>JADRCH010000087.1:11909972-11980365 GCA_019843965.1 Rhynchomys soricoides
GGACTCTTTCACAGGTTAAAACATTGTTTATGTCAGCTTTAACCATCAGGCCATAGCCTGCTGGTTATGCTGGTGGCATGCTGCAAATCCTTATGCGTTCTCTGTTATTTCTTTATGACCTGTGGGATTCTGGTAATAGTGGGACAAGTCTGTCCTACAGTAGAGTGTTACATTGTATGACTAGTATATATTCACAAGATATATTTGGGGATATTCAGAAACCCAAATAATTTCTAATTTGGAAAGATTTCTTGATGTAGTTTACATATACTGACATTGAGAGTAAGAGTGATCTTCCTAAAAGACAATGTGTCTGGAAAGAAGTTAGACTGTTGTCAGTAAGAATAGTTCCTCATCCTTGGGCAAAAAGCAAAGCATAAATATACTCTTTAGCTCAACATTACCAGACTAATTAACCAAATCTACTCCAATGGTCTGGTTTTGGAAATAATGTATTCTATAGGTTTCTTAGGGTTTGTGTCAAATGATCTCCTTGGCTTTTCACTTTATGTTTACCTCTGTGAAGCAACTGTTCAGTACCTTCCAATATGTTTCAGGTGACACAGTAGACCGCATATTCTCTTAGCTGAGCCTCACAATCATGTCTAAAACTTCATCATAACTAAGCATGCCATTTACTGGATGATCAAAAGAAGACTTAACACATGGTCACTGACATGTTATTGTCACCTATATGGCAGTGGGGGAGTGGAACTTTTCACCTAGTTTTTTTTTTCTTCTGATACTTTATTTACATTTCAAATGTTTCCCCCATTCCAGATCTCCCCTTTGGAGCCTCCATATCCTCACCCCACTCCTTCTGCCTCTATGGGGGTATTCCTCCAGCCACCCACCCATCCACTCTCATCTTCCTTCCTTGGCATTCTCCTATACTGGGGCATCTAACACCCTCAGGCCCAAGGGCCTCCCCTCCCCCTGATGGCTAACAAGAACCTTCTCTGCCACATATGTGGCCAGCACCATGTGTGCCTTCATGTGTATTCTTTGGTTGGTGATCCAGTCTCCAGGAGCATCAGGAGGTCAGGCCAGTTGACACTATTGCTCCCTCCCTGGGACTGCAAACTCCCTCAGCTCCTTCAGTCCCTTCTCCAACTCCTCCATCTGGGACCTCATGCTCAGCCAAATGGTTGCCGTGAAGTGACTCATGGGTATTCCGAACTTTTGGGTTAATAACCACTTATCAGTGAGTACATACCATGTTCATTCTTTTGTGACTGAGTTACCTCACTCAGGATGGTATTTTCAAGTTCCATCCATTTGTCTGTGAATTCATGAAGTCTTTGTTTTTAATAGCTGAGTAGTATTCCATTGTGTAAATGTACCACATTTTCTGTATCCATTCCTCTGTTGAGGGACATTTGGGTTGTTTTCAGCTTCTGGCTATTATAAATATAGCTGCTATGAACACAGTGGAGCATGTGTCTTTATTTCATGTTGGAGCATCTTCTGGGTATATGTCCAGGAGTGGGATAGCGGGGTCCTCAGGTAGTATTATGTTCATTTTTCTGAGGGTCTGCCAAACTGATTTCCAGAGAGGTTGTATCAGCTTGCAATCCCACCAGCAATGGAAAAGTGATACTTTTTCTCCACATCCTCGCCAGCATCTGCTGTCACCTGAGTTTTTGATCTTAGCCATTCTGACTGGTGTGAAGTGGAATCTCAGGGTTATTTTGATTTGCATTTCCCTGATGACTAAGGATGTTGAACATTTCTTTAGGTGTTTCTCAGCAATTCGAGTTTTCTCAGTTGAGAATTCCCTGTTTAGCTTTGTTCCCCATTTTTTGATAGTGTTATTTGGATCTCTGGAGTCTAACTTCTTGAGTTCTTTGGATATCAGCCCTCTATCGGACGTAGGATTGGTAAAGATCTTTTCCCAATCTGTTGGTTACCGTTTTGTCCTACTTACAGGTCCTTTGCCTTACAGAAGCTTTGCAACTTTATGAGGTCCCATTTGTCAATTCTTGATCTTAGAGCACAAACCATTGGTGTTCTGTTCAGGAACTTTCCCCCTGTGTCTATGTGTTTGAGACTTTTTCCCACTTTCTCTTCTATTACATTGAGTGTATCTGGTTTTATGTGGAGGTCCTTGATACACTTGGACTTGAGCTTTGTACAGGGAGATAGGAATGGATGAATTCGCAATCTTCTACACGTAGACCACCAGTTGAACCAGCACCATTTGTTGAAGATGCTGTCTTTTTTCCACTGTATGGTTTTAGCTCCTTTGTCAAAAATCAAGTATGTGAGTTCATTTCTGGGTCTTCAATTCTATTCCATTGATCCTGTCACTGTACCAATACCATGCAGTTTTTATCACTACTGCTCTGTAGTACAGCTTGAGGTCAGGGATGCTGATTCCCCCAGAAGTTCTTTGGTTGTTGAGAACAGTGTTTGCTATCCTGTTTTTTTTGTTATTCCATATGAATTTGAGAATTGCTCTTTCTAAGTCTATGATGAATTGAATTGAAATTTTGATGGGGATTGCATTGAATCTGTAGATTGCTTTCGGCAGGATGGCCATTTTAACTATATTAATCCTGCCAATCCATGAGCATGGGAGGTCTTTCCATCTTCTGAGGTCCTCATGGATTTCTTTCTTCAGAGACTTGAAGTTCTTGTCATACAGATCTTTCACTTGTTTGGTTAGAGTCACACCAAGTTACTTTATATTGTTTGTGACAATTGTGAAGGGTGTCATTTCCCTAATTTCTTTCGCAGCCTGTTTATCCTTTGAGTATAGAAAGGCTACTGATTTTTTTGAGTTAATTTTATATACTGCCACTTTGTCGAAGTTGTTTATCAGCTGTAGCAGTTCTCTGGTGGAGTTTTTCGGGTCACTTAAGTATACCACCATATCATCTGCAAATAGTGATATTTTGATTTCTTCCTTTCCATTTGTATCCCTTTGATCTCCTTTTGTTGTCTGATTGCTCTAGCTAGAACTTCAAGTACTATATTGAATAGATAGGGAGAGAGAGGGCAGCCTTGTTGAGTTCCTGATTTTAGTGGGATTGCTTTGATTTTCTTTCCATTTAGTTTGATGTTGGCCACTGGTTTGCTGTATATTGCTTTTACTATGTTTAGGTATGATCCTTGAATTCTTGATGCTTCCAAGACATTTATCATGAAGGGATGTTGAATTTTGTCAAATGCTTTTTTAGCATCTAATGAAACGACCATGTGGCTTTTTTCTTTGAGTTTGTTTATGTAGTGGATTACATTGATGGATTTCTGGGTATTGAACCATCCCTGCATCCCTGGGATGAAGCCTACTTGATCATGGTGAATGATCGTTTTGATGTGTTGTTGGATTCGGATCGCAAGAATTTTATTGAGTATTTTTGCACTGATATTCATAAGGGAAATTGGTCTGAAGTTTTTTTTATTGTTGGGTCTTTGTGGGGCTTTGGTATCAGTGTAACTGTGGCCTCATAGAATGAATTGGGTAGTGTTCCTTCCGTTTCTATTTTGTGGAATAGATTGAAGAGAATTGGGATTAGGTCTTCTTTGAAGGTCTGATAGAATTCCTCACTGAACCCATCTGGTCCTGGGTTTTTTTTGGGGGGGGGGTTGGGAGACTTTTAATGACTGCTTCTATTTCTTTAGGGGTTATGGGACTATTTAGATGGTTTATCTGATCCTGACTTAACTTTGGTATTTGGTATCTTGGTATTGGTATTTGGTATTTGGTAGAAACTTGTCCATTTCATCAAGATTTTCCAATTTTGTTGAGTATAGGCTTTTGTAGTAGAATCTGATGATTTTTTTAAATTTCCTCAGAATCTGTTGTTATATCTCCCTTTTCATTTCTAATTTTGTTAATTTGTATACTGTCTTTGTGCTCTCTGGTTAGTCTGGCTAAGAGTTTATCTATCTTGTTAATTTTCTCAAAGAACCAGCTCCTGGTTTTGTTGATTCTTTGTATAGTTCTTTTAGTTTCCACTTGGTTGATTTCAGCCCTTAATTTGATTATTTCCTGCCTTCTACTCCTCTTGGGTGTATTAGCTTCTTTTTTTTCCTAGAACTTTCAGGTGTGCTGTTAGCTGCTAGTATATGCTCTCTCCAGTTTCTTTTTGGAGGCATTCAGAGCTATGAGTTTTCCTCTTAACACTGCTTTCATTGTGTCCCATAGATTTGGGTATGTTGTTTTTTCATTTTCATTAAATTCTAGGAAGTCTTTAATTTCTTTATTTCTTCCTTGACCAAGTCATCATTGTGTAGAGCTTTGTTCAGCTTCCATGTGTATGTGGGCTTTCTGTTGTTGTTGTTGCCATTGAAGACCACCAGCCTTAATTCCTAGTGATCTGATAGGAGGCATGGGATTATTTTAATCTTCTTATATCTGTTGAGGATTGTTTTGTGACCAATTATATGATCAATTTTGGAGGAGGTACCATGAGGTGCTGAGAAGAAATATAGTCTTTTGATTTAGGATGAAATGCTCTATAGATATCTGTTAAATCCATTTGGTTCATAACATCTGTTAGTTTCACTGTGTCTCTGTTTAGTTTGTGTTTCCAAGGCCTGTCCATTGATGATAGTGGGGTGGTGAAGTCTGCCACTATTATTGTGTGAGGTGCAATGTATGTTTTGAGCTTTAGTAAAGTTTCTTTTATGAATGTGGGTGCTCTTGCATTTGGGGCATAGATGTTCAGAATTGAGAGTTCTTCTTGGTAGATTTTTCCTTTGATGAGTATGAAGTGTCCTTCCTTATCTTTTTTGACAACTTTTGGTTGAAAGTCGATTTTATCCAGTATAAGAATGGCTACTCCAGTCTGTTTCTTGGGACCATTTGTCTGGAAAATTGTTTTCCAGCCCTTTACTCTGAGGTAGTGTTTGTCTTTAACACAGAGGTGCATTTCCTGGATGCAGCAAAATGCTGGGTCCTGTTATGGATCCAGTCTGTCAGTCTATGTCTTTTTATTGGGGAATTGAGTCCATTGATTTTAAGAGATATTAAAGTATAGTGATTGTTGCTTCCTGTTATATTCATTGTTATTTTTATGTTTGTGTAGCTATCTTCTTTTGAGTTTGTTGAAAGATTACTTTCTTGCTTTTTTTGGATGTAGTTTCCCTCCTTGAGTTGTCATTTTCCATCTATTATTCTTTGTAGGGTTTTTGGAAACATACTGTGCAAATTTGGTTTTGTCATAGAATATTTTAGTTTCACCATCTATGATATTTGATAGTTTTGCTGGGTATTGTAGCCAGAGCTGGCATTTGTGTTCTCTTAGAGTCTGTTTGAGATCTGCCCAGGGTCTTCCAGCTTTCATAGTCTCTGGTGAGAAGTCTGGTGTAATTCTGATAGGTCTGCCTTTATATGTTACTTGCCCTTTTTCCCTTACTGCTTTTAATATTCTTTCCTTATTTTGTGTATTTGCTGTTTTGACTATAATGTGACCGGAGGAATTTTTTTTCTGGTCCAATCTATTTGGAGTTTTGTAGGCTTCCTGTATATTTATGTTCATCTCTTTCTTTACGTTAGGGAAGTTTTCTTCTATAATTTTGTTGAAGATATTTACTAGTCCTTTAAGTTGGGAATCTTCACTCTCTTCTATACCTATTATCCTCAGGTTCTGTCTTCTCATTGTACCTGGATATCCTGGATGTTTTGGGTTAGGAGCTTTTTGCTTTTTGCATTTTCTTTGACTGTTGTGTCAATGTTTTCTATGGTAACTTCTGCACCTGAGATTCTCTCTTCTATCTCTTGTATTCTGTTGGTGATGCTTGCATCTATGACTCCTTATCTCTTTCCTAGGTTTTCTAACTCCAGGGTTGTCTCCCTTTTTAATTTCTTTGTTGTTTCTATTTCTATTTTTAGTTCCTGGATGGTTTTGCTCATTTCCTTCATTTGTTTGATTGTGTTTTCCTGTAATTCTTTAAGGGATTTTTGTGTTTCCTCTTTAAGTGCTCCTAGTTATTTACCTGTGTTCTCTTGTATTTCTTTAAGGGAGTTATTTATTTCCTTCTTAAAATCTTCTATCATCATCATGAGATATTATTTTAAGTCTGAGTCTTGCTTTTCTGGTGTGTTTGGGGTATCAGGGCTGGCTGTGGTGGGAGAGCTGGGTTCTCATGATGCCAAGGAGCCTTGGTTTCTCTTCCTTATGTTCTTGCTCTTGCCTTTCGCTATCTGGTTATCTCTGGTGTTAGCTGTTCTCACTCTCTCTGACTGTTGCTTGTCTTTACTGCAAACCTAGGTGTCGATACTCTTTGAAGAGCAGGTCTCTCTGAGAGAAAATTCGATTTGGAGAGCTGTGGTACATGGTCAGCTCTGGGGTACAGACAGAAACCAGAAGGATCTAGTCCCCAGCTGTCTCTTGGTTCCTGTGTCCTGATATTTCTTCAAGGGTCCTTCTTGATCTAGTGAACTGGAACAGAAGTGGTGGTCTTGCCTGGGCTTGAAGATGTGTCAGCACTCCTGGAATACTAGCTCTCTCCTGGCACTATTTGAATATGGAGCCCTGTGTCATAGGATCTGCTCCTCAGCCACCAAAAGAAACCAGAAGTCCACTCCTCAGTCCCCATGTTCTGTGGATTCCAGGTGGGTCCCTTTGAGCAGACAGGCTTGCCCACAATCCTGGGAGGCTAGCTTTCTCCCAGCGCTAGCTATTTGACTATGGATCCCTGATGGCCCAGGCAGGGGTCTCCCTCTACAGATGGAAACTGGAAGGCTCCTTCTTCTTGGCTTTTCCTCAGTCCCTGTGTCCCAAGGATTCTGGGCAAGTCCTTCTGAGCAGTATTACTCCTCTTACCCCCTCTCATGGGGTTTTCCATACTCATGGGAGGCTAGCTTTCTCCCAGCGCTATTTGGCTATGGAGCCTTGGTAGCCCAGGCAGAGGTCTCCTGCCACAGATCTCACCTAGTTTTTATATTTACTTTGTACTCATCACTAGTCTCATGAGTTTCACTTCTGCATCAGGACAGTTCAGGGTGGTGGCCCCGCCAGTAGTCTGGACCCAAAAGAGAGAGAGCATTGCTTCTTTGGGGACAAGTCACAGTGTATTAGCACTGCCTGACCTCACAGGGTTCTTGATCACAGCACAGCACATATTATGATGCAAAAGCACTGAGAACTGATCCTTTCAATCTTTAGCCAACTGATTATTTTCTTCTGATAATTTTCTTGAACATTCAGTAAACACACTAATTTTGGGAGGTGTGGAAAGTACAGAAGATTATGGAGAGCATACAGGATTTCAAAATGTAGAGATACTTATTGTAATAGTTATTAAGTATTGTTTCCACATCAGTATCCTATTGGAGACCATATGCTTTAACAATGTTGCCATGTGTCTTTTTTATTCAGCATTTTATTAGGAGCAGTTCCTCATTAAAATTACTTAAAACACACCTACTGTTACTTAATACTGATCATGCTCACACAATACAGGATCAATTCAGTCACAATCCTGTTGAGAAGCTTTTTTGATACAAACTGTTGACTCACTTAAAGTAGTTCAGGTCCAAGCTCCTCCACTTGGAATTATGTAATCCTAGACAAATTATTAATTGTCTTTGTGACTTGTGCTCTTCTAAGTAAAACTGGAAATCAGCCATGTAGGAATTTTTATCTTGGTTACTGTTCTATTGCTGTGAAGTGACATCACAATCAAGGGAGCTTATAAAAGAAAGCATTTAGCTGAGGACTGCTGATAGTTTCAGAGAGTCATTGTGGGAACCATGGTGGCAGGTAGCCAGATATGGATCTTAGGATAGTAGTTGAGAGCTCACATCTGATCTGCATGTTGCAGGTACAGAGACGAGATAAAGAGGAAAGACAGAGTCAGATAGCTCTGGGCTCCACTCCTCCAAAGAGGCCACACCTTTAATGTGCAAACAATTCCAATAACTGGAGACTAAACATTCCAACATATAAGCCTATAGGGTTCATTCTCAGTTAAACTGCCACAATGAGACAGTTTACCTAAAGCAGTAATATCTACCATGTTTTACATAAATTAAAGCCTAAAAATCATTTTCTGTTGCTAGGTTGGACTTTTAAATTGGTTTCTAATTCTTACTATTAGTGTTAGCTTTGGAACAAATGTCATTGCATATGGATGTCCTTCTCTTATCTGTTGATTCTCTCCCATATATCTCAAGCTCGATATCTCTAATATTTTTCAAGGCAGTGTTTCTATAAATGGGTTTCTTTTGCCACAAACAAAAACATCTATGAGATCGTTTTACTTACTTCTTCCTTTGTCAGTCTTTGTGTCAGTTAAGGACTGCATTATAAGAACTTATATCAGAGCTGACTGGTATCTTGTTCTGATATTTCTTTCCAAAAGAAAGAAGAGTCAAAGAAAAAGGCAATCTTCTTTTCCACCCTTACTATTTTCTTAAAATGTATATGTCTCCTTTTGGTTTCTATCTTTTTAATATTATTTTAATAATTCCATGTTGTAACAGCATTTAAGTGCTATCCCTGGGCAAACCTGCTATGGTGGGATTCAATACCATCAGACCTAGGGCAAAAATTTGGTCTATTGTATATGATTGGAAAAGTGAAGACACTGACCGTAGAACATCAGGCAGGCATCAAAAGCCCAAGGAAGAAACAATGGTATACCAGCAACAAACTCACCATGACACCTGGAAGACTAAGCCAGATCAAGAGTTATTTCATGGATTAATGATCATATCATATCATCTATGCATATTAAGGATGGCAAGATATGCAGGGACACTGCCATGGGATTCTCTTAATCCATGAATTCCTACACTGTAAGTAAGTTTACAGGAAAAAGAAAGATGAACAAAGGCATCTTGTTGTGGCAATGAATAAGAGAACGGAAAACAAGATGCTATTCAGGAAAATTCCCCAAGTAATGGGAAGCACATAGAGGTGAGAATCAGAAGTCAAACATGTCAAAATTTTAGAGATAAGAACTTTACCAGTTGTCAAAGACTCTTCAAACGTCTAGCCTTGTTTTGGGGCTCAGTGCTTAAGTCTGAATAGTCTAGTAGGTCCCTGGGAAGGACAGCTCATACTCCCACCCACTGAGCAATCTTTCTAGCCCTTCAAAACTCTTGAGTTGTTACTTATTAGGAAGAAGTCAATGGTTTACCAGAAGACAAAACCTCAATAAGAAGTCCAAAATGGTTCATATTTCAAGGAACACTGTGTTTGTTTCACAGTTTATTAACTAGGAATCTACAAATTATAATTCATCTTTTATGTGTGAATGACAAATCTCTAATTATAAATGAGGGAAAGTTTTGAAAGCACATTTTGTAGGGTGTTACTAAATTTGCTTTACTTTAAATAGCACATACATTGACTTCTATTAATATGTTTTCCTCCTTCTTCTAAAAATCCTGAAGAGCTAATGAGCACTTAAATAGTTGAGCTGGTGATGCCACAGCCAGTAAGTTCACAGGAACAAAGTGAAATGAAGTTTCACAGCTTGCTCACACTTGCCTTCCTTTGGAAAACAGTCCAAATAGGTATCTGTCTTCTCTGGGAAACTTCTACTGAAAGTTGCAGTTTGAGCTCTCATTAGTCATTATGAAATTACTGCTTTTCCTTTGGTGCTCTAACTTCATAAAAGGATTACGAAACTGGAGCCCGTTTCCATTACAGAGAAGCTTGTATGACAGAGCAGTGTTCAGGGAAATGACTTGGTTTTCAGTATTGGTTTGCTACAAATTATTGACAGATTGTCCTTCTCATTTTGGGTATTTTCTGTGCTTCAAGACCCCAGGGGTTTCTACAGCATCTCTCCATGTTGGTGTGTGAGTCTTGCTGAGGCCTCATAGTCAGACAAAACCAGATGTGGCAGAGACAGTCGAATGGACACCATTCCTGAGCACAGACCTGCACAGAACCCAGGCTGCCAAGGATGCCTAGGTGGGTGGGCAGACTCTCAGAAAAGCAGTCATCCAGTACTAGAGAGAATTGTTGAGATTCTCAAATATCCACTGAAGCCTGTTACTAAAACTGGGTTCCACACTTGTGTCTCCTTCTTTCTTTCACACTTCTTTCTTTCTTTCTTTCTTTCTTTCTCTCTCTCTCTCTCTCTCTCTCTCTCTCTCTCTCTCTCTCTCTCTCTCTTTCTTTCTCTCTTTCTTTCTTTCTTTCTTTTAAATCTATGCTGGGTGTTGTTTATTGAAGACACTATGCAGCAGAGCCCCAATCTGCCTTCAAGGCCTCTTGCCAATGCCTGCTGCTTACAAAAACACTTCCACCAATGACCAGGTTGCAGAGCTGTCGACTCTTCTCCCAGGCTTTCCCACAAAGCCCACTTTGATTATACAGCTGAACCTAGCTGACAGATCTCATTGACGGCACAGAGGCAGCGCCCAGATAAACCCAGTGCGCATGAGCAGATCATTATACCAAGCATAAACTCTAGAAAGGAGAGCAAAGAACTCTAAAAATATGTGTAGAAATGCCAGATTGTGGGTAGTAGAAGATTATATGGCCTTGGGAGCCCATCTTTTATTTATATACGTGAGACTCTTGACCCAGTCCGGCACCTCTGTTCTGAGTGCCATCTCCCTCGCATTTGGTTTCGTTTAGATGGTGTTGTTTGTCTTTGTTTTCTATTTGAGTTAGCTAAGGAACCGAAGAAGAAGCTGGGAAAACTGAACATCAAGAGCTGGAAACTAAATCTGAGATGACTGGTACTAGTAATTCTCTCCATTGTTGGGATGGGAGGATGGGTCTCATTATATATTCCAGGCTGGCTTAGAGCTCACTATGATGTCCAGCCTGCCCTCGAAGTCCTGGTGAGACTCGTGCCTCTGTCTGAAATTAGTAGCCACCACACCCAGTACTTCTCTATATTGAAGGTTGGTCTGTCGTTTAGAACACTGGTTCTTACACTACGGTTCTGGGATCAGCACAGGCATTTCCAATGCAACTGGCTCAGGACTCCCACTCCGAGAAACATCTTACTTGAGATAATTTACTCGACTAAAACCAGCTTGGAAACCTTATTATGAATTGAGCACGATTATCCTGCCTTGAACAACATCTACCTTTCCCACGTGTTCTTTTTTCTTCTCTCAGACCATCTCCTTCCTGATACCATCTCAAGGAGTCCTGTGGTTTCATTCACCTCAGATTAAGTCTGCATTCTCATCTAGGTTTGAAGGAGTTGATGGCATCTTGTTATTTTCTCACTTGTGTATTTTAATAGTGAGCTCTCCTTTAGAAAGAAAACTCTGTTGGTGTAGTTTTATAATTGGCATGTTTAGAGCATGTAGACAAGTGACTGGGATCGGGTTGACGCAGGCCATTCCTAGGTCTCTGGGGGGAAGGCAAATAGCATAGCCGTTCTGGAACCCACAGTCTGAGCAAGCCAAGACTTGGCTATTTACTAGTTTTGTAACTTTTGGCAAGTGTTTGGACCTCATTGCTTTTATCCACCTGGGAAACAATGATTATGCTGCTTTTATAGGACTATGGCAGTAAAGGACAATTCATAGGTAAAATGCTTACATAAGACCCCACCTATACTAATAGCCAAGAAAGGTTAGCTATTATTTAATATTCTGAAGACACCCAGTCTTACTATGTGACCTCTTGAGAATATGCAAGAACAAAGGAGAATGGCTGTCTAACCAGAAAAACTTCCCCTGTGGGTGTGCTGAAACCTGACACTCTATTCTGAGGAATTGATTGGCCTTTTTTTTTTTTTTTAAATAAAGTTTTGCTTTCCAGTAAAGGTAAAAAGAAATTACATCGTGCAAACCATCTTACTTACTATAAATGAGATGTTTCAGTTTCTCTTTGAGGTGGGTTTTCTTTTTAAATATTTAATTGTTGTTATATAGTTGGCAGTCCTGAGGACTGAAACCAAGCAGCCAAGTGCTCTACAGCTGGAACAATATCTCAGGCTGAGACCAATATTCGGCTGCGTGTATTCTTCTCATTCATTCATTCATTGGCAGGCTCTCACTACATAGCCTAGGCTGGGCTTGAACTCAAAATCCTCCTGCTCTAGCCTCCCATGTGATAGGATTATAGGCATGTGCACCCATGCCCAGTGCCCAAGACCAGGCTTTAAAGGCAAGGAAAAGTCTCTCTTCAGAGAGCAGCAATACAAAGAATGCCTGTATTCTAGCTAGATATAATTTTGGAAATCAGTGATACACAAGTTTTAGAAAATAAATCAGGAAAATCCTCTATGGAAAGGACATTATTGCTTCGACTGTACTTCCTTAAAAATAAACTCTTAATTACTTGGAGTTTAGCTGTTGAAAAAGACCTTCATTATCAAGCAAACCAAAATAACTTCATGGCAGCAGTCATGAAATCATGTCAGTCTTTATCTGTGGAGATTCCTTCTTCTTACTTTTATTTGTATTTGTACTTATAAGGCAAAGAAATTTGTTATGTAATTATTCTTCTCTATCTTCTTTAGAATAAAACGTCTCCAAGGCATGGGTTTTTGTGTCCTTTGATTACTGAGGTTCTTAAGCACGTACAATGCCTCCCATTATAAGCAATGTTTTTTCCATTGGATATTTTCTTTATTTACATTTCATATGTTATCCCCTTTCCCAGTTCCCCCTGAAACTCCCTATACCTCTGCTTCTAGGGTGTTCCCCTCCCTACCCACCCATGCACTCCCGCCTCTGCACCCTGGCATTTCCCTACAGTGGGGCATCGAGCCTTCCCAGGACCAAGGGCCTCTCCTCCCATTCATGTCCAACAAGGCCATCCTCTGCTACATATGTGTCTGGAGCCGTGGGTCCCTCCATGTGTACTCTTTGGTTGGTGGTTTTGTTCCTGGGAGCTCTGGAGGGTCTGGTTGGTTGATATTGTTGTTCCTCCTGTAGGGTTGCAAACCCCTTCAGCTTCTTCAGTCCTTTCTCTAACTCCTCCATTGGGGACCCCATGCTCAGTCCAATGGTTGCCTGTGAGCACCTGCCTGTATACTTGTCAGGCTCTGGCAAAGCCTCTCTGGAGACAGCTATATCAGGCTCCTGTTAGGAAGCATTTCTTGGCATCTGCAACAGTGTCTGGGTTTGGTGACTGTATATGGGACGGATCCCCAAGTGGGTCAGTCTCTGGATGGCTTTTCCTTCAGTCTCTGCTCCACACTTTGTCTCTGAATTTCCTCCCATGAGTATTTTGTTCCCCCTTCTAAGAAGGGCAGAAACATCCACACTTTGGTCTTCCTTCTTCTTGAGCTTCATGTGGTCTGTGAATTATATTTTGGGTATTCCAAGCTTTTGGGCTAATATCCACTTATCAGTGAGTGAATACCATGTATGTTCTTCTGTGACTTGGGTTACCTCACTCAGGATGATATTTTCTAGTTCCATCCATTTGCCTAAGAATTTCATGAAGTCTTTTTTAACAGCTGAATAGTATTCCATTGTGTAAATGTACCACATTTTCTGTATCCACTCCTCTGTTGAGGGACATCTGGGTTGCTTCCAGCTTCTGACTATTATAAATATGGCTGCTACAAACATAGTGGAGCATGTGTCCTTGTTACATGTTGGAGCATCTTCTGGATATGTGTCCAGGAGTGGTATGGCTGGTTCCTCAGGTAGTACTATGTCCAATTTTCTGAGAGTCTGCCAAACAAATTTCTAGAGTGCTTGTACCAGCTTGCAATCCCACCAACATTGGAGGAATGTTCCTCTTTCTCCACATCCTCGCCAGCATCTGCTGTCACCAGAGTTTTTGACCTTAGCCACTCTGACTGGTGTGAGGTGGAATCTCAGGGTTGTTCTGATTTGCATTTCCCTGATGACTAAGGATGTTGGACATTTATTTAGGTGCTTCTCAGTCATTCGAGTTTCCTCAGTTGAGAATTCTGTTTAGCTCTGTTCCCCATTTTTAAATAGGGTTATTTGTTTTTCTGGAGTCTAACTTCTTGAGTTCTTTGTATATACTGGATATTAGCCCATTATTGGATGTAAGATTGGGAAAGATCTTTTCCCAGTCTGTTGTTTGCAGTTTTGTCCTATTGACAGTGTCTTTTGCCTTACAGAAGCTTTGCAATTTCATGAGATCCCACTTGTCTATTTTTGATCTTAGAGCACAAGCCAATGTTGTTCTGATAAGTAATGTTTAATTAACACAATAATAAACTGTTTTTCATAGATTCTTTAAAAAGCAAATTTGAGAGGGAGGAAGAAAGGAGATGTAAGAGTGGAAAGGATGGAACTACAGTATCAAATTGCCAATCGAGTGAAAAAAAAAAAACCATCCAATTTGACAGCATGCATCTTCAAATGCGCTTAATTCATCCTCCCTCTCTACCCCCCTCCCCGCCCACCATGTGTGGCACAATCTACGTGTGGTCTGTATGTGTGTGTTTAACTTTCTGTATGGGTGATTTATGTGTGTGTGTGTGTTTGTTTAACAGTGTGCGTGGTGTATATATGTACATGCTTAATTGTGTGTATGAGCGTGTGCTTGTGCATGTGAGGATACTTTCTTTCATGTATGTGCATGTGGAAGCCTGAGGCTTCCATTCTGTGTCTACTTCTATTGTTCTTCACCTTATTTTTTTGAGACGTGGATCTCTTATTGACCTTGGAACTCGGTGATGGGCTAGCCTGGCTGGCTAGTCAGGGGCTAGGATCTGCTGGTTTCTGCCCTACCCAAGCCCTGGGATCCGCACTGCTGCATATGGATTTTTTTGTGAGTCCTTGTTCCTGCACAGCAAGCACCTTATTCACCAAGCTATCTTCCCAGTACCAAATCTGCCTAGCTCTTAAGCTAATAATTCTTTTTTAGACATAAGAAACAAAGGTTTAAATGCAAAACTGTTTTTAAAAGCTTACTGATAATGATAAAAAGAAATATCTGAAATTTTGTTTAAATAAGAAAATGGGGGCTGGAGAGATGGCTCAACAGTTAAGAGCATTGTCTGCTCTTCCAGGGGAGCCAGGATGTATTCACAGCATCCACATGTTGCATACATATTAACTCCAATTTCAAGGACTCAGATGCCCACTTCTGGTCTCTTTAGGCACTGCATGCATGTGGTGCCCAGACATATGCAGGCAAAACGCCCACATACATACATTAAAAAAAACAAAAAAACAAAAAACAAAAAACAAACAAACAAACACAAAAAAATCAGAAAAAAAGAAGAAAATGATTAAATAAGTCGTGGCCATAAAAAACTCAGCAGGGTAGACTACATAAACAAACCAGAACATACTGCAGTAGCAATCAGAAAAATGTGTGTAGGAAAAATAACACATGAGTAGTACATATTCCTAAGCCATATAATAAATAAACTTACATTGTGTTTGCAAAGAAGAAAATATATGTTTGAGTTTTAATATTTTAACTTTCCCTGGTATTTTCACTGTTTCTCATTTACTGTATCCCAGAAGGTATATATAACAAAAGAATCAACTGTGGCTCATTTTAGCTAATGTGTGGAATGCATAAATATTTAAGTTGGGCTGCCAATTTGCCTTTTAAGTGAAATGTCTCCTTATGAAGTAAGAAAGTTTAAGCTTAGATTTGGTAAGGTTCTTATTCCCTTTTACCCTAGATGGAGACTATCTGTGTTATTAAACATTTGTGTTGGATATGATAACAAATACCTGTAATTACAGCAGTTGGAGGGCTGAGGCAGGCCATTGTCACAAGTTAGAGACAAGCCTGTATTATAGAGTAAGACTCTGTCTAAACAAACAAACAAACCAGGCATGCAGACACGCACACATGAATACACACACACACACACACACACACACACACCATTTGTTGGCCTACCCTTAATCTGTAGAAGGACCAGATTATCTGCCCTTATACTTTGACAGAACTGAACTTTGAACAACAACAAAGATGAGCCTGCTGAACAGTGGTGAGAATACTCAGCATTTGAGCAACCCAGTGCATTACCCATGAGCAAAGTGTGTCTATCAAATCATGACTCAGGCTATTCATTTGCAAAATGGTACTGGTTACACACCCAAATATGGTGAATGTAGAAAACCAATAAGCTTATAGAGATCAGTACTTTGCTAATTTAAGTAAATTATGCTTAATTATACTCATTTGAGTATTTATTTAAAAAGAATAGGGTTACGTAGGGCTAGGGAGATGGGTCAGCAGTTAAGAGCTCATTCAGAGGATCTGGGTTTGATTCCCAGCACCCACATTGTGGTTCACAACCATCCATAATTCCAGTATGGGGTAATGCATCAGGCACACACTGACAAACATGTAAACAAAACCTGCATACACATAAAACCAAAATAAAATAAAATTTAAAATAATTTAATTACCAAATAACTCTATTTTATATTCTATGTAAAGTCTCAGTTATCAAGTTAAGATCAAATAAATTAAAATTTACTTCCAAGAAGAGAGAACTAATAACTTGAAAATTATTCCCTTAATAGTGTAGTTCTAAGATTTGGACATCAGAGGGCACCAAAAAATCTTAGTTTGCCTGGCTCCTTCCACTTGAAATCACAGATCACAGTTATCAAGCTGTTACAGTAAGGATGATGCCATTAATGATGTGAGCATATTAAGCTGGATGTGTTCTTTCTGGGAAGCCAAAAAAGCCTGGCATATAAACTATACATTAAAGGTATACCTCTGGTTCATGGATTCACTCTGGAATACAATGACAATTATAATTGATTGACTTTGTCACTTGCTTACAATTGAAATCTATTTCACTAAGAAGATATTGTTGTGTGGCATGATTTAATGTATGTATAGGTAATTATTAATAATAGGAAGGAGATCTTTTAAATATTATCAGCAAGCTCTGTTTGAGAAGCCATTAATCCCATGTTTAAGTGTTTTTAGTTTTTTTCTGGTTGTTTTAGTACAGTGATATATTCATATTCATTCATATTATTTGATTTTTTAAAAAAAAATTTGATTACTCACACACACACACACACACACACACACACACACATTAACTCAATGGTACTTTCCAAAACAAGACTAATAGAAAATCAGTGTAAAAATTGTCACCCCAATAGTGTATGGAATCAAGAACCCTTTGTAAGGAGGGAAGTGGATGAATGTATTGAAACCTATGCTTTACCAGGTGGTTTAAACCATTTCATTGTCAAGTTAAAAAAGCTCATTTCAATGATTGCTAATTTCAATGTTATCATTCTCCACAGAATAGCTTCTCTCAATGATAGCAGGCAAGCTGAAAGAATGCTAAGAAAAGAGAGATCAACAGGAAAGCTGTAGAGAACACAGTATTGGATCATACCCACCTGTCTGGGGAGTTTGATGAACAAAGGGCGAACTCCAAGGCTGCCAGTTTCTTTTACCAGTTCCTTGACATCGCACTTGAAATACATACTTGCTGTTTGGCTCCAGAAAGAATTCTGACTGTTGCACATATGTCAAATTGGTGTCAAATTCTTTAACCTAAAATAGACACACAATGGAAGTGAAGTGATGTGGTGGAAGACCTGTGGGACACCTACTAGAGTCTGGGTACTTCCTAGAGCCAGAGAAAGCAAGCAAGAGCAGAGCACTATGCATAAAACACACACAGCCATGTGCAGGCTTTAAAATTAACCATACTGGTTTATATTTGACAAGCTTGGAAATCTCCAGAAATTCCACACTATAAAACATTTTACACTTTGGAATAGGTGTTCTCCCCAGGGCAGATGGGGGGGGATTTAATTTTAATGAAGCATATTCTTTCTTTGTAATTTCCCCCCTCTTTTTTATATTAGGGTCCGATGAAGTACAGGCTGGCTTCAAATAGTATGTAGCTGAGGATAATCTTGAACTCTGCTTCATCTTGTCCCTACCTCCTCGTACTATGATTTTTGGGATGCACACAGTTGCCCAGTTACTTGGTGCTGGAGGTTGAATTCAGGGCAAGAATTGAATATTTATATGAGTAATTTCCCTGAATGATGAAAATATCTCATTTGTTCATGAAAAAAATAGCAAAATACGCAGAAGCTAAATTGTTAAATCGGTCCTTATTGGAAATTTATATAAACTGTATAACATGTATGGACGTGTGGGCACAAGTGATTGAGAGCAAATAAAACATTCAAGAAAGGTGAACTCTGAAAATATTCCTGAGCTATTTCCTATTTCCTTCCCGTTGCATTTTCAGAGTTCACCTTTCTTAAATAGGAAGGTTGAAAACCAGTGCCTTAGCAAAAGTGTTTGACTCAGCACAAATGGAATGTGACATCTCTACCCAGCCAAAGATTCTATTCACTTGATCAAGGAGGAGTTTTGTCTACTTTAAAAGAGTGATAGAAACATATTAGCTAAATGGTTCCTCCCTTCTTACTCTCCTCACATCCTCAAAGTCAGTCATTCAATCCTTAAAATACAAGACCTCTTCTCCTCCTGCTGCCTGAAATTAGAGACAGATGCACACATTGACTCAAAGCGCTGCTTTAAACCTTCCCATACCTTGAAACATGTACGAGAGGGCACACACTCTACCACATGGGTCTGAACTTTCCTCAGAGAATTCATGTCCCTCAGTGTGCACCTTGAGCTCCTAACCTAAAACCTTTCACAATGGTGCCAAAACCCATGAGGGGGCTCAGCTGAAACAGATGTCTTTTGGGACCCCATTGGCCCCTCTACCCTTACTGCTGCTTCTCCACACCCTACACTGGCCCCCGTCTTCCTTTGGTAAAACTCATCTTTCGGACAACTGCTATCTGTGGACCAACCAAGTAAAAGTTAATGTTAAGGCAGGTGTCTCCTCTGAGCTTGTGTTAGAGCTCATTGCTCAGTTTTGGGGATGCCCAAACTCTGCTTGTTTTCCTGGGTGTGTCAATGGCCACACATTTGGGAGGAGATCAGGAAGCAGAGGAGGGCAGGCTTTCTCACTTGTCTCCACTTGCTTCACTCACCCACCAAGCCTTATAATGGATACAGCTCATTCTTGCCCATTCTTGCCCGCCTAGGATTTTCCTTTCAGGTGCCTTTTCTCAAAATGCTTTAACCTGGGGGGAGGGATCATACTCAAATGACCAATTTTCTTTTATAACATCATCTCTTCACAGAAAAAGTAATTAAGCAATGGCATTCGATGGCGTAAACATAGTTCCCTTGATGTAAACATTTGTATAGACCTAGATTTTATACGGCATAGTGACAAACGGTTCAAAGATTCCTGTAGCAAATGTCTTTTCTCCCTCTAAAGTAGCTCTTTTTCCTCTCTGTTATTCTTTACTATATTCTCCACACAAAAGCTCCCTGTCCAGAAAGCCTGTTCCTCCAGCTGGTTGGAGACTGTAACTTTTCTGCAACTGCTAACCTCATGCCTAGCTTAACTCTCTGCTTTGCTCTGATGACAAAACCTCTGGCTCTTCCAGTGTCACACTTGGGTTTTATCTGTCTCCTCTGAAACATGGTGGCTCAAGCTCGCTACTTTCTGGCTCTCTGAGATCTTCCTAAACGCATCCTGATTTCTCTTAGACTTGGCCGGGTGCTCATTCTCCCCATGTAGCTGTTCCCTATATCCCTCAATGCTGGTAAGACATGAGACTGCTCTTGGTCACTGGCTAATAAAGGACTCATATGCTTTTGATTGGCTTAATCAGTGTGGTTGTCTGTATCTTTCTTGTGTGGATTATTGTAGGTGCCCCAGCCCATCTCCAGGGCTGCACATCTCAGAACCCACTACTACTTTTCTAGTAAAACATGCACCAGCTACCACCTGCAGTTTCTCCCCCCACTGGCCAGACCAAAGCAGGTTCACATTCTCAATCTTTCTGGAATGGGGAGTCCACTTCTCCTTCTATGCTAACTGCTGACAGAAGTGAGACCATGTTTCACCCTGACAAACTATATTAGGACCCACAGAGTGCTATCTTGTTCCATAGAGCCCACCAAATTACATTTAAGAAAAAGCTGGTTTATGTTCAACTGACAAAATAAACAAAGTGAAAAAAAATTAAGTAGGAGACTGGCAGGAGGAAGGGAACTCCTCGGATGGGCGTCCTCTTTCTTGACACGCTTGTTTGAAAACTTCATACGGAAGATTTAGAAATGGTCACTCAACCCTTTGTCTTCTCCGTGGTTAAACATACTGTGTTACATGTTAATTCAGTGTGTTGTCATATGTTGGTCAGATTTCATACGTGTTTGTAAGGGTTTTATTTAATCTCTCTTATATGACCTATAATGTCCATCTTTCAAATGTTGTAAATAATAAGATCCACGACCACTACATGTTAAATACTATGTGGTTGATTTTTAAGATGTGAACATGTGAATGAATGTATATGCATAAATATGTATATGCTCATAAATCTTTTGGAATAATGAGTTTTTAGTTTAAAGATAGAGACATCTTGTAGTTTACAGATAGCCTTAGTATTACTTACATCAAAAATATAATTTCTCTTTTATGATGTATTTTATATAATGTCTTAGCTAGGGTTTTATTGCTGTGAAGAGACACCATGACCAACACAACTCTTATAAGGATAACAGGCTCATTTACAGGTTCAGAGGTTCAGTCCATTATCATCAAGGTGGGAGCATGGCGTGATCCAGGTAGGCATGGTGCAGGAGGAGCTGAGAGTTCTACATCTTCATCTGAAGGCCATTAGGAGAAGACTGGCTCCCATGTGGTTAGGAGGAGGGTCTCATTGTCCATGCCCACAGTCAAACATTTCCTCCAACAAGGCCACACCTACTTCAACAAGGCCACTCCTCCTAATAGTGTCATGCCCTCCTGCCAAGCATAATCAAACCACCATACAATAATTAATTCCTATGATGTAATATGACTTTCAGAGTTTTCATTTGAAATGTAATTTATTGATAAGGTATTCTCTAGATTTTCAAAAACAAAACAAAACAAAAATAATCATATGAAAAATATCTATGGATAATAAAGTATACTTTTGGTAAAGAAAATTTTAGCAAAAAGGAAATACTTTGTATTAAAAAAGGGTTTCTTATGGTTAGGTAATGAATTATTCCAAATGAAAATAAATTAAAATAAATTAAAAGGTTGAAGTATGTTATGAAAAGCTTATGGTAGTTAAATTTGAAGAAAGCAGATGACACAGTTTTAACTCAGTTGGTTTCAATAATTAAAGGCTATTAAAAGTTGGACTCTCTGTTTAATGTCTTTTATCGTTTTTTTTTTAACTAGATAAACCATCTAAAAGGTAATAATTAGACTTCTCCAAATGTTAAGTGTGTTTTCCTATTGGGCAAAGTTTCAATTTGCTAGAGAGCCACTGAATACTTAAGTTTAATTATAATTTGTCCCATTATAAAAAAAAAAGTTGTGCTTATTATTTTCAGTAAACAACTTCCACAAATAAAATGTCAAAACTAACTGGTGTTTGGCTTTCTTTTAAGAGCCGCCTTTTAGAAAAATATCTATTGTCACATTTAAAGTGAGTACTCAGTGTCTTACAAAAACTTTAGTAAAAACAATAGGCATCATCTCTAGTTAAGGGAGACATACACTGTGACAAGGGTCTTTTGAAAATTATAACTAAAATTCTAAAGTTGATTACAAAATCTTTGCACAAGCTCCTGAAAAATAAAGATAAGTATTAATTTAGAAGAAGACTCTCTCTAGTGTGGAGGGAAAGGACTACATTTTACATTTCTTAAACCCTGTTGTAGTTTTAAATATTTAAAAATTTGCTTGATGTATTGCTAAATGATAAAATGATGCCAAGCTCTGTCTTGGTCAGCATACAGGGTAGCAACATTGTATCCTTGTGTTTTTATTATGTTTGTTTTCTCACCTAGGCCTACTACCTTACTCAGTAAAGCAAGTTCTAACATTGAAAAATAATGAAGTTTTACAGTATATTTTTCTGAAAATTTTTCTTTTTTTTTTTTTTATCTCTTTCACTAAAAGTATTGGGTATATGGAGAAAAACAATTTTGTTATAGGGAAATTTAAAACAATACTGCATTGTGACCTGTTTTCTTCTATAATTTGATTTTCCATCTACTTTCCTATCTACTGCCTTTACTTCTTTAGGACTGCGATGGTTTGTATATGCTTGGCCCAGGGAGTGGCACCATTTGGAGGTGTGGCCTTGTTGTAGTAGGTGTAGTCTTGTTGGAGTAAGTGTGTCACTGTGAGAGTGGGCTTTAATACACTACTCCTAGCTTCCTGGAAGCCAGTATTCTGTTAGCAGCCTTCATATAAAGATGTAGAACTCTTAGCTTCTTCACAATGCCTGCCTGGATGCTACCATGTTCCTGCCTTGATGATAATGCACTGAACCTTTAAACCTGTAAGCCAGCCACAATTAAATGTGGTCCGTGTAATAGTTGTCTTGGTCATAGTGTCTGTTTACAGCTGTAAAACCCTAACTAAGACATGCTCTTCGTTACTTTTATTTTATTTTTAAAAATTATTTTGTGAGTATGAGTTTTGCTTGAGGTTGTGAGATGCCAAGTGGATGTTGCATATTAGACCTGGGTCTTCTGGAAAAGCATAACCACCGAGTCATTTTTCTAGCCCCTTGATCATTTTGATTTTAGAAATCATACCCCGCTATGATATGTATTTGTAGATATTACAGATATTCACTTAGTTTCAGGTAATCAGCCATAAGATAATTTCTCTATAGACTCATCACTTATGATACCATGACCAAGGCAACTTATTAAAGAGTTTATTTGGGCTTACAGTTCCAGAGGGATAGGAGTCTATGATGGCTGAGTGGAGACATGATAGCTGGAGCAAGATGCTGAGGACTTACATCTTGAGCCACAAGCAGGAAACAAGAAATGCGAAATGAGAGTTACATGTAGATTTGAAATCTCAGGGCCTACTCCCAGTGATAGACTTCCTCTAGCAAGGCCACACTTCCTAAACTTACCCAACATCACCACCAACAGGAGACCAAGTGCTCAGGTGCAGAGACTATGGTGAACTGTTCTTGTTCAAACTACCACACACTCTGAATGTGTCTTGTCTTTTTTTCCTGGTCGCCATAGTTTGCCAAAATTATTACCAAATTTTTATTAGGTCGTAGCCTAAATAAGGCTGGCAGCCCTAATAAGCTAGGACTAATTAGCTTAATAATTATCTTTAATAAGCTCTGTCACTCATCTATAATGGGTCAATTAAAAAGACAAAGTAATGATGAAAAGCAAGATGAGGGTATTTATTCACTGTGACCACACTGGAAGGAGAACCAGGCAGTCCAGTACATCTTAGGGCCTCTGACATGAAATTTAGGTTCAAATAAAGGGCAAAAGATACATAACTAAGTAGTCCTGGTTAAGGTGTGATCCACCCATTACCACTGTCATGGCTTCCGTCTGTCCTACAAAATGATCTGACAAGTTGTTAACTTGGTGTGAAATCTCTCTCAGTAAGACAAAGTACCCTTTCTGGCTGGGACTAGGATCCAGCTCTTTTCCTTCTTCCAGTAAGAGATCCCTGGGTGGGGCTGAATTCTTCCATCTTGAGGACCACTGTTTCAATATTCTAATAGTCAAAGGGAGGGACAATTCCCTGTCAGGATAAGACATTTACACTTGGTAAACTAAAGCCAATGAAGTGAATGTATGTGAACTTGTATATTTATTGCTATTCAATAAATTCTGATGTGGAAAGCCACAAATGTATCTATGTTATTGACACAGCTCACACAGACACAACCAACATTGGAGATCTGGAATTATTTGTAGTTTGGACTAGTCTGTGGCTGGTTTATTTTCCTATTGCTATTTCTGACTTTCTTAAATCTTCACTCTAGGTCTCAACCCAGTCTTGAAATCCAAGAAGAGATTATGAATTGAAGTTCTTTGAGGAAGCTAAGCCTGTATTAAAGATCTTGTAAATTCTTACATCTTGGCTGATCAGAGTATCTTGATTATGGAGAGATGGAATGTTGTAGTTTATGCCTCATATTTTCTTGAGCTATCTTAACCCCTGTAATAGCCATTTGTCTTAAGTTTTGCATTTGGCCTAACATTCTCTTAGGTACATGTCTCAGAATGTATCATCATTAAGCTCTCAGATGGTGGCATTCACTAACTTCACAATTAACACACTATATTCCTGTATTATTCTCAGGATTAATAAGACACAGTGAAAAAGGGATTGCTGTGGGTTGTACAGTTTGAAAGCAGAACTGAGCTTTGACCACAGCCTGTGACCTCAGCCACAAGGCTTTCCTTAGATAGTTGCCTGAAGAAGGCAGTGTCACCCCAGAACTGAGGTGAAAGGTAAAGCCCCTTTCAACTCTCCATGTTTTTCCACTCATGTCCACAAGGAGGCATGACCTAGATGAAAATATAAAATACCTTCATCCTTGCTATTTTTGACTTGACTGAGAAATCATAGAAAGAAATGGCGATTCGATTCACCTTTTTCTGTGTTAGTGGCTTTATTTTGGAAGTAGGTAGAAGGGCTAGGATGTGGACTTTGGATTTAAACCTGTTGTTTTCATTTTCTGAATATTCACTGGATACCTGGTGTAATACAGTGTTTGTGAGAGGCACTTAATTTCTAACTATGTAAATTTGGAAACACATGGCTTCACTCATCCAGGCTGTATTTTATTTATATAATGAATGGACCTTCCACAAAGGATTGCTGTGAGGATTACAGGGATTATGTATATGATGGGACAGGAGGGACAGATAGAGGCACTTTTATATTGATTGTACAGCAGTTTCCTCAGAAAAATTCCCTCCATGGGGGAGGGAAGGCTCATGAAGTTTAGGAGGTAAACAAAAAGTCACTTTGATGACTAAGAGAAAAGAAACTTGGATGATTCTCCAGGGCTCCTCCCCAGCATAAAAACCGAGTAAACAGCTGATTGGGAGGGACCTCTGGCAGCTGGGTGGCTCATAGAGACTGAGTTACCTGAAAGCTGTGCACAGAGCTCCAGGGTGTGTGCTTTCAATGAGTCATCACCAATGTTGGTTCATTTGGGTGATGCAGCTGCTTTTGAGTCATCCCTGCTCCTGTGGGTAACTCTTCACTCATATTCCTGTTAGGAACCCCAATAAAATTTCATAGTTTTACAGACTTGGACATGGGTGTAATCTTTCATTTGGTTTATCATGAGTTCCCTTCTTTCTGGGGTGAATAGACTTTCTCTCTCTCCTCTCTCTCCCCTCTCTCCATCTCATTCCCTCTTATTTATCATCTACGTATTTATCATCCATCAACTATCTACATCTACTTATCTATCATTCATTCATCTATCTATCTATCTATCTATCTACCTATCTATCATCTATTATCTATCTGTAATCAGTCTATCTATCACTCCCTCCCCCATTTGTGTGTATATGTATTGTATCTCCCCAGGAAAATGTCATCACACAACATTCTATACTATGCGGGCACATTTGTAATTCCTAATTTGAAAGATATCTGTAGGAATACATTGTGAAAAGCCCAGCACCACTGTTAGCAGTTTGTTTTGAGTTAACCTAAATCCAATCCATATGGTGACTTGGGAGGAATATAAGATTCAATGACCTTGAGTGTACCTGAACTGCCCTCCTCTTACACAGAGGCCATAATGAGGGAAAGCATAGCAGATAAGAAAAGACAAAGCTGAGCACCTGACCAGAGGGACAAAATTAAATCTGAGAATGACTTACTGCCCTTGTTTTGACTTGCTATAAAAGTATGCTAACTTTGGTATCCTGAAGAAGTATGAACTAAAATTCCTGACACAGAGGTTGGCACACAATGGCTCTTCCCAAGGGCTAGAACAAGGTCAAAATATGACAATTAGCCTCTTGATGTGCAACACTCCAGTTGCTCCATAGTACTGAAGTTCTCATCAGTCATCTCTGCAGCCACAGCTTCTTTCACCAGCTATATCTGTGTCTTTAGATATGTTGTATATGTATGTGATTGTGTAAGTACATACAAACGTTTAAAGGATTTTAAGGATACTTTTTGTCACTACTGTGTCTTTAAAAACAAACAAACAAATAAACAAGGTTTTTAAGATCCTTATTTTAACCAGGCCTATTTGAGGGAAGAACTTTAAATATGTATTTTTAAAATTTGCATCTTAAAAACCTATTTTAGTCTAACACAAACATATTAGAATTTAAAGATCATTTTAATGTGTTGCACAATAATGATACATTTTAAAAGACTGTTAATTTTTTTATTTTACTTAAAATAATAATAATAAATTTAAAAATGTCATATTTTATATTGTTTTGGATGCCTCATAAACACTAATAAAAAGTAAATGGTTTTTCTAACAGAAAGCATTTCAAGGTACCTGTTATAAAAACTTAAGTCTTTAACAAGTTATTTATTTAAATTCAGTTGAGACAACAGAAACTAGTAATGTGCTTTATCTTTGTCTATAACTGTTAGATATCTAATGCATCATGTGTTTTCTGTGTTTTAGATACAACCTCTGGAGACTTCATTTAAAATTACCACATTAAAAAAATGTTTTCTAAATTTTCTAATAATGATATTTAGATTAAAGTATGTCGTATAAGGTTGCTTAAAAAAATTGTTAACCCTGGGCTCCGTATTCAGGCCCACAATTCTGGCTGCTTTCCTAGAGACCACACTGGCCCCTGAAACTTCAGACAGGAGTCTAGCATAACTTACATCATCAGAGAGACTCCACCCAGCAACAGATGGAAACAGATGTAGAGACCCACAGCCAAACAGTAGGCCGAGCTTGGGGAATTCTCCAGAAGAAGGGAAGAAAGGATTATAGGAGACAGAGGGGTCAAGTATAGCACAAGAAAACCTACAGAATCAACTAATCTAGGCCCATAAGGTCTCACAGAGACTGAACTGCCTGTTAGGGAATATACATGGGACTGACCTATGCCCTTTGAACAGTTTTGTAGCTTGGTCTTCGTATGAGACTCCTAAGAGTGGGAGCCCGGGCAGTCTCTGACTCTGTTGCTTGCCTTTGGTACCCTTTCCTCCTACGGAGCTGCCTCCTCTAGCCCCAAGAGGGAAGATAACCTAGTCTTACTGAAACTTGATATGCCAAGGCTGGTTGGTATTCATAGGAGGCCTCCCCTTTTCGGAAGAAAAAACAGAGGAGGAGTGGGTGAGAGTTGGGGGAAGGGTAGGAAGGGAAGGACTGGGAGGAGAGAGGGGAAACTTCCCTTGGGATGTAAAGTAAATTAACAATTAACTAATTCAAACATGTACTTAAGTTAAAATAATATAAACATTATAAATTATTTAAGGTTAATTCCATACAGAGATAAATTTAATACTTGATGTTTTACAGCAATATTTTCTTAAGTATTTGTTTTTAATATTCTTTTACTAAAAAAACATTTAAAGCCTATGATCAAATTTTAATTTTTCAATATTTTATCATTGGACAAAGCTTTTGTTTTTTAGATAACCAGTCATTGCTTTAACCATAAACATTTCTCCTTAGAGAAATGATGCCTACTTATTTATACTGAGTTAACGAACAAATGTTTAAATCTATTTTTAAGATTTGATCTATTAGAGAAACAACACATAATGTTGTAAAATACTCAACTATGATAACTAAAAATCAAAATTAGTTACATAGTCTATCTCAGAGGATAAAGGACCAGATGATCTCACCAACTTAAAACATGAAAAAGACATTACATCAAAGACTCCATTCTTCTTTTAGAAATTAGGACTGTATCCATGTAATTGTAACTCACTTCTAGGAGGATGTGAACATTCTCACTCTGACAATACATTCATGTAGACTTTGAAAATGCTGGGTACCAATCTCCAACGCCACTGACAATCAAGTCCTCCAAGTTACTAACATTTTTCTCATCTTTTATGTTTATTAAACTTTTTGTAGTTAGATTTTAAAATTTTGTTTATGACATCTAATATTCTATCTGATTTCTAAATGACAAAATAAGGCTAATCATGGTTTTAATGAAGTTAAATAAAAATATTATCTGCTTTTATTTGATCATGCCTTTTTGTATGACTGATTTTTTACTCTAAACCCTTATGCTATTCAAAGCTAATATTTAAAAGATTCAAGTGTTTTTATTGTTTACAATTTGAATAAAACAGCAACAACAACAACAACAAAAAAACCCCCTAGTTTTCAATTTAAAATTTAGCTCCATTAACTTTCACTAGAGTACACAAATATTTGGGTAACTCTTTTTATCCAAGTTATACAAACCACATCAATTTCTAATAATAACAACACTGAATCATAAACACTGATGTTTTTTGGTCTAATTAGTATCTAAAATGCCCTATTGGACAATTAGCCAAAATTTAAAATTTAGTTAAGCAATATTCATAATTTGCAAATAAAAGGGACAATACCATGCTTACTCTTTAAGTCCTATTTCTAAACATTTAAGTATAAGTAATATAGCTCATAGACATAAATACAGAGGGAATTATATAGCCAATCTTGTAAAAAAAATACATTTGGGTTACTTTTAAAATGTTTGTTTCATCTGTAATCTTTTTTTCATTACACTAGACTGTGTTCCTGATAACTTAACTTTGGGTATAACATCCTATGTCACATGAACTTGGTATGTCAGATACTGAGAAGGTAAAACAATAAGGCAGATGGGAGTTTCTTTCTTAATGCCCTTTGCCAGCTCTTCCTCTGTCCGGAAGATGCTGTCCTGTCCACTATTAAACCTCATCTAGATCAGATCCTAGTAATAAACCTTCTTAACTATGAGGGACCTTATAGTATTTAATAAATAATATATACTGTCAAGTGCCCAAATTGTGATGCTTGGTTAGCAGGGGAAACTGAAAAAAGCCATGTCATGATTGATTGATTGATTGGGACTGCAGTATGGTGGAGAGGTTGGAATGTTACAGGTCCAGAAGCTAATTATCTTGGGCTAGTTCTAGTTGGAACAGCCATCCCTTGCCCATTTCTGTGTCAGAACTAACATCTAGGACTAACAGATAAACAAAACAAAACAAAAGAACAAGACTTCTTGGAATTTGTTAATTAGTAGACCACTAGCTTTCACCAACCCAAGAGCTAAGATATATAGAAACGCTTCCTTACCAATGTATTTTAAACTTACTTTGATTTATGACTTTCTTTATTCTCTAAAACTATAAAACTTTGTGAAACTGTCTCCATATTGGAATATAGAATTGGGGTAACCTAAATCTGTGTTTTGGGCTGTTTTACTTAAAATGGCTTCAGAATAAATGATCCCTTATTTCCTTTAAGATGAGAGCTGTGTTTTTTGTGTCGACGGAAGAATAGATCTTTTGGGCCTTGAGTCCTTTGAGTTTCCAAATGAGTGGCTTTCTGTATACTGTGCATTTTTAACATCTGATAGAGAGTGTTTTGAAAAGAGATTAAGGCCAAAAAGATGGCACAGCAAGTAAGAGTGCACGCACACCATTATGTCTGATGACTTCTGGCCTGCATATTGGAAGGAGATAACAGATGCCCGTGTTTGTCCTCTTACCTGCATTCGTACTCTCTAGAGCATGCACTCTCCTCTCCAATAAGTAAATGTACAGGGTTTTTTTTTTCTTTGAAAGGTGGGCAGAGAAGTAAAATCTGTAATGTCCGTATTTGGGAACTAGAGACAGAAAGGTTAAAAGTGCCAGGCCAGTCTAGGCTGCACAGTAATACTTTAAAAAATTTAAAAGCCACTATCTAGCCTCCAATCCCACAGGTACTAGGCCAGGACAGAGAATGAATATTTCAACCAGAAGGCAGAAAACCTGTTCCAAGTCATTGATCGTGTGTTTCTAATTTACAGACATCCATGTAGTCTTCAATTATCTGGCTTATATGGAAGTTTATTATATTTTAAAATAATAAAATGACATTTTTCAAATGTAGCCAAACTGGAGCTATTTCCTAGTTCAGACTAATTCCAAGTAATGTGCTTATTATTTCAGGTATTGTCCTGTGATATGATTTTATTAATGAACCCCAAACAGACTAGAAGCTGCTTTTGCTAAAAGCACTGACTCCTGACTTGGGCCTCCAAGTGTGGGCCTAGAAGCAGGAAAGCCCACACTTCACTTTCGTTTCAGGCCCATTTGTCTCCTGTAGTTTGGACGAAGACACAGGGATAAGACATTGTCCTTGTTTCCTCTTGGGTAACACTGGACTCTAGAATCAGCAAGGCTACCCAGAACCAGTCTGTCATCTTTAAGGGCATGCCTCAGTGAAGGGCAGGGCACAGCTGGGAGCGGAGGCAATCTCCTGAGGAGTACATTGTGAGAACAGCTTCGAGGAAAAGAGCTCATATGGCAACTAATGAGTTCACACAGAGACAAGGACTGGGTAAACATGCATGCCTCTTGCCTTCTATCTAAACCTAAACCTCAGCGCCCTGAAGATAGATTTGGGGGTCATTGAATACTTTACTTGTTTGGTTTGTTTTGGTTTTTCCTGCTTTTCACAAGTCTGTATGCCCACTTTCATCTATTTCTTTAATTAGTGTTAGAGACAAGTGACCAAACTTAGCTTGTTGGGGCTGCCAGGGTCCAGGCTTGGATCCTAAAAGCTTTGATTGCAAACCAAACTGTTTGCAACCAAACTGATTGCAAACTGTGCCTCTCCTAAGATACTTGGTAATTTAATTTTGGTATTTAAGTATAGTTAGTTTGTTCAGAAATTCACTTTTATCTTAATGTTATCTCAGATTAAAGCTTATACTAGTAATAAATCTTAGATTTACTTTTATTTATGTCTGTTTGTCTGTGTGTATATGCATATGTGTTCTGGTGCCTGTGGGGACCAAAAGAAGATTGTAAGCTACGCCATATGCATGTTTGGAACAAATTATGGTCTTCTTCAAGAGTGACATTGTCTTTATTAACTGAGCCACTGCTTCATTTCCTGAATTATACATTTTCATTTTAAAAACTGTTATCTTTCTCTACGTCTAACTTAGAGAATTATGCCCACCTGCCATACTGTCAAATTTCAGCATAGAATGCTTGAGTTTTATATTCGTGAACGCAGATATGTAACTTTCATTCTAGGAGACAATCATAAGAAACTAAAAATGATCCCATTTAGTTGCAAATTCAGCCTATTTAGCAATTTACAGAAAGCAGGAGATAATTTCCAGAAAACAACCCCATTCAGAAGCATACAGTAATCATTGAAACTAGAGTGATCCAAATATCATATTAGTTAAACGTGTGAGAAGCAGATCATGCCTAAGTCCAGCCTAAATACTGCTGATTGGCTTTTCTGTAAATCATTTCCTCATACTCTAAGGAATAATGAACACTTAGCTTACATTCCATGTTTGGTTTGTTGTTGCTTTGTATCTCATCTCACAGAATACTTTCTCAGTCATAGTTTTGCTCGTCCAGTAAATTATGGTCTTGGGCACAGTAGCATTTGTAGTCTTAGCTCTGGAAATGATGGACGCAGAAGGTATCACTAGAAAAAGAAATAAAATACTAGTGGTTTAAAAACTTTCTCAGGGTGAGATTGATACCTTTCATCAACATATAGAACTATCAAAACTCAAAACACAAAATTCCATTTAAGTAACAGCTGATGAATCTTGTCTATTTTCTGATGTATTATGTAAAAGAGAAGTACTTCTTATAAGTCTAGTGAAACTTGAACAGCTGGCCTCATTATTTGGAGTATAAAAAAGAGATTAAGGAGATATATTTTCTTTCTTGGCTTGGATTTTAAATGTTCCCAATGGCCTATGTGTTAAAAGTTTAGCATCCAGCTTGACACCAATGGGAGACGGTAGGAGCTTTAAGATGCATAATCTAATAGAAAGTCTTAGGTCATAAGAGGCATGTGATGTAAAAGGACATATTTGGAACCCTGACCCCTCCTCTCTGTCTTTATTTGCTAGCAGTTATTAAATGATCAGTCTCTTCCACCGTGTACTCGATGTGATGTGCTTCCTTGGCATGGGCCCGAAGCAATGAGACCAACCAATCATGGACGTCTAGTACCACAATATCAAGCTAATTTGAATCCTTCCTTCTTACAAGTTGAGTATCGTAGGTGTTTTGTCATATCACAGTGACACTGCAACAGTGTCTACATCAGATCATCTCACTTGATAAGCTCACCTTTTCACAGCAATATTCTTTTTCTATTGTATAATAAGGAAATATATGGATATTTACATCCACTGCCAACTTGTTTTGTTCTTCCATTACAATAAACAAATCCCCTGAGAGTACGCAAATTGTTATGTGTCCTGATGGCACCTTGTAATTGTTTTATGAGAAATGTAGAGTTGTAAATGGAATATTCACATTTGTAAGCTGCACAGACACTTGTAAATTTTTTTATCTGAACAGAGTATATTATTGATACTTTTCATTTCTTGTGTAATGTAAAGGTGAAAACATCAGTCTTTGTTAGATACATTATCCACTCAAAAGCCTGAATCTGGGCTTCAGGAACTGTTTCTACAAGTTAATATCCTTTAAGAATTTATTCATTTTTAACTTCATAGAATACACTTTGGGAAGCTATTGTTTTATTAGCAATTATCTAAAATTATATACACAGGTAGGTAATTTATAAAGAATCATAAAACTAAAGATACTCTTCTACAGTACAGTCTTATACAGTACAGTGTAAACATCAAAGCAAACTTAGTTTCATTCCAGTGCTCACTGTATGTGATTTATATCACTTGCATTATAGATTTGCTGGCTTTTTGCTAGTATAAGGTTTTTTAAAATAGTAATCAGTTTCTAAATTTTTTCTGGAGTAAAGAAAGTAGACCCTCTAACACCACTTAAAACCATTTGAAGTACTATAAATTATATTCTCCCTCCTGTCTCCTGCATGAGTTTGGCTTGGGCATTCAGAATAGCACCGTTAAGCATTCTGAACCCTGTAAAATTTATCAAAATCAAAATGTAATAGCTCTATTTCCATCTTAACAAAAAGTAAGTAAATAAATTTCAGGGTGAGGATAGAAAAGAAAAGAAATTCATGGTCATGTGTATGATAACAGACTAATCACAACATACTCTGCCAGAACCCTAATGTCTCACAAAAAAATGATTTGTGCAATGTCTGTCTATCTGCTGTCTGGCTATGTTTGGGTTGATTCCACCTTTTTTACTAAACCCCATAGGCAAAGGTAATTAATCCAAAGCAATTTATATGGTCATCCTCATTTTGCATTTGAAACTTCTTGACTCATCCTCTTTTAATTCAGTATAGTTTACAGTGGCATATATATTCACATTGCACTGCTGAGTCTGAATATACCAACCCACCTTTAAAGTATCCCTTAGCTTGTTATTTATGTTATCAAGAGCTTTTGCAGAAACAACTATTCTTAGGAGGAAGCAAATATATGCTTAGGTTTTTGAGATTGCAAATGGTGCCTGTGCTGATTTGGTTGAGATGTCCCCCATAAGTACTGGCCTCTAGTTGGTGGCTATTTAGAGAAGATTGGGGATGTGTACTTGCTGGAAGAAGTATGTTCCTGGGGAAAGCTTTGTGGTTTCTAAAGACTCTTGCCTTTTCAATGTCAACTTATTTCTTGTTGCTAATTTGTGGGCCAAAATGTAAGCTCTCAGCTGCTGCTCCTGCTACCTGCCCCATGCCTTCATTCTGCTATCATAAACTCTAACAGTCTGGGGCCGTAAGTCCAATCAAACTCCTTCTATTCTAAGTTGCCTTGGTCATGGTGCCTTACTACAGCAATAAAAGAGTAACTAATACAATTTGGTGCCATGTATGATTATTTTCAAAATTAAATATGTGTGCTAAGTTTCTGGAATATCGTATATATTCAATAAACGAAGGTGATGATATTGAGATCATAATCAGCGAAATTGTTACTATTGTACTTTCGTTCCTAATAAGGAATCCAACTGAAATGACACTGACTGTGATAAGCTGTTACAGCTGATTATGAGCCTCCCAGTGTGGGTGCTAGGGATTGAACTTGGGTCCTCTGTAAGAACCCTATGCACTCTTAATAACTGAGTCATCTCTCCAGCTCCCAAAGGAACAAATTTAAGAAAAGATTATATTTACTGTATCTTACCTCAAAATGTAAACTTACAAAATATTGTATATTTTGCATACATTGTATATATTGATTATATAGTGGAAAGAGTCATGTAGTTCCAAACAATATGTAGTAATATAAAGTTATTGTTCAACATCATAGTCACTTGTGTATGTTTTAAAATCCAATAATGAGAGGACAGATTGATTGACAGAAAATTCTATTATTTGAGATAATTGCCATTAAGTATTTATTTATTTATTTATTTATTTTAAAGATTTATTTATTTACTATACGTAAGTACACCATTGTAGCTGTCTTCAGACACCCCAGAAGAGGGCATCAGATCTAATTACGGATGGCTGTGAGTCACCATGTGGTTGCTGGGATTTGAACTCAGTACCTTTGGAAGAGCACTCAGTACTCTTAACTGCTGAGCCATTTCTCCAGACCAAGTATTTATAATATTAGCTATGATAGGAAGCATTAGTGATTCCCCCAAGGGTACCTATGTTGAATTCTAAGAGATCTCTTCACAACCTTCTTCTTATTAGTTACCGGGAAAGTTGTCTAACATGCTGTAATGTACTTTTATTTTTCTAAAAGAGGATACAGAATAACGGATTGAATCAAAGATATTGGAATAAGATACTTCTTTCTGTAATCCTAAATATTGTAATGACCAAATCCTCAGGTTCTTTCTGTACAAATTACAATCATTTTTACAAAATGAGATTGAAGATTAAATAAAAGACTATGTATAATATTGGACTCTCAGGAAGCTTACAACTAGTGCTAAAGGGCTATGTGCTGAAACCTGGCCAGTAGCAAACTTCTAGATTGCAGACAGGAAAAGTTGACTCCGAACCCCACACTATTCAGTGATGTGGAAACAGAGACAGAGTTTGCAGGAGAACACAGCTTCCAAACAGCATGCCACAATCCAGGAAATAAGCCTAAGGTCTAGACTAGATTTCCCAACTGAACATTTGGGGAATCACATAAAGGTGTGACCAGTATCTGGGACCTAATCCATGCCTAGGAGTGTAACAGAATCTGGAAGCTTGGGAAAGAATGATTTGAAAGTCTCTCCAGCAAGCAGAAGAGACTGCATTCAAACTCTTCTTTCCATCCAGATAGCATCATGATCGAGACAGTTTATTGAAGAAAGCTTATTGGGGATTATGGCTCCCATAATATTAAGGGAGAGTCCTTAATATCAGGAATGCATGGCATTAGGTAGTCAGAACAGGAAGTTGAGAGATCACATCTTCAACCATAAATGTGAGGAAGAGAGAGCAATCTGGATGTGGGATGGAACTATAAATTCTCAAAGCCTGCACAAAGTGATATACTTCCTCCAAGAAGGCTGTATCACTTCCTCAAATAGCCCCACAGACTGAGGACCAAGTATTCAAATACTTGAACCTATGGGGGAGCTCTCATTCAAATCATTACATTTCTTTTTATATATTCTTCCTTTATTTAGTATCTAGAAGCAGTCTCTCTCTCTCTTTAATGTTTTTTCTTTAATTTTCTTCTATAATTTTCTTCTATTCTTCCCTTTTACAACCCCTCTGATAGGCTTTCCTAACGATTACAAGGTAGGTTATTGCAGTGTCTCTATGTATTAGTCTCTTGAGACCTGGGACTCCTTTAGGTAACCTGGTTCTCTCCCTCCCTCCCTTTCTGTCTCTCTCTGGTTATATGTCTTTTCCTCTTTCTTTCATTTTGCCTTTAGTAAGAACTGCCTCATCCCCTCTTGTCTCTACTATTTACCTCTTCTATTTACTTCCCCCCTTGATGTTTTTCTCTATCAGAATACCGATCATTAGACTCACTTTGTGCTTTTCTTTCCAGACATCCACGAAGTAATTAATTTTGTAATGCATACCATACTACCAATGTTCCTGTATTCCTTAAAACGACTGGAGTTTAAGGATTGATTTCTTGGGTCATTTAACTATTACTATATGTTTACAGCAGACTTACACTGTGATTGTTATTGCAAATTAAAAAAGTACCTAGAGACTGAACCTGGTTCCTTGAATACTAACAGAGAAAATGCCAAAACCTTACTGCTGTATGCACTTTTGAGCACTGCAAACATTTCCATTAAAGAACAAAGATGACAAAACGTCCAACCAATTTCTTACACCAGGTGCTCAAGTCCTGAGATATAAATACAAGAAACATGAAAAACAATACACCACAACTCCTACAAAAAATTCTAAATTCCACAATAACCACCTCCAGTGAATTCTCAGATAAATAATTTAATGAAGCTCCCTGAAAACACATCAAACTAAACTTCAAAGTAATATATGGAAAACAATAATTAAATTTGTTTGGTCACAAGAAATCCCCTTTCTCAAAGTCTGGCATTTAGACAAAAGCCAGCATTCCCTCGGAACTTGAGAAAACAGTCTCTATCTGCTAAAAGGCAAGTTTCTCCTTATCTCTGGCATTAACATACTCCAGTGGTAGCTATTAGCATATCAAGGTCTATGCTAGCTTCTACCCTCTTCAGTCTCCACTCACAAGCACCTGTTGTTTTACGCGGCTATGCCCTCCACCCCAGCTCACAGGTTCCCCTCCTCCACACCAGCTCACAGGTTCCCCTCCTCGCAGTTACCTGTTCCCTTAAAACCCTGAAAATCCTCCTCTCCCCTCCCCCCCCCCCCCTCCTCCTCCTCCTCCTCCTCCTCCTCCTCTCCCCCAACCTTGTTTTTCTCTGCCTTCCCTAAAGACAGTCTTGGTGGTTTGGAATAAACCTTTCCCTTTTCACCCATGGAGTGGCTATTTTGGTGTCTTTACTGCACTAATTTTATTCAAAGATCAGGGCAGAAACTAAAGGAATAGAAATGAGAAAAACAGTAGTAAGAATAAATTAAAGAAATCTCTTACTGAAGAGAGGGAGGGTAGGGTAGGGGAGGGGAAGGGAGGGGAGGGGAGGGGAGGGGAGGGGAGAGGAGAGGAGAGGAGAGGAGAGAAGAGAAACTTACTTCCCGGGCAGCAACGTTTGTCCTCTGCCAGTGTGGCGAGCAGCTTCTAATGTTTGTACCAACCCATGCTCCCAACTCTTTGCAATCCTTTCACACCTGTAAATTCAGAGATTTCTGACCTTATGCCTGCCTCCAGCTTCCTCCTCTTGCCCACTATTATGGGCTCCAGCTATGGGGGCAGAAGCTATCCACCCTTGTGAATGTCTCTGGTTTCCCCTGTGCTCCCCGCTATGTATTTTGTGGACCTCAGACGCTTGTGACATGCTTGCCTCCAGCAATCCCTCCTCGCTCCACACCACCCCATCCTTGTCATCCTTGTGCCTGTTAAATTTCAAACCCAGGACACTACGCTGTGGTGCCTATTTAACATATGAAAGCGGACCTGGCCTCCAGGTTCTGCTAGTATCCTTCAGTCCCTACCTACTATAGGGTAAGACTGGCATACCCTGCCCCCTACTCTGAACGTTCCAGCCAAGAGGCTGTGGTGCCCTTTCCCCACAGGCATAATCCAGACATTTTGGTTACTGATATAGGTTATTCCTCCGTTGGTGAAATGAGCCAATTCAAGGCAGATTAGAACATATTATAGGCAGATTTATTGGAAAGCTGCTAGGGGAGGGGGGGGCGAGTTCACTGGCCCCAAGTAAGGGGTGAGGAGAAAAGGCGCTCAGGCAGAGAAAAGGAGGAGGAGGAGGAGGAGGAGGAGGAGGAAGAGGAGGAGGGGGGAGAGAAGGGGGAGGAGGGGGAAGAAGAAGAAGAAAGGGAGGGAGGGATAGAGAGAACATGCGCATAAAATGTCTGGATTATATAGGGAAGAGCCTCAGAAGGAAGGGCAGCCCAGCCCTTAAACTGGAAAATTCAGGGTTGGGAACCAGGTATGCCAGGTAGGGACTGAGGGATGCTGGGAGAACCTGGAGGCCAGGTCTGCTTTGATATATAAAATATGCACCTCAGTCCCTTGTCTGGCTTTCTTAACCAAACAATTATCTACTCTTTGCAGCTCTGTCCTTTGTCTCCTCTCTGCCCCTCTGTCACCCCGTCCCCCAATCTCTCTGCCTTCCATCCCTCTCTCTGCTCCCAATCTGTCCCTCTGTACGATGACTTCACTGGCCTCATTTTTTGAGATTGGGGAACCTGCCGGGGAGCTGTTCCAAATAAACCTGCTTTAATACTTTCAGCTCTGCTTGAGTCAGCTTACTGTACCAGCAGAGACACTTTTCAGCACCTACTTCCATTTGTTTTCCTCTCACTGCATGAACACTGTCAGAGACTGACACTCACACTGCTCAATCCCTTCAACACACCCATTACACCCATGAGGTCAGAGACAGCGTGACCACAGAAAACTAAACTAGATCCTTGTGTCTCATTATGCACAAATACCAACTTCAAAAGGACAGTAGGTCTCAATAAAAGGCACTGTTGGGGGAATAAATACGAGAATGCTTTACAATATTGGCACAGACAAGAGCTTTCTGAAAAGGACTCCAGACCCCTGGGAAATAAGACAACTGTTGACCAATGGGACCTCACAATATTATAAAAACTTGAAGTCAGGACTGAAGGCTATTCCTCAACTGAAGGTTTCTCTTCCTAGGTGCCTCTAGTTTGTGTCAAGTTGACAAACAAGTAACAAAGACAAAGAATTATATGTGTATATACATATATACATTAAACATTTTCATATCTATAACATGTATATATGTGTATATATCTTAATATATACAGACAGGAAAATGTTAAATGATACTGATTTCTTTGTATACTAACCAAAAATTCATAAAATGAAAAAGCTTCATGATGATTTTGTCACAACGTAGTTCATGCTATTATACTTTATGATGGTGGAAAATCGAGAGTAGTGTAAATTAACAAGGGACTAAACAATCACATGTTGAGATTGTTAGTATTTCTTCTAGGCTCCTCTCAATAGTCACCTAGCAACAGCCAGGTACAAGCCTGACTTGCTATATAAAATGACTGTTTGGATATATATATCCTCTTTCTCTGGTCTCCCCCCCCCCCCCCCCCCCCCCCCGTGTTCCTAGCTAGCTGGTCTCTTCTTTCTCTTTCCTCTTTCTTTCTGTCCCTCTATGTCCCTTTCTTTCTCACACCCCTTCCCATGCCACAGACTTCATTTTATACTAGTCCCGATGTAAGGTTGGTACCTTGGGGGGAGGGGATGCCTCAGCATGGGCCCTCTAAGGCACCCCCTCCTGCTGCATCATGATGATGCATTACAAAACATGTCAGAGATAAATACTGAAAAGAATAGTGTAGATTACCTTAATAGAAATACTTAATATTATAAGCTTTAAAAGGCAGGCTCTAAAATATCTCAAGCAAAACATGCTAACACTTTTCTGATTGGTGAAGTTAGAGATGGCTACACAATTCTGAGCAGTCTCTATGTACTTGAAAACAACCCTCCCCGACACACAGCATACAGAGAATAATCTCTTCATAGGCCATGCCTCTTACAACAGAAGACTCATCATATCTGAGCACAGTCCTTGTTTCTTCCCATCTGCTCTTGAAAGGGGATGAGTTATTTGAAGGTGGATTTCATGTCTCTCTTAGTCTCTCTGTCTTTTGGGAGCCAAGTTCTAAAAGGAAAAAACTGTAAAATCACAACCATCTAAAGATGAGACTGGAACAATGTCCAGTTGTAGAGCTACCCCAGGTAGCAGAATAATGGAGAAAATGATTGCTTACAATCTGCAGGAACTTCAGGTGTCCTTGGTTCAAATGTAGACTGTGTGATGCCATCCATGCAAATTATTTATTTATAATAAAAGGCATGTAGCACCTCTCATTTCTTACCTATATCGTCCAGATGGACTTGTAGTTGTTGTGAGTTCTCCATGCCTAGGGCATTGACAGCTTGGACCCATACCAAATACTTTCTGCCACCTTGCAATGAGTCAGTGGGGATGTTAGCATAGCTTGAGGCAAGATATTGTTGTTCCTCTTCTGTCTCTAAACTATTAAACAAACAAACAAACAAACCACAGGTTATATTTATTTTGTTTCCTTGTTCCAGGAACTTTGAATGCTATAATTTTCACCTGAATTTAGAACTTGACCTGTTACTAAAAAATGAACCAAACTTCATTTGATCTGAATTTTTAAAAACAAACTCAAATGAGGCAAGTACTGGCCTCAAACTCACTTTGGTCTTCCTTCTTCTTAGGCTTCATATGGTCTGTGAATTAAATCTTGGGTATTCTGAACTTTTGGGCTAATACCACTTATCAGTGAGTATATACCATGTTTGTTCTTTTGTGACTGAGTTACCTCCATCAGGATGATATTTTCAAGTTCCATCCATTGGCCTGCAAATTTCATGAAGCCATTGTTTTTAATAGCTGAGTAGTATTCCATTGTGTAAATGTACCACATTTTCTGTATCCATTCCTCTGTTGAGGGACATCTGGGTTGCTTCCAGCTTCTGGCTATTGGCTTTTTCCTTTCTTAAGACAGGGTTTCCTGTAGCTCCAGCTGGCTTTTAAACTTCCTACATCATGGAGGATGACCCTGAACTTCTGCTTCTCCTGAGTGCTATATTACAAGAATGTGCCCCCACACCCCAGTTTATTTAGAGTTGGGGTTGAACCTGGGGTTTTGCACATGCCAGACAATCTACTATTCACTAAGTCACATTCCAGCCCTGAAATTCCTACTTCTGAGAAATAGAAATGCTTTATAGATCTGCACATTACTTTTCATAAGGGATGGGTGCTGGGGAGTCACCTGCACCTTTATTTTACTGTACCAATTATGGCGGTTGAGTTTCTGAGTTGAGGCAACCACTGACCTTTTTTTTTAAAATCTAACACTCTCAACTGCTTTTCTTCCAGGAGACTGCTTTCATGAGATCGTAAGGAAGAGTTAACGTTACAGCTATTTCACGCTTAGGGTTACCTTCTAGGTGCCATATTACTACATGCCTGTTTAGCAGCTCCTGAGTTTCTGCAGCTTCATAATACCACAGCAAGAATCACAACTTGATTCACGTGACATGCTCTCCGAGATCCAAATATGAGAATCAGAATTTGATGCAGGTGACATGCCGCACGAACATAAATATGAGGAACTAGCTTTAGGCTCTAACCAAAAAAAAAAAAAAAACCAAAAAACCCCAAAACCTTTCATGAATTAAAACACCACAGAAATGTTGTTCTGCTGTAGGAAGGCTCTCTCAGGTTGACAGTCACTGGGGGCATGCTACAGGTGTAGGGACCAAATAATGTATCTCTAGTAACTTAGGCCTTAAGTGGGGTAAGACGTATCTATCATGTTGGCTAACTGTACAAAGCATGGGCTTTAGAGACAGGTATAGATTCAGCTTCTGGCTAGGACCCTTCATGAGTTATGAGACTGAGATGATTCAGTTTATTCATCTGTGAAACAGGAAAGATGGCATCACTGTGATCACGAATGACAGTAGATATATGAGAAGAAGTAGCTAACAGAGGACTCATTAAGTTATAGCAAGTAAAAAGGCACTTATAATGTCACTTTTATGAATATAAATGAAATTAAAAACAAGACAGGGTTGTACTGTATCTCAGACTGGCTTTAAACTCTTAATCCCCTTGCTTTGGCTTCTTAAGTGCTGGGGATTGCCAGTGTGTATAAATAGTTTGTATCTGAAGTTAAATTATGTCTTGATTTCTGTATTTACGTAGGTGGCTTATATTCTTTCTGAAATGAGAGGGGTCATGTGTGTATCAATAGAGAACTTATTGGAAAATAGGTTAACCTGTGTTTAAAAATTCAAGCATGAGAGCAAGACAGCTGCACTATGCTCAGTGGTAAGCGTAAGTGTTAAGTGGGACATTTTTGACTATTTTCCAGTTAGAGAAAACCACATACACATTCTTAACTGGTTTGTGGCTAATTTTCTTACCACACATACTGAGACCTCAAGTCTTCTAAGGAGAAATGCATGTGTTACTAAGGATGTGACCCAAACAGCATGAGGAGAGCTGCCGGTTACAAGATAGGCTCAACAGTTTAAAATACTGGGCTCCAAGCCTGATGACCTGTTGGGAGCAGGTGGGAAGCAGAGCCTGGTGCTTGCTTTAGGTTCACTTTGGACATCTAAGATGAACTATTAGATGCCAAATGATTCTGAGCTTGTCAGACTTGTTGATATCTTTTTCCTCCTTTAATTTCCAGGGTTTACCATGGACCCGGAAGTCCTAAAACAGGAAATAAATATTTGCTAAATTGGCTTGGCTGGTACAGAATGGAGGCCTATCATTCATTCATTCCTCTTTCCTTCTACCTATCTACCTTTCTTTCTTTCTTTCTTTCTTTCTTTCTTTCTTTTAGAGATTTATTTATTTATTTCATGTATGTGGGTATACTGTTGATGTCTTCAGACATATCAGAAGAGGAATCGGATCCCATTACAGATGGTTGTGAGCCACCATGTGGTTGCTGGGAATTGAACTCAGGACCTCGGGAAGAGGAGTCAGTGCTCTTAACCGCTGAACCGTCTCCCCAGCCCCCTTCATTACTCTTTCTAAAACTTGTTGAAATTGTTAAATAGTTTTTCATTTGTTATTTGTTTAGTGTATGTGTATACTTTCAGGTACAAATACCAAGATATACTGGTCGGAGGACAACTTTGACTTCAGTTCTCTCCTTCCTCCGTGTGGTTCTCAGGAATCAAACTCGGGTTGTCAGGGTTGGAGACAAGCATTTCCAACTGCTGAGTCGTCTTGAGGGCCCCATTCATTCATTTCTTTTCAACAACTATTAACAAGTAGAAGGCACTTCAGACACTACTGAGTTTCACAGATAAAATGCCTATTTCTAAGGGTCTGCTGAAGATAGCAGGGGACAGCAGTTAGTAGATACTTAGTAACAGAGATCAATCTTTTTTCCAACAGCACTGGTGATACACAGCAAAACAACACAAAACTCTGTCTAGTGGGGGCATCACTAAGAAGCCAGGGAGGAAGAGAGTTCTTGAATCAACAGACTCAGTTCTGTTTGGCAAGGCCCTACCACTGAAAGATTGCCACTCTTCTGTTGAACAAGCAAGTGGGCTTTTACAGTCTACGTGATCTTAGTGGAGCATAGAAAGAAGCATTGTATTGGAAGTGAAACTTTGCCAATGCTGATCTCTTGCTGTTAGGCTAAGTGGAAATACCCTAAGAGGCCAGGTCTGCACAGGCTTTTTGCCTGCTGCATGTCCACAGCATTTGGTATAACTCAACTTTTTGTTGGAGGGAAAAGGCCTTTGGGCTGTTTGTTAGAGGGGTAGGCTTTTCTTAAACTTTTTTCAGCTGACTACTATGTTTCTTATGAGTTTGAAGATGATTAGATATATGCTTGTTTGTGCTTCCTGGAAAGTGCACTTTGAATTTGTTAAAAGAAAACATCCATTTTCTATAATTTTCCAATTATATTCTTTAAAGAATTTAGTTTTGGCCGGGCAGTGGTGGAGCACGCCTTTAATCCCAGCACTCGGGAGGCAGAGACAGGCGGATTTCTGAGTTCGAGGCCAGCCTGGTCTAGAGAGTGAGTTCCAGGACAGCCAGGGCTATACAGAGAAACCCTGTCTCAAAAAACCAAAAAAAAAAAAAAAAAGAATTTAGTTTTATTATGTAGTATTTATTATGTGCACGCACATGTGACTATGTGAGTTCAGGTTCCCACAGAGATCTGGATTTAAACAGTTACAAGCCATCTGATGCAGCTTCTGAGAATCAACTTTGAGTATTCTGGAATAATTTAAGTGTTCTTAACTGCTGAACCAACTTTCCAGCCCCATTGTGTCTTCTTTAAAAAATAATGCAATTACATTGATCTGAATTCCATCAATTCAAAAATATAGGTTGGGTTTGCCAGAGTTTAATCTAAAGTTTAACTTCTTACCCAATGTGCTCAGGACCAGAAGAGTTAGATTTTAGATTTTTTTCCCCCAAACTTTTGGAATATCTATGTTCTATAGCTATAACCTTAATCTTTTCTATTAGAACACATCCAACATAATTTTCTAGATTTGTACAAAATAAACTGAAAATAAATTGTATATACTACTCCATACATGATTGTTATTGCTTTATTAATCTTTTTACTCCTATATAAATCAGGCTTGGTATAAGACAAATCACAACAACTTATGCGGTTGGTTTTGAGTATAACACAATATTCTAATTCCCTTTGATATAAATAGTCTGATTGATTTCCTTCCAAGTGCACATGCTGAGACCTAGCAGGTCTCTTGAGCAATGGGTCATTTTCATACGTAAGGTTTAGCCTTTAGTGCAAGAGTCTTAAGTGGCTGAGCTCTTAGATGGTGGTAAAGTAACAAGAGCTTCACATTCAAGGATGATGTCAATTCCTTATGAAGGAATGAAGTTGTTTTTCCACCATTCATGGAAGGCCTCCTAGAAGATACTGCTTAAGGGAAAGGGCCTTTGGCAGACTCTACTGGCACTTTGATCTCAAAATTCTCAGCCTTTGATCTATATGCAATTAATTTCTATTTCTTACCAATCAGCTGGTCACTGGTATTTTGTTATAGTACTCTAAATGGGCTAAGATACTTCTTATTTCATCATTATTTTAATAATTGTCTTCATTTCACAGGAGGCTGAGAGCCATTCAGCAAGGCTAACAACCTCTCTGAGGTCATATAGAGGCAAAAGGCAAATAGCATTGGGTGGCAGCAGTAAGGTTCCTCTGCAGGGTTTCTGCCTGGACAGAGTAGACAGACACATGGTTCTGCCCAGAGCCATGGAGGAGGAATCCATGGGAGGGCATTTTTTTTCTTTCACTAGTTTTCCTATCTGTAACTTGAATTTCTATTCAGCTAGAGTTGTAGCACCTAAATAAGAATTAGAACCTCAAAGGTCATGATTAACCACTGATAATTCCCCTGAACTTCCTGCCTTAGGACCTGACATCATTGTACAAGTTGGAAGCCAGAATCACTCGATAAATTAGAATAAGCATGCATTTGGGGGTCCATTTTAAAGATAAAGAATGGAACTTTTGAGGGACTAAGTACATTATACTGATCCTCAACGGAGAATAGGGCTTCAATTTAGGTCACAGTTTAAAGCAGGCTGAGTCTCCATTAGGCTCCTGATACCAGTTATCATGAAGAGAAAAGGATGGGGGAATCATAGAGTTTGTTGTCCCATGAAGCAGAAAATGGCAATGGCACAGGAGTTCTTTTAGATTCCTGAACCAAGGTAGGTGTCTCAGATTTGAGGCAGGTCTTGGTCACAGCTGGATCCACTCTGAAATAGAATGTGTGTTTGATAGTACTATAGAACCTACCTCTTCACGTGCACAGTATACTTGGTATCTATGTAGGTGGGCTTCCCAGTGTTCCAGGTGCAAGTCATGTTGCCTGAGTGTTCATAAATGACACATGTCATATTGCTGGGGGCATCCGGTGGATCTGCAACAAAGTGATCACTAAGAGCTGCTTTTGATAAAGTAGCTTAGCTGTTAAACTGTCAGTGTCATAAGGGTACTAGGCCTCTTGGCCCTGAGAACCCAGGGGCTCCTCATTCTACTATTGTTACCTTACAGTGTAGCCAACTTTGACACCAAACATTGCTCCTCCCCATAGTATACTTTCCTATAGTTTCTTCTCCTGTGGGGATGCTAACAAGCTCAGGTTCTTCTCAACCAAATCAAGCAAGCTTCCCTCTATGTCTCCAATTCTATGTCCCTTAGCTACCATTCTAACCTTCTTTTTAAGCAAGATGTTAAAAAATTATTATTGTGTGAACACACATGTATGGTGTGTGTGTGTGTGTTTGCGTATTCTGCGTTGGTATACTTACATGTGTGAGAATTCTGGTGCATGTGGAGGTCAGAAGCCCATCCAGTATCTTCCTCATCACTTTTCATATGATCTTTTTAAATATTTATTTTATTTTTAACTATGTCTGTTTGTCTGGGAGTATGTAATGAGTGCCAGTGTCTCTGGAAGGGAGAAGAGGATGCTGAATCCTCTAGAGTTAGAATTTCAGGCTACTATAAATTGTTTATGTCGGTTATTAGAACTGAACTTGGGACTTAAACAAGAATAGTATATACTCTTAACCACTGAGCAATTTCACCTTTTTAAATTTTCTTGTTGTGCGTAGGGCTGAGTGTGAGTTCCCAGATGGAGGAGTTGGAGAAGGGACTGAAGGAGCTGAGGGAGTTTGCATCCCCGGGGAGGCAGCAACAGTGGCAAATGGCCTGACCCCCTGATACTCCTGGAGACTGATCCACCAACCAAAGAATACACATGGAGGGACCCATGGTGCTGACCACATATGCGGCAGAGGAGGGTCTTGTTGGCCATCAGGGGGAGGAGAGACCCTTGGGTCTGAAAGTGTTAGATCCCCCAGTAGAAGAGAATGCCAAGGAGGGAAGATGAGTGTGGGTGGGTGGGAGAATACCCCCATTGTGGCAGGGGAAGGGGGGAGGAAAAGGGGAGGTTCCAAAGGGGAGATCTGGAATGGGGGAAACATTTGAAATGTAAATAAAGTAGGAAAAAAAAATTAAAAGGCTGATTATTATATAATGAACTAAAAATTGTTTTCTTGTTGTGATTGTTATTGTTTTTGTGTGTGTTTGTTTTGAGGCACGGCTTCTCACTGAATCTGAAGCTCACTGATTGGCTGGTCTGGTAGACCAGCAAGCCCTAGAGATTCTCTTGTCTCTGCCTCTCCAGTGCTGGGATTAAAGGCAGGCATCACCCTGCCTGGTTTTTAAATAGATGCTGGAGATCCAAATGCTGGTCCTTATGCTTTCATGGCAAGCACCAACTGAGCCATCTCCCCAGCCCCTCTGGCTTACTCATAATTTAGTTTGCATAGTTCTACCAAAGCCACAATTATTACAGTGACAGTGACTTTCTATCTGGAAAGCTCCATACTGTCCCATCAGAATTACATGATTATTACTGAGCTTGGCCTCTGCAATAGTTGATTCTCTTCTTACCTCCCGCTTCAAGGCTAGGCTCTGTGAAAGATTCTTTAACTTTTTCCTATTGTCCTGGAAGACTATTTCCTCTTATGGAGACTAATTCCACTTTTCCCTTGGAAAGTTAGCTATTCACATTCAGAAAGGACTACTGTTTAGCAGTAAGAGGAAGGAAACTTCCAACTATCTTATAATATGGACAAAATGTGAGCACACTGTATAGAATAAGCCAGACACAAAAGACTGCATGGTTCCCTTTGTAAGAGGTGTCTAAAATAGTCAAATTTATAAAGCAAGAGGTGGAATGATGGTGGTGGCCCCGTGTGGTTAGGTAGTGTACGCAAGTCCAGGGGTGAGATAGTTTCCTTTAACAAGAAGAGTTCTAGCAAGAGAGTGCTGGGAGGATATAAGCCAACGCAGTGAATACCACTAAAACAAGCCCTTAAATGTGGCAAGAATAAATGGGTTATACTATGCACACTTTATCATCACCACATCAAAGGTTGTTTTTTAAGGGTTGGTATTCAGGCATGTTCTCTCTCCCCTACACCTTTACCCACACTCCCACTCACTCACCCCTGTTTAGTTTTTCCTCTCCATAGCCTCATTTTTTGGTCTGCTAGCATTTTTTCCCTATAAGAAGCAACACTATCCTCAGTCTCCTCAGCTCCCCTCTCCACACTAGCCCAGCCCAAGGACATCAGTAACAAGGTCCTGTGCACAAGTCATTAGAAATGAATTACTAAATAATGATAAAGTGATTTTAAAAGTATGTTACAAAGTGATATAGTGTAGCATCTTCATTAGAGAAAAAGAGAAAGATGAAGACAGAAACTTCAAAGACACCTTCCTGGTTGTTAACATGGGATTATGTCATGAGCAGAGTGAAGGAGTTGACAGGCATTTCTATATTTGCTCAATGAAAGCTTTTTAACTTTTGTATGTTGAATGAGATCAACTTAACTATTCAAATCTGTGTTCTTGGCTATAGAGATGCCTGAGTGGTTAAGAGTGTCTGCTGGACAATTATGTAGCCTGGGGCTTAGATCTCAGCACCCGTGTAATGAGCTAGGCATGGGATGCATAGCTGTAAACCCAGCTCCGGGAGAAGCAGAAACAGGAGAAAAACTGGGACTTGATGACTTTCAGCCTAGCCAAGAAAATATGAGTCCTGGGTTCAGAGAGAGACTCTGTCTCTAAAGAAAAAGGAAAGTAACAGAGGAAAACATGCACTGTCCTCTTCTCTCTCTCTCTCTCTCTCTCTCTCTCTCTCTCTCTCTCTCTCACACACACACACACACACACACACACACACACACACGTGCGCGCGCACGCGTACAACTCAATCTCTCTAAAAGCTACTTTCAAGCAGTGATGGTTAAGTGAAAGCGCTTGGTAAGAGTCTGGTGAGGGGTAGCATTAAGTTCCAATGAGTAAGTTGAGTTCCCACAAGGTGAAGGAAATCTTTTAAGTTTCATTTGAACTTGAAGAAGGTAAGCACGGCAACAGTACTTTACATCATTCTGTACTCTGGGTTGTGAGAGCTTGTGGATTCTAATAGGAGGATTATGTCCTGGGTAGGATGATGGGCTCGTGGGCTCCATAAGTGTTTCATTTTGGTTACTTTTCCTGTGGTTTTAGGCGGAGAACACTGTTAATTTGAAAATTATAGAAGATAAATGTCAACTTCCTGGATGAAGCAAATGGTCAGGAGTATAAATGCAAGGTTGGCCTGAACTCTGCAAAAGACAAAAGTAACAAATCTGCATGAGTGTAAGTGAGCAATGTATGTTAGTGGGGAGCAGAGTAAAGAGCTAGAGAAAAGTCACAGGAGGAACATTCCATTGTTAGGTCTGTGTAGTGGGGAACAGAGTAAAGAGCTAGAGCGTAGTAACGAGAGCAACATCCCATTGTAACATCCAATTCTAAGTTATAAATATCCAAGAATAAAATTGGCTGTCCACTTTCTGAGAATACCCTGAATGCACAGAGAGAATTAAGATTTTGTTCTCTCATACTTATCCCACCTCTCTATACTGATTAGAATGCTTCCTGATCATTTACCAGGAGACTTATAAATTCGGCCTAACCCAAGATTCTTTGCCCCTGAGATCTTCTGAAGGGGTTGGATCTGTGGTCCTCTTTATTTTGTATTTCTAGTGCTTATTGTAGTTTTTTGGTACATATGTAAAACAACCACTGAAGTTGATCCCACGAATTGAATGGCAATTAAAAAAATGACAATGACAAGAATTAAGCTGGAGAGAAGTATGATGTTTCAGGTGGAGATCACTAAGCACCTGCAGGGGGGTTCAGGCCAGGCTATCCACATAAGGTGCAACTATGAAGATGAATACTTAAGGATTTAAGTGGATAAGAATTCTTTCACCACCAAGAGTGAAGGTCAAAGACTGAAAAAATTTAAGGTAAAAAAAAATGCTTGAAAATTTAAGTAAATGGTTAAGTGGAAGTATTACCTACATGGTTTATTTAATTTGGCGCTTTTCAATGACCCCTGTTTGAACAAATTTCCCATAATACGTTCTCATTTAAGCAGAGATAAGAATCTAAGAAGTGTTTAAGATTGTGGACTATAGTGGAAAAGGTGATAGTGGTGTTTCAGAAATCGCTCATTGGAGAGACTTTGAAATACCTGGATCTTTTCAGGGAAAGCATGACTCACTTGCTCTCCAACTTTTGTGATGTATCAACATGCCTGCAATCACTCTGTTCAAAACAGTGCTGACTACTTGGCATTGTAAAGCTTACAGAACAAATATCCTGTATCAAAGCAACCCAGTGAAAGCAATGTGCTTTCTAGAACACCACAAAACCCTCAAGGCCCCCTTTTTTGACCTAGTTAGGAAGTAAGTTTGCCAAGAACTCAGCCCCAAAGCACTTTGAGCTTGAAGCCAGGGGCTTGAGTAAATTCTTACCTGGCAGTTGGGTTTGCACACTCATAACCCAAGCTTTCTGTGAGGAATTAATTACATCTCACAAATTAATGAATGGAAGGAGTGATGGTGGAGGATGAAGGTTTTCTTAGGCTGTCCTGGAAGAGGAGCACTCTGACAAGAAACACATCATGGCTCTGGGCAGAACCCCCTCAACCAATAGCAGGAGGGTGGCAGCAAGCTATCAGTCACCTGCACTCCAGCAGGGGGAAGGGACATTAAGGAAAATTTCTTAAATCACGTTTGGTGTTGTTTTGGATGAAGGCACTTCACTAGGAAAACCAAGTAGCAATTTAAATGAAAAAAGAAGGAACAGGTGTTCAGTGACAAACTGTAACTTAAGGCCATGTTAGCCTGAAAATAGGAGCCTCAACTACATTCCATCCTAATGGTTCAACAACATTGTGATAACTGTTTTGATTTCTTGTCTTTTAAAATCACCTGCTTGATCTCCATCACAGCATCTGTCTGTTTACAGGATGAGGTGCTCTTTGACTCAGGAACTGTAAAGAGGAGATGGAACTGAAAACCAAAGTTGCTGGCTTGTTTTTCCTTTTAAAAGAAGTGACACTTATTTTAGATCACTTTCCCTTTCTCACTTAAACTAACAACTCACTTTTCCCTGAAGCTGTGAAAATTTCTCATTATCCCTCTGAAGAAATTGCATAGCATGTCCACTCATACATCAGTCCCCAAAGGGAAAACAGTGAAGCACTGACATATTGAGGGGGTGATATGGACAAGTTACGGTTCATGCAGCAATTTAAAGTGCACGTAACAAAGTTGTAAAGCACGTAGTAAAGTTGAAAACTTAATCTCCTCCTCCTCATCTCATTTGAAAGACATTCATGCTTTGTCAGCTGCCTGGAGTTAAGTAGGACAGTGGCCTTTTTACAGAACAAGAAAGTCTCCTAGTTTTCAGGTGACTAGTCTCTAAGCCAAGTGGTAGTGGGGTCTTGTCTGGCTCTTCTTATCTATGATCTGGAACCAAGGAAGAAGCAAGAACTTCATATAATTATTATATTATTATTAACAATTATTTTATATTATTATTTATATAAATAATTAATTAGTTATTTATTAATTATTAATTAATTATAATATAATTATTATATTAATATTAATAAAAGTATGGGGGGGTAATAGGGGGAAGGGAGCTCTTCTGATCTTTGAGCCCTAAAGGCAAAGATGTACTGGAGAATGACTCTCTGCTTTAAAACATTGAAGAGTGGACAAGGAGATGTCTTAGTTAGTAAATGTTTACTGTGCAATCATGGGGTCCTCCCTAGCATCCACATAACATGCCTGGCATTGTACCATAAGCTTGTAATCCCAGCATTGAGAGGTGGAGACAGGAGGATTCCTAAGCCTCCCTGGCTAGCCAGAGTAATTGGTGAGGTTTGGGTCATAGTATGAGGCCAGTTCTTGAAAAACAAGGTAAAAGACTCTTGGAGAATAATGTCCAAGTTTTATCTTTGGCCTTTGCACCCACATGCACATGTGTGCACGGGTACGCTCACACACACACACACCCCACACACACCTACAAATACAATCACAGGCACATAAACATAAAAAACAAAAGGTCCATAGATATTTGTACAGATCAGTACAGGAACTTACACATATTCAGAATATTGTGAATACAAACTGATTTAGTATGTGTTAAGATTGACTTGACTAAATTTTTCTGAATAATGACAGTAATGGTAATTCATAACAGGGGTTATAAAATAAAAAAACAGGAAATTGTATGAAAATCTCCCTATGTTTGTTTACTTGCTTGTTTTTTTTAAAATAGAATCTCTCTTTGTAACCTTGCCTGGCCTGGAATCCCTGATGTAGAACAGGCCAGCCTTAAACTCCCATGTACTGGGATCAAAGGCAAGTACCACCATACCTATCTGTAGAATCTCCCTATGTTTTATCAAAAACATGCATTTATAAGAATCCAACACTAACATACCTCAAAGATTTTAATATACATTCAAATAAATTATTGAAATAGGATGCTTACAGGTACTTTTATTCCACAAAATGGAGGTTGAGGTCAGCTAAGCAAATTGCTCAAGATTACTCAGTGGTACCATAGTGAGAACACAAAGGTAATTTTGAAATGAACCCTGAATCTTGGCTTCAAAATCTCTTAATAGAATCAGCCAGCCTAAAAATTAATGACATTAATTTGGCAAATAAACATTTAAATGATGCTCTTTTCATAAAGATCAGATGAAAAGAGCATCATTTAAATGTTTTGTTGTTGTTGAGGCTCAAGTTGACCAGGAATTCACTATCCTCCTTTCTTCTCATTCAGAGTGCTTATTATAGGTGTATACTATCATTCTTAGCTAAGAGCAGCATCTCAGCTGAAGAGTTGCTGCCTTTTGCATAGACTGTGTTCATTCAGGCTAGTTGGGAAAATTGTTCTCTGGGGGGTATTTGCTCACATCACACCTCCATACTTCTGTCTTCTTTTGAAAACTCAGCAGATCAAGGCAAACTGGGACCCAAGAGGTGGTGACTGTCCCTGTGAGCCATGATCTTTCTTTTCTGTACAAGCCTCACCAGTCCCTATAACTTACAGTTCACCAAAGTGACTCTGTAGACATTTGAGTTGAGCCCCAGTTTTAAACTGATCTGATACATAAACTATGTTGATTTGTCTCCATTTTTATATAAAAACTCAGCAACAATCAGTTAACCATTAGGATACTTTATAGTACTTACTTCCAGAGAAAATGTCTTTCCCACAAATAAGTGTCTCTCGAAAATGCCCAGGACATTCAGCAGTGCAATGCATAGAGGCATGAGGTTCCGAAAAGCCGTTATACCAAATGCGAGCTGTTGTTCTATTAATCCTTGTGATATGAAATATTTCTTTGAAGCCATTTTTATAAAAGTAAAGATTTCTTGGTTGGCAGTTCTTAAGGGCTTCTTGGCAATATATAGAAACATTCATACCCATCTGAAAAATTTCACCAGGCTCAACCCACATGTTACCAGGGCAGTTTATATTTGTGATTCCTGAAAACAAACACGTGAAATAATCAATTGTATTCAAAATATTGTAAGAGATAGAAGAAGAATATGCTACTGCATGTAAAACTCATTCTTTCAATAACTAAATGATAATTTAAAAATTGCTGTATGTTCTCATCATGTTTCCACTGATGGCCAGTTGCAGGATGCAGCCTTTGAGCTTTTCTCATTGTCAGAGAGCAAATATAATTTCCTCTTCTACTTTAAGGTGGAAAATGGAGGTATTGTGAAGCTACAGCACTTTTTCAAAGATGAGACTCCAAGTAGCACTGGGCATTGCAGAATCCAATTCCATTCTCTTGATATTCAACCAATCTCTATTGCCTTGATATTCAACCAATCTTTTGTTTGTGGGAGTGTGGAGTGTTTTTGTTGTTTGTTTGAGATAAAATCTACTTTTATCATCATAATGTGACAATAATGATCATATCTTTACTCTTACAATGACAAATAGAGAATACTAAATAACCACATAAAATTCAACACTGATTTAATAATATAGAGGAAACATGATGCATTATTGAATTAAAAAGAAAATTGCAAAAGAAGATGATTTATAAAAGCTCAGCCTTGGAAAGAAGCAAATAAATGGGTGAATCAATGAGAAATACTAAAAGTTGTTAGCAACAATAATTTTCATATTAATATTTTTATTTTAAGTTGTGTATGTCTATGACGCAAACATAATACAATGGATGTATTAGTTTCATGACACAACTGACTCAAGGCTCAGTGACAGTGCTTGCCTTGAGATACAGATTCACCAGTCTCTCCTAACAGTAAAGCCATTTATATAAAGTCAAATGAAATGCAGTATTAATAAAATAAAATTCTTATGTAGAAAAAACCCCCACAAGTTTTATAAAATTTGTTCTAGCTTTTCCTAGAAATACTTGTATTAAAATATATTTAAATCTTATTAAGATAAGAATAAAGATGAGTATTTGAGTTTTAAAAGGTCCTGTCCTTAGAATACAAAACTTAAAGAACTAGTTTATTGAGTATGTAGTTTAAGATTTCTTTTTGTTTAAGCAATAGTTACACATAAGTTAAAAATATTTAAATGAGGAAATAGTAGTAAAACAATTACAACATCAATAGAAATAGAACCAGATGCTGAGTTCTGCTTGGTCATGTATAAGGGACAATGTGACATGGTTTCCTGCCCATAAAACAAAGCCATCAAGGCATGGGCCTCCATGAATGTTGATGGTTGCTGTGCATGTAAGGCTTGTTTGTAAAATAGTGCACCTTTGAGGAATGTCCTCTCTGCCAAGGTAAATTACTCAATGATAATCAGAACTATCACAAGTCCAGGGAACAAGGACATGTCTATGTTTCAGCAAAATAGTAGAATGCTGTGATCTTCAGGACAGCTTTTAAGGCTGTGGGAAAGAACAATGAAAACATGAGTTTGAAAATATGTCATTTTTCAACTATGTAAAATATAAGGATATAATATGAATTGTATAAGGTGCTTCATAGATGTAAAGGAATAGAGGCAGCTGCACTATGAGCCAGCTTGTCAGAAAGATACTAAGGAAGGGGATAAAGAGATTTAGGAGTTGTGGTCAAAAGGCAAGATCCCACCCAGTTAAGAGTTTTTGTTTAACCTTACACAGGCAGGTTGATTCCTGAGTTCAAGGTTAGCCTGGGACAGGGCTAATTTAAGTCCAGGTGTAGTTGGAATGGTAATTTCAGGGTGGGGCCCCACCCAGATATTTTATTGACTGTGCTTGTGCTTGCTGTCTCTTTCTAAGAATCAAGGGCCTGGGGTTATGGGATACTGATTCATGTGATAATCAAAAAGGAACCTGGGGTAAGGACTGAATTGATATGTCAAATAAAAGACTGGGCTTTTGGTTTATAAGAGATGAGCTATCCAGAGAGTTTTAGAACAGCAAGAGAAAACTGTCTTAAGCAGAACAGAACACAGAGAACAATCTGAAAAGCTGTCTTGAGTGAGAGAGAGAGAGAGAGAGAGAGAGAGAGAGAGAGAGAGAGAGAGAGGAAAGCCATCTTGAACAGAACATAGACCTTCAGTCAGCTTGGACCCATGGTTTGACTCGAAGTCATTTGTTTTGCTGCTCCTTGACACCCCTACTCTCAGGAACTCCTCTCCAGACTGAAGCTGGTCCTTAACAACCAGAAACGTGCTCTTGTAATTCCAGGACTCAAGAGACTGATGGAAGAGAACCTCAAGTTATAATCTTGTGCTACATAGATTATTTGCTTTTAACTAGCCTGGAATAGACAATAATAAACGAGAGCAAGTGAGATGGCTACCAAGCCTGAAGACATGAATTTGATCCTTTGACCCCACATGGTAATAAGAGAGAAGCACACTTTCCTCTGACCTCTCCCTGTTGCCATGACACATACTCTGTTACACAAATAGATAAATCAGTGTGAAAAATATTTAAAAAGGAAGAAAGAAATAAACATGTCAGGTCATGGTAGCATATGCTTATAATCGTAGCATTTGGGCAGGTAAAGCTGGGTAGAGAATTTGAGGTCAGCCTGTGTTACACAGCAAGTTCAAGGCTAATGTGCCAAATATAACTTGGTCTTAGAAAAATAAGCAAAAGAAGAACATAGGAATGAAAGAGGAAAAGGACAGAGGAAGAAAGAAAATGAGGCAATATAGATCAGCATGAGTCAAGTGTAAGGATGGCAGACAGATTTGTGAAGTACTCTTTTTTTTTTTAAAGAAAATACCTGGCTATTTTAAATAAGTTTGATAATTCAAGTTTAGACAAAACATAATTCTATGACTCATTGTGAAACCATTTTTTAGAATACATAGAAAAGTGTCAAAAGATTTGGTCACATGTCCTGAGTTTGAGAAATGATTTTTTCAGAACATAGTGAGGGCAAGTTAGTGATCAGAAAGAGGTACAGATAGATTATAAAAGAGTGGGTTATGCTAACTTGTTAGTTCTGTCTTTTGTTCTTTCTTTTTAAGACAGGTTCTCACTTTGTAGCCTATACTGGCTTTGAACTCACTTCCATTCTTGTGCCTCAGTCTCCTGCATAATGATAATGTAGGTGTGAGCTACCTTGCCCAGCTAATTGAATTTATTAAATATGGTTATTAGATTGGTTAGAAATGTTAAACTCATTGTAGAAATGTATAGTACACTTTGAAAAAATACTTGTAAAACTTTTTGTTTAGTTAAGGATAATTTTTTGGTAGAGTAGTTTTGCTACGTGTACCAGGCTGTCCTTGTACTCACTCTGTAGCCTACTCTGGCCTCAAACTTGTAGCAGTTTTTCTGTCTCAGCCTCTTGAGTGTCAGGTTAAGATGTGTGCCTCTGCACTTGGCCAGTAAAGCTATTGACATGAAGTAACACCATCTTAGTGAAAACTTGGACAGGTATCACCTGTATTCTATTAAAGTAGTCATAGCAGAGTGAAAAATAGCTCTAGACACTGTCTAATGCCATGTCTTATCACAGTCTAGACACTCTCTAACACTATGTCCTATCACAGTTTAGGTACCATGTCCTATCACAGCCTAGACACTGTCTAACATTATGTCTTACTTCATTTGATGTGTGCTCATCATTTGGATGTATAAACAGTCAAGCAACTGTCACCTTTTCTCCTAAACCTTGTGTGGAAGCTGTTAATATGACTCTGAAGTGTTCAGCTTTCCTGCTGAAAGGTTTTATGTCTAGATATATAGCTCCACCATAATTGTGTCCCTGCCTAGAGATGAACGATATAGACAGTATAGACAGAGATGAAGCATTTCACATTTAACAACAACAACAGCGAAGAGAGAGAGAGAGAGAGAGAGAGAGAGAGAGAGAGAGACAAGCAAACAAGTTTGTCAATATTTTGAATCACCTAATCTGAAAAATATCACTGACTCATCAGAACTCTGTATTGGTATTATCTGTCTTCTGTTATCTATGTCCTTGCCTAGGAGACAGCTACTCCCAACATACTCTTCCTTAAACTTCTGCAATCTCAAAGAAACTTGTTTTACTGAATGTTTGTATAAATTATAAGACAGAAATAACAACAGTTAAATAATGATGTTTAACAGGGACTAAAAGCTAGCAGAGAGCTTGCTGTAGAGCAATCATCAATAAGTAATTAATAGAACTGAAGTAAATGCAAGCTCTGGCTTAGTTATATAACAATTATGATAGTCATAAAATAGAACATTTCAACTTAAGACAGCCTCCTTTGTGGAAAAATTCATGTATGACAGAAGAGTGCCCATTTGGTTATATGGGGGGAAAGAGAGAGAGAAAGAGAGAGAGAGAGAGAGAGAGAGAGAGAGAGAGAGAGAAAGAAAAGGACGTTGGATTAATTTTGTTTTTTTTCCATTCCATGTTAATTTTTCTCAGTTTAATAACTTTGGTTATTTTCCAGATATTCTGACATAATGGCTTGAAAATGATAAGCACTCAATGTTCTATTTGTTAAATGAAAATATAGACAGATACACAAAATACTATACCTCCGTGACACCATCTGAAGAGCACATAAAGGGTTATTATTACATGCAACTGAAGTGTGAGGTGACTCATGTCACAAATGTAGTAGAAACCTTTCATTTCTCTCTGAAAAAAAGATAAAAAATGTTTATATTTATATTGTAACATGATATGAGATATGAGCATTACATTTCTCATAATTATTAACTTTAATGGGATCCTTTCATTCAGAAGAACAGAAACAGGGCAGATAGAGGCCACATTCTGTAAGGAGGTTCATCAAAAGGCAGTTAAGCAGAGGATCAGGGTGGAATGTCTGCTTTCGAGAATCATTGCAGATTATCCTTGGAGTTCACCAGACCCTTTTAAAAATGTGGTTCTTCCTGTTCTATTGTCCTTCATCAGGCAGTTTCCCTCTCTGCTTTAACTTGTGATAATGAACAGTTAATGTCTGACTGGTTCACATTCACCATGATCTGGAAGACCAGTCTTTGATGAACAAAAGTTGAGAAAAGCAGAAAACTTCAGAATTCCTAAAGATAAATGGATAGAAAGTGAGAAAACTGGATAAGGCAAAGACATGTACTATGAAAAGCCAAACCTACAGGGGGCCCTTTCATTTCTAGGGCTCAGAAGAGACCTGTAATGGAAATATAGGAAGACACTGTCCCCAGCTTACACTAGGAGCCTTGTTCTCCATGCATCAGTCTAGTTGTAGAATAAGTCAGTTATTCAATAATAGTTGTTATTATTTTGGTCAACTTAATTTAGCCCGAGTTTTTATATTAACAAACTTCAAAACACAACTCATGGCTCATCAAACAGCATAAACCACACAATTATTCTTTTGTGGCTTGTGAATATGGAGAACCCTTCCTTAATTTGTGACAACATATCTGTCTGTAAGAGGCAGCACAAGCTGGAGAATTGCCTTACCAGACGTTAACTGCTCACCAGAGAGGTGAGCATCAAAAGAGGTATGATGGCCAGCAGTACGAGAGACTCACCATTCATCAGTAGCATTACATGAAAGAATCACACAAATCATAAAAGAAAGCTACTTATTTCCAAAGAAAAGCACAGCTTTCTCTAAGTATTTCAGGAATTACTGTCTCCTTACCTCTCTTCCCATTTGTCTGCATTACTTTCTTCAGAATCAAGCAGCTGCCCTCCTGGCTGTGCTGTCTTCTTTCCCACTGCCTGACTGTCAGCGTTTGCTTCAGATTTTTACCTACGAGGCAAATGGAAATGTCAGCAGAGCCCTGACCTACATTTTCATTTCTTGAAGAGGAACTCGGTATCCATTTCAGAATGACTAGTTGCCATGTCACCATTTGGAAAACCCCAGATTACTGAAAGTGAACTGCCTTCTCAGTACTTTTTTCCTTGCCTTAATTGAAAACAGTGTCTTATGCAAGAAGTCAAACAGATCAATGGTGGTCATGCACATTTTAATTCCTGCATGCAGAGACAGAGGCAGGCAGATCTTTGATTTTAAGGTCAACCTGGTTTACGGGAGCTCTAGGCTCGTGTGGTGGTTTGAATATGCTTGCCCCATGGGAAGTAGCACTATTAGGAGGTGAGGCCTTGTTGGAATGGGTGTGACATTTTTGGAAGAAGTATGTCACTGTGTAGGCAGGCTTTGAGGGCTCTTAGGGTTCAAGCTCCACCCAGGATGGAAGAGAGTCTTTTCCTGGCTACCTTTGAATCAGGATGTAGAATTCTCAGCTCCCTTAGCACCATGTCTGCCTTCAGGCTGCTATGCTTCCTGCCATGATGATAATGGACTGAATCGTTGAAACAGTAAGCCAGACCAATTAAATGTTATCCTCTTTAAGAGTTGCCTTTGTTGAGGGCTCCAGACACAGGGACTGAGGAACAGCCGGGTGGTAAGAGCCTTCCGGTTTCCATCTGTGGCAGAAAACCTGTGCCTGGGCCACCAGGGCTCCATAGCCAAATAACACTGGAAGAAAGCTAGCCTCACAGGAGTGGGGACAAGACTGACTGCTCAGAGGAACCCACCTGGAATACCCAGGTCACAGGGATCTGGTTTCTTTCGGTGTCTAGAGAGCAGATCCTGTGACACAGGGTCCCATAATTAAATAGTGCCAGGAGAGAGCTGGTATACCAGGGGTACCAACACACCATTAAGCACAAGCAAGACTACCACTTCTTTTCAAATTCACGGGACCAAGAGGGACAGTAGCAGAGCCATCAGGACACAGGAAACAAGGGTCAGCTGGGATTAGATCCTTCTTGTTTCTGTCTGCACCCCAGAGCTGACCCTGCACCACAGCTCTCCAAACCCAAATTCCTCTCAGAGAGAACTGGTCCCCAAGGAGTATTGACACCTAGGCTTGCAGGAAAGACAAGCCACAGTCAGAGAGAGTAAGACCAGCTAACACCAGAGATAACCAGATGGCAAAAGGCAAGGGCAAAAACACAAGGAAAAGAAATCAAGACTACTTGGCATCATCAGAACATAGCTCTCCCACCACAGCAAGCCCTGGATACCCCAATACACTAGAAAAGGAAGTCTCAGACTTAAAATCACATCTCAAGAGGATGATAAAAGATTTTAAGAAGGAAATAAATAACTCCCTTAAAGAAATACAAGAAAACACAGGTACACAACAGTTAGCCCTTAAAGAGGACACACAAAAATCCCTTAAAGAATTATAGGAAACCACAATCAAACGGGCAGAATTACAGGAAAACACAATCAAACAAAAAAACAAAACCATTCAGGAATTAAAAACAGAAATAAAAACAATAAAGAAATCACAAAGGGAGACAACCTTGGATTTGGAGAACCTAGGAAAGAAATCAGGAGTCATAGAAGCAAGCATCACCAACAGAATACAAGAGAGGGAAGAGAGAATCTCAGGTGTAGAAGATACCATAGAAAACATAGACACAACAGTCAAAGGAAACACAAAATGCAAAAAGCTCCTAACTCATAAAATCCAGGATATCCAGGATATAATGAGAAGACAGAACCTGAGGATAATAGGTATAGAAGAGAGTGAAAATTCCCAACTTAAAGAACCAGTAAATATCTTCAACAAAATTATAGAAGAAAACTTCCCTAACATAAAGAAAGAGATGAACATAAATATACAAGAAGCCTACAGAACGCCAAATAGACTGGACCAGAAAAGAAATTCCTCCGGTCACATTATAGTCAAAACACCAAATACACAAAAGAAAAAAAGAATATTAAAAGCAGTAAAAGGGAATATTAAAAGGGAAAAAAGGCAAGTGACATATAAAGGCAGACCTATCAGAATTACACCAGACTTCTCACCAGAGACTATGAAAGCTAGAAGATCCTGAACAGATCTCATACAGACTCTAAGAGAACACAAATGACAGCCCAGGTTGCTATACCCAGCACAACTCTCACTAATCATAGATGGTGAAACCAAAATATTCCATGACAAATCCAAATTTGCACAGTATGTTTCCACAAACCCAGCTCTACAAAGAATAATAGATGGAAAACGCCAACTTAAGGAGGGAAACTACACCCAAGAAAAAGCAAGAAAGTAATCTTTTAACAAACTCAAAAGAAGATAGCCACACAAACATATGAACAACATTGAAAATAACAGGAAGCATCGATCACTATTCTTTAAAATCTCTTAATATCAATGGACTCAATTCCCCAATAAAAAGACATAGACTGACAGACTGGATCCATAAACAGTACCCAGCATTTTGCTGCATCCAGGAAACATAACTCCGTGTTAAAGACAAATACTACCTCAGAGTAAAGGGCTGGAAAACAATTTTCCAGGCAAATGGCCCCAAGAAACAGGTTGGAGTAGCCATTCTAATATCAGATAAAATCAACTTTCAACCAAAAGTCATCAAAAAAGATAAGGAAGGAAACTTCATACTCATCAAAGGAAAAATTACCAAGAAGAACTCTCAATTCTGAATATCTATGCCCCAAATGCAAGGGAATCCACATTCATAAAAGAAAGTTTACTAAAGCTCAAAGCACACATTGCACCTCACACAATAATAGTGGGAGACTTCAACACCCCACTATCAACAATGGACAGATCTTGAAAACATAAACTAAACAGAGACACAGTGAAACTAATAGATGTATAAACCAAATGGATTTAACAGATATCTATAGACCATTTCATCCTACATCAAAAAGATGGTACCTTCTCCAAAATTGACCATGTAATTGGTCACAAAACAAACCTCAACAGATATAAGAAGATTGAAATAATCCAATGCCTCCAATCAGATCACTACAGCATAAGGCTGGTCTTCAATGGCAACAACAACAACAGAAAGCCCACATATACATGGAAGCTGCACAATGCTCTACTCAATGATAACTTGGTCAAGGAAGAAATAAAGAAAGAAATTAAAGATTTCCTAGAATTTAATGAAAATGAAAGTACAACATGTTCAAACCTATGGGACACAATGAAAACAGTATTAAGAGGAAAACTCATAGCTCTGAATGCCTCCAAAAAGAAAATGGAGAAAGCATATACTAGCAGCTTAACAGCAGACCTGAAAGTTCTAGAACAAAAAGAAGCTAATACACCCAAGAGGAGTAGAAGGCAGGAAATAATCAAATTAAGGGATGAATCAACCAAGTAGAACCAAAAAGAACTATACAAGAATCAACAAAACTAGGAGCTGGTTCTTTGAGAAAATCAACAAGATAGATAAATCCTTAGCAAGACTAACCAGAGGGCACAAAGACAGTGTGCAAATTAATAAAATTAGAGATGAAAATGGAGATATAACAATAGACTCTGAGGAAATTAAAAATATCATCAGATCCTACTACAAAAGCCTATATGCAACAAAATTGGAAAATTTGTAGGAAATGGACAAGTTTCTAGACAGATACCAATTACCAAAGTTAAATCAGGATCAGATAAACCATCTAAACAGTCCCATAACCCCTAAAGAAATAGAAGCAGTCATTAAAAGTCTCCCAACCAAAAAAAGCCCAGGACCAGAATGTGAATTAATCCATTCCTATCTCCCTGTACAAAGCTCAATTCCAAGTGGATCAAGAACCTCCACATAAAACCAGATACACTGAATCTAATAGAAGAGAAAGTGGGGAAAAGTCTCAAACACATGGGCAGAAGTGAAAAATTCCTGAACAGAACACCAATGGCTTGTGCCTAGGATCAAGAATTGACAAATGGGACCTCATAAAATTACAAAGCTTCTGTAAGGCAAAGGACACTGTAAATAGGGCAAAACGGCAACCCACAGATTGGGAAAAGATCTTTACCAATCCTACATCCGATAGAGGGCTAATATCCAATATATACAAAGAACTCAAGAAGCTAGACTCCAGTGATCCAAATAACCCTATCAAAAAATGGGGAACAGAGCTAAACAGAGAATTCTTTTCTTAGGAAAGTCGAATGGCTGAGAAGCACCTAAAGAAATGTTCAACATCCTTAGTCATCAGGGAAATGCAAATCCAAATAACACTGAGATTCTACCTCACAACAGTCAGAATGGCTAAGATCAAAAACTCAGGTGACAGCTGATGTTGGCGAGGATGTGGAGAAAGAGGAACACTCCTCAATTGCTGGTGGGAATGCAAGCTGATACAACCTCTCTGGAAATCAGTTTGGTGGACCCTCAGAAAAATGAACATTATACTACCTGAGGACCCAGGTATTCCACTCCTGGGCATATACCCAGAAGATGCTCCAACATCTAATAAAGACACATGTTCCACTATGTTCATAGCAGACATATTTATAATAGCCAGCAACTGGAAACAACCCAGATGTCCCTCAACAGAGGAATGGATACAGAAAATGTGGTACATTTACACAATGGAATACTACTCAGCTATTAAAAACAATGATTTCATGAAATTCGCAGACAAATGGATGGAACTTGAAAATATCATCCTGAGAGAGATAATGCAATCACAAAAGAACAAACATGGTATGTAATCACTGTTAAGTGGTTATTAGCCCAAAAGTTTGAAAAACCCAAGAGTCAGGTCACAGCAACAGTAGGGCTGAGTGTGAGTTCCCAGATGGAGGACTTGGAGAAGGGACTGAAGAAGCTGAGGAAGGCTGCAACTTCAGGGAGGTAGCAATAGTGTCAACTGGCCTGACCTCCTGTTGCTCCTGGAGACTGATCCACCAACCAAAGAATACACATGGAGGGACCCATGGTGCTGGCTACATATGCAGCAGAGGAGGGTCTTGTTATCCATCAGGGGGAGCAGAGGCCCTTGGGCCTGAGGGAGTTAGATCCCCCCAGTATAGGAGAATGCCAAGGAGGGAAGATGAGAGGGATGGGTGGGTGGGTGGGGGAATACCCCCATAGAGGCAGGGTAAGGGGAAGGGAATAAGGAGGTTCCAAAGGGGAGATCTGGAAAGGGGGAAACATTTGAAATGTAAATAAAGTGTGAAAAAAAAAAAGAGTAGCCTTTGTCAAGGTGTCTCTTCACATCAATGAAACTAAGACAGTCAGGTGGGGCTACATAGTGAGACCTGGTTGGAAAACAAAACAGTTTTAAAAAGAAAATGTCAGTCTATGTAGCAAGTGCTTTTTGTACCTACCTGCAACATACACTGAAGTGGGAGAGAGAATAACAAGTGCAAGAGGAGTATTGGAGAGAAACCCTCTATTCCCTCCAGCTCCTCCAGAGGTCATGGTAACCTGAGGTAATAAGGAGGCCATAGCACCACTCTCTCCTGTCAGCCTCATTTCCCAATACTATACATGGAAGCTTGCTAAGACTTAACTCAGACACTGTGCTTCCCCAGCCAGAAGTGGAAGGTTCTCCATGTCAACGATCCTCCTCTTCCTTGAGGGCTTATGGTAGGTGAAAGAACAACTAAATTTAGCTTGCAAAATTGTGAGAAATGAGATTGGAAAGAAGATATGCACCCCCAGCCAAAGACAAAAAAAGGAGCCTAAGCCAGGGCAATGGGCATCTTACAATGGAAGAAGGGACAGGAGTTATAGACCTGCAAATCCTGTAGTTTGCCAACAAATGCTGAAAGGAGATAGGGAAGACAGGCCTGGAATTGAAGGAAAGGAAAAGTGGAGCAGGGGAGACAGTTTTCAAGCTTCCTGACAGTGGCAGAGTAACTGCTTTATGCACACCCCTTCAAGTTTTCCTGGATGGTTCCTCTGGTGAATTGAATGAGAATGAACCCCATAGGCTCATGTACTTGGATGTTTGTTTTTTTTAGTTGGTGGACTGTCTTGGAAGGATTAGAAAGTACGGCCTGGGGGAAGCCACTATGGGTGAGCTTTAAGGTGAGCTTTTGAAACCTTAAAGCCCACACCAGGCACAATCTTGATGTCCCTGCCTCCAACTTGTTGATTCAATGGAGCTCTCAACTACTGCTCCAACACTATGCCTACCGGCCTGCTGCCATGCTTTCAGTCATAATGATCTATCTATTTCTCTCAAACTCTAAGCAAGTCCCCAATTAATAGCTTTGCCTTATGTCAGAGCTTTGACTAGGTGTGATGCAATAATGTGGTCAGGCTGCTTCCCCTTAGAAATAGCCACTGGAATGAGAGAGGAATGTACATTTCCATCATCCAAAAGAAAATAAGAAATTCCTTCCCTACAAGGAAAAATAGTCTTGAACAAGAATCACCAGTTTAGAGTTGGGGAGATGGCTTAGTAGGTAAAATGCTTGCCACTACTCTTATCCATTTATAGCTCATTTTTTGGATATATATAATTATATTTATTAAGAAAAGTTACTTTACATTTGCTTTGAATATTTTTGAGTATTTCCAAGTAAAATCATATTTTATATGTTTTTTCCTTTTTTATTAATCATTTTATTCATAGTAATATTACTTTAAATCTCAACATTTGGGAGGCTGAGAATCTCTATGTCAAGGACAGTTGGGTTATAAAATTTTTAAAAATAGTGTGGGAAATTGAACAAGACCCTGTTGTAAAAGAAAGCTTGTGTCTGAAAATGTGGTTTAGTTGTTAATAGTGCTTGCTGCTCTTCCAGAGGACCCATGTCCAGTTTCCAGTATCCCCATAGTGTGTGAACACTTAAAACATTGTTGTGCTCAGGCTCATTCTAGGCAATGAATTTTGATTTCTGTGGGTAAAATGTGAACATTGAGATTTTTACAAAAAGCCTCCTAGATAACTGTAATAAATGGCCAAGTTGAGAAGCACAGAAAAATATGAATGTATTGCATCTTCGAAAACCAAGCAGAAAAAATGACTATTAATCAGGATTTAATGATTAGTTACAGTCTTGCACATTTCACTTGTGGAGAACCAAAAGTGCAAGTGATGGTGTCTAAGGATCTTCAAGTCGCTTTTCCAAGGTGAGAGAACAGTGAACTTCGATCAGAAAGTATGTCAGTGGAGGGGGAGCATGATGGCTCCCTGTCATTCTAGCCGTTAGAAGTCTGATGGCCAGCCTGAGATATATAGCAACATTGTTCCTGTCCCTCCACCCCACTCAAAAATAAATAAAAACAAAACAAAATAAAACAAAGAAAAAAAAATTCTTGGAGTCAGTAGCAGCCTGAAATTCGTCTTGTATTTCTGGCTAAATAGTTAAGTTTCATTTTGAAAGCAAAAAGAGATGGCAAATACTGTTAAGAAATAACGTTATCCAATGGCATTTTAGAAGATAATACGGATGACTGTATAAAGACCTGATTAAAGATGAAACCACCTCTCACAGAGGGTGGGCTACTGAGTCACCACTAGGACCAGAAGAAAAGCAAAGCAGTCAGAATTCAGAGAGGTATGTGGGGACGTGCAGATGTCCTACAAATTTATTTGCTTGGAATGGGTGAAAATATCCAGTTTCCCTGAGCAGATTTAACACATTGTTCTTACCAGGCTACTGAAAGCTATCTGTCTTAGTTTGTTTGGGATGATGTAGTCTCACTGATATTCTTTTGTTGTTCATGCTGACTCTGAACTAGGTTTCATGGTGCAGGCCTCCATCTTTCATCTGGTCTTTACGCCACCCCACCATCGTCCAGTGGTAAGCATTTACCACCTTCTCTTTGCTTTACCAATACTGTACAGCTCACTGTCTGAATCTGGCTTACTTTCAACATTGGAAATTCTGAGTTATTAAGAAACATACAGACTAAATGACCTAGCTATTATTTAAGAAGGAAACAAACTATTTTTGATGAATTTATTTAAAATATTGAATCAGGGTTAGGAGTGCTTATCCAGCACATGTAGGCTCTGGGTTCATTCCTAGCAGTTCAAATTTTCAAGTTAATTTCCCCCCCTAAGTTTATGGTTTATTTATAAGTTTTAAGTAAACCAAGAGTACTTTTACTCATCTTTCAAATATGCCAAATAAGTGAGGAGCTATCTTGTCATATATATTAATTATTGCAACACTGAAGATTTTCTGAGGAGAAAGAGCTATAAATTGGCTTATTGGAAAGATAATACCACTCCCAAGCAGCTGCTCAGGGGTCAGCTTCAGACACCCGAGCTGTGCACCTTTCTGTTAGAGGGAAAGGAACACCATATTGATTCACCCCATTTCCTGTGAGGTGTGCACTGAAAGGTCAGCTTTACTTGAATGCCCAAGACATTTAAGCACTCTAAGAAACAGAGATGAAGTAAACCTACTAGTGGGAAATGTAAAATAGTACAGCTGCCTTGACATTTAAACAGACTCTTCTAAATTTTTATATAAAAATCAGAAATTGTGCTCCTTGGTATTTACCCAAAGTGGATAAAAATCTAAAAGCATGCAGAATCCAGCATATGGGCATTTGTGATATTATTCATATTTACTCAAACTTGGACATGGCCAGTATGACTTTTAAGTGAATGGATAAACGGTAGTACATACAGATGATAGAATATTATTCAGTGTTGGAAAAAAAAGAGCTATTGTGTTATAGACTGTCAGGGCAGGAGCTTAAATAAATGCTGCTAGGTGGGAGGAGCCAGTTTGAAAGGCTACATACGGTATGATCCCTACTGCATGATGTTACAGAATACTAAAAAAATAGAGAGAACTAAACAACAAAACACTGTGAAAAATATTCACAGTAGCTATCAGTGGTTAAGTGGAGGGAAGAAAGGATGAATAGGCTAAACAGAATTTTTAAATTAAAATTATCTGTCTATCTGTCTATCTATCTATCTATCTATCTATCTATCTATCTATCTATCTATCTATCATCTATATCCCAAATGCTGCTCCCTCCCAGTTCCTCCTCACAGGGTCCATCCCCCAGATCATCCCCTGTTCTCATCTGAGAGGTTGGGCCCTCCCTGTGTTTCCCCCTGACTCTGGACATCAAATCTCTGTCAGATTAGGAGCATCCTCTCCCCTAGACCAGACAAGGCAGCCATGAAGCCTGAGCTGCCTGCTTGCTCTGTGTGCCTGGGGCCTGTTCACAGACCTTGTGTGTTCTTTGGTTGGTGGCTCAGACTCTGGGAGCTCCCGGGAATCCAGGTTTTTTGATTCTGGTGGTCTTCCTGTGGGGTCCCCATCTACTTCAGGGTCTTCAATCCTCCTTCTAGTTCTTCCATAAGTGTCCCCAGCCTCCGTGTAATGTTTGGCTGTGGGTGTATCTACACCTGTTTCAGTCGGCTTCTTGGTAGAGCCTCTCAGAAGCCTCAGAAAACAGTTATGCTAGGCTCCTGTCTGCAAGAATAAGAGTATCATTAATAATGCCCGGATTGGATGGGTTTCAAGTCGGGCTGGTTATTGTTTGGCTTTTCCTTTGGTCTCTAAGTGGAAGATTTTTAAGGCAGTGAAACTACACTGGATAACCAATAGTAATGGTATCATGTATTGGTATTGGTATCTATTTAAACCTAATAGAATGCACATCACCAGAACCCTATATAATAATGATGTATCACTATAGACTTATCAATTCTAATAAATGTGTCTCACTGATAAAGGTGTGGAAACGGAGCAGGAAACATGAGAAATCTAGAATGTTTTCTGTAAAACAGCCAGCTCCAAAATAATAGTAAAATAAAAACAACAAACCAGGAATTGGAGATAAAAGTAGGCTTAGCCCAGGCAGTGACACACATAGGTGTTGGGAAGCAGATGAAATTAATTGGGTGTAATTTTGGAGTTTGGTATCCCTAAGCATGAGGCCAGCAGGTAGATTAACCTGCTTTCAGGCTCAGTCCTGTAGACTCCATGAACTCTGAAGCTCCAGCAGACCTCCCGCTCCAACTGAGTGATTAATGCTTAGTAGATTTTTAGAGTACAACAATGTCAGCCTATGGAGATTTCAGTGCTCTGGCTTCTTTCCTTTGCACCTATCACGCTTGGAAGACACTTCAGCTAGAATATCAGTCATCATCTCCAGTATGTTCTAGGCCCTGTCCAGAGAGAGGGAGAATATGTTCGGCCCATGGACTGCAAGACTAAGTGCAGCCAGCAGAGGCCACTGCTATGTAAACAAAATAAGCTACTGAATGGAAGGCAGTTTTTGCAGGCATCAAACACTTGCTGGGTACAGCATATGCCATAGGGTACACTCTGGCCTGTATCTCCAGTACTCTGGAAGCTGAGGCAGAAGGATTTCGTTAAGTTCAAAGTCAATTTTATCTACAAAGTAGACCTTGAATCAAAATAATAACACCAACAAAAGAGTCTGGAAGTTCAGTCGATTAACCCTCATCCCTTATCTCTCTGTAAGCAGGAGAGTCTCCAAGGTTCCCTTCCTCCCTACCTCATCTGTCTCCTTCCTCTTGCCCTCCTGGCGTTTTGAGCTATTGATTCTCTTGCCTTCGAGATCACGAGCTTGGGGTTCCATGCTCAGCCAGTCTGTGATTTCTAAAGGCCCAGAAGAAAGCTGCTCCAACACTTTGCCTGCCTCCCTTCATTCTTTCTGTCCCTTTTCCTCCCTTCCTAACCCCCTTCCTTCTATTCTCTCTCGTTTCCCTCTCTTGCTCTCTCTCTTTCTCATCATATGCTTATTCGTTCTTTTTACCATGCTTTTAGAAGTTTCTGTGCTTATACTGCTTATTATTTATTTATTTACATTTCAAACGCTGCCCCCCTCCGGAAGTCTCTCTCCCATCTCTCCTTCCTTTCTCTTCTGAGAGGCTGGGGCCCCCTAAGTATGCCCCATCCCTGGTGTATCAAGTCTCTGAAGGAGTAAGCTTGTGCTTACACTTTTAAAATAATTTTATTTTTATTTTTTATTTTTAAATTTTTATTTTTGTTTTTAAAATAATTTTATTTTTAAATTTTATTCCCCTTACTGCATTTATTTAGGTTTACTTGTGCATTTTAAAAGATTTAATTATTTATTATATGTAAGTACACTGTAGCTGTCTTCAGACACCCCAGAAGAGGGCATCAGATCTCATTACGGATAGTTGTGAGCTGCCGTGCGGGTGATGGGATTTGAACTCAGGATCTTTGGAAGAGCAGTCAGTGCTCTTAACTGTTGAGCCATCTCTCCAGCCCTCACTTAAGAATTTTTTACTACTATTTTTGTCAGTTTTTTAATTATTGCCCCTCATGTTCCCCCTTTTCTTTTTCTTAATTTAATATCTTCCCACTAATTGTTTGTTTCTTAATTTATTGTGTAAGAGAATGCACTATGGAGACAGAATTTGTGTGCCAGGTCAGAGGACAATGTTATGGAGTTGGTTCACTCTGTTTACCTTTTTATGGGTTCCAGGAATTGAATTTAGGTCACCATGCCTGCTCAGGAAGCTCTTTTACGCAGTGAACATTTTACTGACCTCTCTTTCTTTCTCTTATTTCTTTTAGTAATAGTTTTACCTTGTCAATTGACTTTAAAAAAATTAATTTTATAAATTTTATTATTTAAAAATCTTGCAAATAAAATACACATCATGCTAGAATTAACCAGATTCAGAGCCTGCACATTTCATTGAATCCTTAGACTTAGAGTAGCCATTCTGGAGCTGTGGAGCCTCACACTGGATTCAGCATTTTCACTATTGAATACATTATGTGCATATCCAGTGCCTAAAATAAAAAAATCCATTCAAATATTTGAAAGAATTAGAGTTAGAAAAAAACAACTCCTCTTCTTCTGATGTTTATTAGCCTTTCTTCTTCTTCTTCTTCTTCTTCTTCTTCTTCTTCTTCTTCTTCTT
>JADRCH010000087.1:11980375-12004960 GCA_019843965.1 Rhynchomys soricoides
TCTCTCTCTCTCTCTCTCTCTCTCTCTCTCTGAGAGATTCAAGGTCTGATCAGTTGTTACTTTTAAAGACATATCATTGACTGAGCTCAAACTTAAAGGTTAAAAATCATCAATAGACTTAATCATACAGAAGAGAAACCATTAGGGATGCAGAACAAATATAGGAAAATACTATTCTTAAACACCAGAGGGGGCTGGGGGCACATGTTCATGACATCTAAGAACCCTGAGATATGATCAAAAAAATCAAACCTGAAGACTGGAAAGATACATCAATGGCAAAAGAGCCCATTTTGCTCTTGTAGAGGACCCAAGATCAGTCCCAACATCCATACCAGGAAGCTCACACTTTTCTGTTACTTTTTCTCTTGAGGAACCAACTCGTTTATGGCGTCCAAGGACATTCTGCATCCATGTGCACATACAGAGACATACATTTTAATGGCTAACCTTGATGGTTGACTACATTTGGAATTAACTAAAATCCAAGCACCCTGGTGCACCAGTGAGGGATAATTTTTCTTGGTTGTATTATTTGAGGTGGGAAAAGCCATCCTAAATCTGGAATATTTGGGGTCAGAAGATGCACCTTAAATCTAGGCCATCCTTTCTGGTGGCAGTCTACATAAAAGAATATGAAAAAAGGAAGCTTGTACTTTCTATCTGCTTTCCCTCACTCTCACTGGCAAGCTCGTCTATCCTGACCCATTCCTTTGCTGGTGTTAGAACTGGCTTCTTCAGGATTCTAACATGGACTAACAACTGGCAACTCTCTAGGACCTTCCAAGGACTGCAGCACCAGAATGGAACTTTTCACACATCCATTCTTGTGGACTGAACAACTACTGAATTCTTAGACTTTCTATTGAGAGGCCAAATCTGTTAAGTTCTGACTTAATGTTAGAGAACCTGATCTAAGTTTGAACTCAGGTAAACAAACAGGTACCCAGCATTAGTTTCCAAGTTGCCCCCCAACAAAACTTGAGCCTAGCACCAGTCTCTAGGCTAATCTCCAACAAAACCAGTGTCTCTAGGTTATTTCCCCAACAAACCTACACCCCCAGGTTACAAGACCACCCTCTGACTAAGGACCATCAATGCAGAGAAGAGCAGAAGTTAAGTTTATGATATGACTCCCAGCACCAGCCAATTATGTTAAAGGCCACAATAGCTTTCCAATTAGATGCTTGCACACTTACCCCCCAACCCCTGCTTGCTGCTTACTACAAAGTCTTGCCCCAATAGACATTCGGGGCTCCCTCCCCCAAACCATCCTTTGAGATGGTGGTGTGTTGGAGGGACCCGAGCTAGCCCAAATAGAATAAAGACCCTGCTGTGAGTTGCATCAGATCGGCTCCTGTCTGGTTTTGGGGGAGGGGGTTCACTAACATTTCCCTGCCACTACATTATCAGGAGACAGCCATTGTAGAGCTACTTGGATCACAGCCTATACAATGTTCCAATAAATCCCTTACTAATATATAGATATACATTAGTTCACCCTCTCAGTTCTCTTCCTTTGAGAACCCTGACTAATATACACATATAATTAAAAATAAATCTAAAATGAAGATGCAAAACAGATACACAAACGACTCAAAAGAACAAGTTGGCAATGTAATAAAATTAGTTATTACTTATACTTAGTATAAGAAACAGGAAGTCCCCTAAATTGACAGGCGGTACAAGGAGCTACTTCCTCAAAGTTCTATTAGCAGCATGGACTGCTAAGTGGGTGCTCAGAGCAGCTGAGCTACCTGGAAAGAGAAGTTTAAATCTGCTGAGCTGCCTTCAAGTCATGCAGCTTTCATGGGTTTTCATCCTTGCTGGGGAGGGCTTTTGGTGATGCAGTAGCCTTTGTATCATCTGTGCTACTGCTAAGTGACCTCTTGCTTATTTTCCTGTATGTGACCCCAATAAAACTCATTGCTTTACAAAGCTGTACTTTAGTGAGGTCACTGATTTTTTTCTGTAATCAGTTTCCTGCACACAGTAAATATATTTGTGTGCATCTTCCCAGGAATAGTGTCACACAGCTGTTTCCCACAGAAAAAGATCTTTAAAACTATGTCTTCACAGCTACAAAAATCTCAATACTTTTACAATTTGAGTAAGTTTTCTGTTTGGGATATACATCATTATGCTGCCAAAATGAACAATTCTTCAACATGTTCGTGGGCTCCTAAATTCATATTTTGAATACCCAATGTGATGGGGTCCAGATGTTCTTGATTGGATTACATGCTTGTAAAAGCTCAATCCCCACCCTACTATTTGGAGGCATTCTGGACTTTTAGGCAGTAGGACTTCAACATACCAGACTTAGGGCCCTTGGTAATGAGGCTGAATTTACAAAGGAGATAATGAACAGTTTGCTCTACAGTATTTCTTGGCTGTGACTGTCTGACACCTCAACAGAGGCAGAGAGAAATGGGTCTACCTCATCTTGGACTATAACATTCAAACCATGAACCAAAATAAACTGTTTAAAAGTGATATCAGATATTTTTACTATTGTGATGCAAAGGTGACTAATACAGGAGGTAATTAGGTAATGGAAGGAGAGTCTTCCTAAAAGACAATAGAGCTCTATAGGGGAAGTAGAGGACCAGAGAATTCTCTTCCTACAATGTGAATATACAATATCTGCCTATGAAACAAGAAAGGGACCCTCAACCAAAATCTGATGATTCTGACAATCCTGATCTTGAACTTGTAGCTTACAGACCTGTGGGAAGTAAGTGTTCACTGTTTAAGCTTCACTTTCTATAATAGTTTATTGTATCATTCCAAACATAGATACTGTATCAGACATTATTCAGGAACCAACATTTTTGTATTGGAGTGTATAGTTTGAATATACAGTATGTCCCCCAAAATCTGGTATGTTGAAGCCAAATCCCCATTTCAATGTTTAGAGATAGAGTAGATAGAGTCTGGGTGAAACATTTAGACAATAGAGGCTTTGGCTTAATCAGTGGACTAATGTGTTGATGAATTCATGACTTTACTGGTTATTCAGAGGAGATGGAACTCTGGAAGTCAGGACTGATCAGAGGAAATGATTTCTGGGAGCATGACTTTGAAAACTGTATTGAGTCTCCAGTCTTTTTTCTTCTCTGTGTCTCTTTCTGTTTCTTAGAAATCAAAGAGTGATCAGCCTTGATTCCTAACATGTGATGGAATTGATCAACAATGTACTCAAATCATGGGCAAAACAAGCCTTTCTTCCTTTCGTATTTTCTCAGGTGTTTTCCACAGCAATGAAAACTAACACAGCATATTACATTCAAAAACCTTGTGAATGTCAAGTCTCCAAAACTACTCTGTCTGGATTCAGAGGAGCAACAAAAATAACTTTCTTTGGCTATGCCCTTGGGAAAGTGTTTCAATGTGGACTATAGCTGTGTGTACTATGGCTGATATGAGGAATGTGCACCTTTTGTGAGTACTTTTTTTCCTGAATATTCATGATGGACAGCTGCCTGAGTTCTACTGAAGCATTTGTTCTCTGACACCATCCCTGTCATTAGGACTTTGTTCATTAACATTCAGAGGAGTCACTGTGCTGCATACCTGATCCCTATCCTCGAAGGTTCTCATCCAAGCAGCTACCTGCCTCCTACATTTCCCATGGATAAAGCATATGTCTCTTCTCTGAGATAGCACATACCCAACAACAGATTGTGCATACAAGACTGTCTTAGTCAGGGTTTCTATTCCTGTACAGACATCATGACCAAGATGCAAGCTGGGGAGGAAAGGGTTTATTGAGCTTACACTTCCACATTGCTTGTCATCACTAAAGGAAGTCAGGACTGGAACTCAAGCAGGTCAGGAAGCAGGACCTGATGCAGAGGCCATGGAGGGAAGTTACTTACTGGCTTGCTTGCTTTGGCTTGCTCAGCCTGCTTTCTTATAGAACCCAAAACTACCAGCCCACAGATGGTACCACCTACAAGGGCCCCTCCCACCCTTGATCACTAATTGAGAAAATGCCTTACACTGGAAATCACAGAGGCATTTTCTCCACTGAAGCTCCTTTCTCTGTGATAACTCCAGCTTGTCTCAAGTTGACACACAAAACTAGCCAGTACAATTGACCCCTTGTCAACTTGACACACAAGCACATCACCATTAAGCCTCAATCTTACTTTCTTATTCATCCCCAAGATCTAAATAACTTTAAAAGTCTCACAGTCTTTGCAAATTCTTACATATTAACATTCAGTCCCCTTTAAACATCCAAACTCTGGATCCAAAGTCTTTTAAAAATTCAAAGTCTCTTAACTGTGGGCTCCACTAAAATACCTTCTTTTTTCAAGAGGGAAAAATATCAGGGCATAGTCACAATCAAAACGAAAAACAAACTCCAACTGTCCAATGTCTGGGATCCACTCACAATCTTCTGTACTCCTCCAAGGGCTTGAGTCCCTTCTCTAGCTTAGCCCTTTGTAGCACACACCTTGTCTTCTAGGTTCCCGATGCCTGTACTCCACTGCTGCTGCTGTTCTTGGTGGTCATCTCATGGTACTGGTATCTCCAAAACAAAGCTGTCTTCCACTGCTACTAGGCTTTACCATGGTGTCAAGCCTCACCGCCTTTGCATGACCCCTTCAGTCCTGGGCCATCAATTGCAACTGAGGCTGCACTTTCACCAATGGCCTTTCATGGCCTCTCACAGCCCAGGCCTCAGCTGCTCTTCACGACTCCTCCATGCCTTCAAAACCATTCCCAGGGTGACTCTTATACATTACCAAGTTCAGCCACAGCACAAGGTGCAACCCTGGCTATCTCTGAAACACAGCCTCTGTGCTCTCAGAAAACACTTCTCAGAAGGTTTTACCCCAATGATGCTGGTCTCTTCTTAATCACTGCTAATATCTTAGCTCCAGCTAGCCAGCATCAATAGTCCCAGCAATGCAATGGTTTTGCTTTAGTAGTTCTGGTATCTTGTTAATCACAACTGATTTCTTCCGCCCCAGCTAACCAAAATCACAGAATCTTAAATCAAACTAGCAATGGCCCTGATAAGAGTCTTTAATCTTCCCTCTGAAATTTCACAAGCCAGGCCTCCATCTTCTGCACTGTTCTCAACATTATCTTCCATGCTCCTACACAACATCCGACAAATCTCTTAACACCGGATGGATCTTCTAGCCCAAAGTTCCAAAGTCCTTCCACAGTCTTCCCCCATACATGATCAGGTTGTCATAGGAATACCCCACTTCGATGGCACCAATTTGTTTTAGTCAGGGTTTCTATTCCTGTACAGACATCACGACCAAGATGCAAGTTGGGGAGAAAAGGGTTTATTGAGCTTATACTTCCATGTTGCTTGTCATCACTAAAGGGAGTCAGGACTGGAACTCAAGCAAGCCAGTAAGCAGCATTTCTCCATGGCCTCTGCATCAGCTCCTGCTCCTTGACTTGCCTAAGTTCCAGTCCTGACATCCTTTCATGATGAACAGCAATTGGAAGTGTAAGCTGAATAAACCCTTTCCTCCCTAACTTGAATCTTGGTCATGGTGTTTGTGCAGGAATAGAAACCCCGACTAAGACACAAGACCAAGGCCCATGCGCTACAAATGAAGACAATCCTGCAGACACCTCAGTTCTTCCTGGAGGTTGGCTGAGAAATGCCATACTCTTTAGCTTGTTTGCTCAGTGTTCCTTGGTCCTGGAGACTTTGTACAAAAATATTGCACACAGAACCTTTCTGTTCCAGAGATCCCAGTGTAATACATCTCAGTTTCCTCCCACAGAAAGCCACATTTGTACACAGAGATGTTCACTCACATCTTTTATAGGTGATACTGGAATTTAAACACTAAGTTAAAGGTGGTAGGAATTATGAAGTGTGACTTGTTTTTATAACAGGTTCCCATAGGTGCTCAATGCAATAATCAGATCTTTGTTGTTGTTGGTACAGCCTGTGAAGCAGGTGAAGTGGCCATGGGGTTATGAGAGTCATGGGCATACCAGGCACACACAGGGACAGCAGTTTGCTTGAAATGTTTCCTCTTCCTTCTGGAATATCATCTAATCCAAAGAATTTCAGCGTCCTTATTTACAAGTTACATTCCAAAAAAAATTAGCTTGTCATTTCCTTCATTTGTAGTGAGAATTTGGGTTTCTTTAAAAATCCAGTTATATTATGTGAATATATTTTTGTTTTAATCCTAGGAACCCAATGCTCCTAATCAGCAGGAAGCAGTTTATTTTGTTGGCTGAGAGAGCTCTACAACCCCGTTCTCCTCTAACCTTCTCTCCAAAGGAATTAGGGTGGAATAAAGGTTAGAAGGGAGGTAGAGGAATAAGAACCTAATAAAATAGCAAAGAAATATGCCATCATTCATCCATTATTTACTCTTCCTACGTTTTTGTCACCCTAACCCATCTTCACATTCAACAGATTTTCTATTTTTCTTTTCTGTGAAGAGAATGATCACACCAGCACATAGAGTGCTGTTTTTTTTTGTTTTTTTTTTTTTGTTTTTTTTAAATAATTGCTAGTGTTCCAACATCTTGACCAGTCTTCCTGACGACAGTCCTGTTCTTGTCTCACTAGTAGCCACCAAGATGTGGTTTCTGAAGTTAGAGCTAGGGTAATTCAAAATGGCTGAGTGTGCTCTCTGGGAAACTAGGGGAGGCAGCCACAGCTTGAATACACCTTTACTCATTCCAGCTGAGGACTTCTTTAAGTGCAAATAATTATTTTCTAATTGCAGAAGTGACAATGAATATAACCAAGAAAAGCGCCCATGAACCTACCATTGTTCATGAAATACAAAATTCAAATATTTTAAATATTTGAAGCACTTGAAACAGTATAGGGTGATCTGTTCCTTCTTGTCACTTAAATGCCCATTCCTTTGTCACTTACATGCTGTTTGAATTCCTTCTTCAAGCAAATGCTTATTAATTTTCCAATCCATTTAAAAAAAATATTCCTTTTCGTGATAAAATTTGTTTGCTTTAGAAACCAAATCAGGCATTGCTTCAAGCATGCCCAGATATCTACAGCTATCCCCCCCCCCCCCAAGCTGATTCTGTATATGACTTCAGGGAAAAGACCACATATAATCACACCACATATAATGGGCACACATTAATTAGGTGGGCTCCTTCTTTCCATTTCCCTTATAGCCTCAAGGTCACACATTCTTTCCTCAGAATGCTAGACCTCCTCCCTTTTGCCCTGCAGATGAGAGTCAGAGACAGCCTAATTGTAGACCCATATCACCTTCTACTTATCAAGCTACCAACCACATTGCTTAGAATCCAGCCATTTCTCTGAAACCTGTAAGGAGGGCCCCCACTCTGTTCCTACATGGGCCTTCACTGCTGTTTCTCTATGGTATTAATAACTCTTCTAATAAATCTATTCAAGAGAACAGTCTGCCTTGGTTATCACCCTTGGACTCCCAAACCCAAGTCCTTTCAGTTTTTATTTAAAATGAATCATTTGTGTAGCATTTCTTCCTCTCTCTCTCTCTCTCTCTCTCTCTCTCTTTTTGTTTTCTTTTTTTTTCTTTTGAAACAAGGTTTCTCTGTGTAGCCCCTGGATGTCCTGGAACTCACTCTGTAGACCAGGCTGGCCTTGAACTCAGAAATCCACCTGCCTCTGCCTCCCAAGTGCTGGGATTAAAGGCATGCGCCACCACTGCCCAGCACATTTCTTTCTCTTGTTGTTAGTTTTTCAGTTTTATCAATTCATGTATACAAACATACCTAATTTCAGATATTCTGATTTATACAATTGTGGTTTCTATCTTTGAGATCACATTTATAGCATGTTTCAGAACCATGATTCTATCTATAGCAATGTTTTCTAGTAATTTATTGACAGTCATTGGGGAACAACTTACATATGTGCATGTTTATGTGAATATAGGTATAGGTATATGTGTATACATATGCATGGAACCCAAAGGTCAATTTTGGGTAGTATTCCTCAGGAACACCCCCACTGGGTTTTGTTGAAACAGAGTCACTTTCTGGGACCCAAGGCTCACAGAGTAAGCCAAATTGGTTAGCTAAAAAGCTCTATGGATCCACTGTTTCTGCCTTCCCAGTCCTGGGATTGATATGTTTATAAAAAGATAAAGAAGGAAGAGGTATGTTTTGGTGGATGTGTGGTGAGGCATGGGGGGAGGGGGTGCCTCTGTGGGCTCATGCTGAGGCATTCCTTCCCCCTGAGGGACCAGCCACATGATGTTATAGTATAGACTAGAGTTTATTCAGGGCATGGGGAGGGGGGAGGGGAGTTAAGAGGGTAGTAGAGGCCTTTAGAGAGAGAGAGAGAGAGAGAGAGAGAGAGAGTGAGAGAGAGAGAGAGAGAAGAGAAGTAGAGGGCAGCCATGAGCACATGGAGAGAGGAGGGGGGAAGGGAAGGGAATGGGGAGAGAGGGGTGAAGGGGGGAAGAAGACAGAGAGGGAGCAAGAAAGCAAGAGCAAGAAAGAGCAAAGATGGCAAGCAGCCCCTTTTATAATGAGTTGTGCATACCAAGCTGTTGCTAGGTAACTGAGGGGTGGAGCTTAGACAAAATGCTAACAAGGATTATAAACAGCTTTTTACATGGGTACTAGAGACCAAACTCTGACCCTTATATGATCTGGATGTACAGTGAATAAGTAAATTAATGGAAAAAAAAAAAAAAAGATTCCCCAGCTCTGCCTAATGTTTGGCTGTGAGCCTCTTCATTTCTATCAGCAACTGGGTGCAGCCTCTCAGAAGAGAGTTATACTAGGTTCTTGTCTACAAGTATAGGAGAATTTCATTAATAGTGTCAGGAGTAGGATCTCTCTCTCTCTCTCATGGCATGGATTTCAAGTTGGGCCCAAGGGAGGATGCTTGAAACTCACTGAGAGTGAGAAATAAAATAGACATGGGGCTGATCAAAGGGAAGGAACTGGGTGTGAGAGAGGGTCAGGAGGGCAACAAGGGGGATCAAGTGTGGGGAGGACAAAGGGAGAGAAAACTGGGAGGGCAAACTGGGTTTGGTGGGAGGAGCATCTCTGGGACAACCTAGAAACCAAAGATAATGGAAATGCCCAAGAACTTAAGACTCCTAGCAGTAGAGGATATAGAACCTGAAAAGGCCATCTCCTGTAACCCGGCAAGATTTCCAATAGAGGGATGGGAACACCAACCCACCCACAAAACCTTCGACCCACAATTAGTCCTACCTACAAGTTGCACAAGGATAAAGATGGAGCAGAAATTGAGAGACTGGCCCAACTTGAGATTCGCTGGTGGTTCTCAGCCTTCCTAGTGCTGTTTCCCTTTAATACAGTTCTTCATGTTGTGGTGATTCTATTCTCATTTCCTCCCTTTATAACATTATGTTCTATTTACCTTTGTTTGAAAGATCTCTTTATTCCTTTGTTTCTTAACTTCTATGGTTCTTTCAAACAAAACATCCATATCTAAAGATTAAAAGTTAATATGCACATATGAGAGAAGACATGTAATGTTTGTCTTTTGAGTCTGTGGTAACTCACTCAGGATCATATCCAGTTTCATTTATTTACCTGTTGTCTTAGTTATGGTTTCTATGGCTACAACAAAACACCATGACCAAAAAGCAAGTTGGGAAAGAAAGAGTTTATTTGGCTTACACTTCCAGATCATAATCTATCATTGGTGGAAGTCAGGACAGGAGCCCAAGCAGGGCTGGGACCTGGAGGCAAGAGCTGATGCAGAGGTCATGGAGAGATGCTGCTTTCTGGCCTGCTTGCTCATGGCTTACTCAGTCTGCTTTCTTATAGAACCCAGGACTACCAGCCCAGGGATGGAACCACCCACACTGGTCTGGGCCCTCCCCTACTGATCACTGATTGAGAAAATATCTTACAGTTGGGTCTCATGAAGGCATTGCCTCATCTGAGGCTTCTTCCTCTGATGACTCTAGCTTGTATTAAGTTGACACACAAAATCAGCCAGTACACCTTCACATTTTATAGTTTTATTTTTTAACACCGGAATATTTCATTGTATAAATATATCACATTTTTATTATCCCATTCATTAGCTGGTGAATATCTAGACTCTTTTCATTTCCTGGCAATTGTGCATAGAACAACAGTGAAGGAAAAGCATGGATCTCTGTGTTGGGATCCAGAATAATCCAAAGCTTTCTCAAAGGTCCTTCTGAAAGGACAGAGAGAAGGCTAGTTCTGTGTTTTGGCCAGTGGTAGACTTAGTAAGGTCTGGTCTGGGGCTGGTCCCAAGGAGTTAAGGGTTTTTGTTCCTAGGAACCTTTCTTCTTGCAGAGACTGGAGTTGCCAGTCCCAAGGCTACTGAATGCTCAGTCTGTGTCATACTTGAGATACTCTGTGTTCCTTTTGTGCAACATTGCTTTATTAGCTCCATGCTGACTTTGTCCCATTATATGATAGCTTTCTATTGACTGTGACCCTTTCTCCCCTCTGCAAACTGTGTTTATGTTACTCTTCTTCATAAAGTTGTTTACATGCACCATCAACTTATACAAAAACTTCTGATCCAAAACTTTCCTATCATCTTCATTTTCTCTTATTCTCTATTCCCTATCAGGAACCTGTCACTGATTCAGGTCATCTCTATAATAAGATAGGCAGTTCTTTGAGAATGTTATCAAGAGTGGATAGCTATATCACATGGTAGATTTATTTTCAGCTTTTTTGAGGAACCTCTCTGCATTGATATCCAGAGTGGTTGCTTCAGTTTTCACTCCCACCACCATTTTTCATCCCATTTGTAGTTTTTGGCTGGGGAATTAAGACTATTAATAGAGTTTTTATTGAAAGTTATATATTAATTACTTTGGTCTTATTGATGTTGTAATATTTGATATTTTTCCTTATCCTTGTTTGTTTAAATATTTTTTTATGTAGTCTCACACATGGGATTGTCATTCTTTTTAGTCTGAAGAATTTATTGCATTATTTTCTGTAGATAAAGTTTCTTAAGCCAACTTTATCATGAAAACTTTTATTTCCCTTTCAATGATGACAGAGAGTTTTGCTAAGTATAGTAGTCACTTGTATGTGTAACTTCATTTTTATTTCTTGCAACTTTTGATACATTAGTTGTTGTTTTATTCTAATATATGGAACTTCTTTTCTGATCTTATCTGTTTGATAGTCTACATGCCTCTTGTACCTGAGTGAACATCTCCTTCCTTAGATTTTCAGATTCTTGTTATATTGAAAATATTTTCTATGCTTTTAGTATGTAATTATTTTCTTAGCATTTCATTATCTTCTATAGTCCATTTGTACATTTTAAATAATGTATTTTTGTTCTTGACAGAATGTTTTCCACTACCTTGTCTTCAGTCTCTGATACACTGTCCTCCCTATGACAATTCTATGGGTGAGGTTCTTCCCTGATCTTTTTGTTTGACTTATTGAAGCTTCATTTCTAGCATTTCAGGTTTTTTTGTTTTGTTTTGTTTTGGTTTTTTTTTTTTTTTGGTTTTTTGAGACAGGGTTTCTCTGTGTAGCCCTGACTGTCCTGGAACTCACTCTGTAGACCAGGCTGGCCTCGAACTCAGAAATCCACCTGCCTCTGCCTCCCAAGTTCTGGGATTAAAGGCGTGCGCCACCACTGCCTGGCACATTTCAGTTTTATTCAGTATTTCTATCTTTAAAAAATATTTTATTTTAAATTATGTGTATATCTATGTGTTTGTATAGATATGTACACATGGGTGCAGGTGCCCATGGAGGTACCTAAAGTTGGTGCTGGGAATGGAACTCAGGTTCCCTGCAAGGGTAGTACACTTCTCAATTGCTGTATCATTTCTCTAGCCCCAGAATTTCTCTTGACTAAATTCCATTTTTATATGTTTTGGGAAATTTTAAAAAAGCAGCACCATCCTGAGTTATACCCAGTTATTCTTTGCCCTGGCAGGCTGGCTGGCCATGCACTGGCAGGCGATGGCCAGTGTGTTCTTATGTTGTGGAGACTCTCTGGCCCGAGCTCCTGAAACATCTCCACCTGACTCGCTAAGTTCCCTTGGTGGGTCACTGCCATGCCAGCCCCATGCAATGACTGCCCATCTTGCGATTAGCTGTCACAATTCCCAGTAACCCTGCGAAATCAAAACTCTAGAAGCTTATAATTAATCAGTCAGATTTATATATCAATAAATTCTCAATTCATAGATCACCACATAATAAATTTAGAGCCAATTGATGATACAAGCTGCCCACCTAGATTAGACATGTTATCCCAATTATTCTATCTCTATATGATATTATAGCTATCCGTGGCTATTTAAAGCCACTTGGAATATGGAATGTATTCTTCCTCCATCCTCCTTCCTTCCCTCTTCCTGTGTCTGTGTATGCCTCTGAAACTCTTAGCTCTGCCTCCTTTTCCCTGTCCAATCTCAGGCTTCTTGTCTATTAGTATTTAAATTAATTGGACAGGGAAAATTCTGCTACATTTATATCCTTGTACTGACTTTGTATTTCATTCAGTTCTTTGTGTCTTGTCAGAATTCACTCAGAGATTTATTCATATCCTCTTTCATTTATTTGAACATGTTTATGATCATTATTTTGAGTTGTTTGTCTCAAATTTCATTGAAGTCATTCTTATTGGGGTCTAATCTAGGTGGGCAGCTTGTATCATCAATTGGCTCACAATTTACTGTGGAATTTGTACATTTTTGGAGGAGACAAGTTGTCTTTTATATTACTATTTTGTTTTTGTTGGGACTTGTACATCTGGAAAGTTACTTTTCTCTCAGTGGGAGTGTCTTTAGTGTTCAGGAGAAATTACTTTGTAGTAGTATTGAAGAGTCATTTCCTTTTTTTAAAATTAATATATCTTTTTATGTATGTGGAGATCACTAAACTACAAAATATGTTCATTGTAAGTTTTTGTATAGCTCTGTATCATAGAAGCACACAATAAACAGTATTGGTTCCTCTGTTCTCTGTGTAGTAGATCATTAAACAACCTGTAGACGTTACACATGATTATATTAGATAAAGCAGGCAGGTCTAGAGTTATCACAATCAGTAAGTCTGGTGGCACCAATGAAAAGAGTGACAAACCTTACATTGGTAAGAAAAAAATAAGAATTTGTTTATAAGTATCCTTTGTGCTGAAAGTCAACTTCATGACTAGATATAAAAAGTCAGGAGTTAAGGGTGTCATGCATCAGCACAGGGTGAGTGACTGGAGACAAAGAACAGATACGTATTCATATGAAGTTGGACATTCTTAATGGGTTTTATTACATTAGCTGGAATGCTCTAAATTCGTGAAAGCTTTTGGAAAAAACCTTCAATTCCCATCTCTTTAAAAAAGTGTGTTAAAAGGGGGGAAAAACTAATGATCTGGACAGAAACAAAAGAACATGTTGTAACTCTTCCCATCTCCCCAAATACTATCTGGTGACAATGGAGTTTCAGAAAGCAGAATGCTTTTAAAATTCACCAGGTAGGAAATCTACAGTGTAAGGAACCCACTGTTCTGACCTGGTGCCTCTGTTAACTCTTAACAGACCAATTATTCCTACAGTGTAAGTCTACATTTCACATGCATGTGTGAGATGGTGTCTTAGTCAGGGGTTCTATTCCTGCACAAACATCATGACCAAGAAGCAAGTTGAGGAGGAAAGGGTTTATTCAGCTTACACTTCCAATTGCTGTTCATCATGAAAGGAAGCCAGGACTGGAACTCAAGCAGGTCAGGAAGCAGGAGCTTATGCAGAGGCCATGGAGGAATGTTACTGGCTTGCTTGCTTCTCCTGGCTTGCTCAGCTGGCTTTCTTATAGAGCCCAAGACTACCAGCCCACAGATCGTACCACCCACAAGCCCCTCCCCCCTTGATCACTAATTGAGAAAATGACCTACAGCTGGATCTCATGGAGGCATTTTCTCAACTGAAACTCTTTTCTCTGTGATAACTCCAGCTGTGTCAAGTTGACACAAAACAAGCCAGTATAGATGGAATAAGCACTATGTCCATATCCCACATAAGTCAGGCTGAAAGTTTTTCTAAATACTGTGTGTGGCACTAGGAATTCCATGCTTCAAGTCAGTACCAGTAGAAGCTACTGGACTCTGTAATGAAATAGGTAGACATTTACTGAAAACCAATACAAATATCTGTCCCAGAAAGACCAGAATGGTTATATGCTATTTTCTTAATTAAGATGGTCAAAAAATGTGGGTGTTTTTAAAATAGAAAGAAAGGAAAGAGTCTTCACATTAGACACATGTGTGAAGACTTTTAGTGTGCACTGTCTTTTATCTTGACAACTCCAGTTGCTTTGTTACGAAGGATAGGAATACACATCTTCAGCAGTGCACATGAGAAATAAATTCTGAAAAAGGCAATTTATTGGGTTTAGGAAGGACAATGTTCTGGGAAGTATTTCAGAGGAACAATAATAGTTCTAGGATTATAGCCAAGAAGGACTGGACGACTCACAAGATGTCTCAGCTTCTCTGGGAATTTGAGTGTAGAGTAAGCCACTGAAGTGTGATATCTACATTATCTTTTTCTTTGCAAGAAATTGAATAGCAGCACATTTCTCTATCCTGAATAGCAGACAGGTTCATTTTTTCAATTAGCTTTTTCTCATCCAAGGCATTTGGAAGATCTCTCTTGTTTCCAAGTACTAGTACTGGAATTCTTTGTAACTGTGGTTTATCTAGAAGATTATGTAGTTCACTTTGAGAGGCTTCTATCTTTTCTTGATCTGCAGCATCTATCATGTAAACAATTGCATTGACTCCTCTACAAAACTGTTCCCATATGCTCCAGAACCGGGGTTGTCCTCCTATGTCCCAGATCTTTATTGTGACCTTACCTTTAGTTACTTTCCTCATGTTGAAGCCCACTGTGGGTATCATATCTTCACTGAATTGACCAGACGCGATGATATTGACGAAGGTGGTCTTGCCGGAGTACTGCAGCCCCACGAGCATCAGTTCCATCTCCTACTTCCAGAAGAGCGAGCAGAACAGGTCCAGCAGGCAGGAGATGAGCGCCAGCAGCGAGCAGGAACGGGTGCAGACAATGGCAGACACTGCTTCTCATGAGCGAGTATCTGTCTGAACCCACCAACGGCACTTTGTGGGTGGGGGTGGGGGAATGGGGGTGGGTGTGGGTGGGGCGGCGCAACTTGGCCAGACACAGGCAGGAGGCTGCGATGGCCAGAGCCAGGTGAGTCATTTCCTTTTCAAGACTGGTGTTCAGGGCACTAGGTTCTAATTCCAGTCCAACCATGAAAGTAGAATCCTATCTGCTTCATTACTCACTATCTTGGGGTAGACCCATCAGGATAATAGAGTTAGAGACAATTACAAAACAATCATTCCAATTGTTTGGGGATTTAAAGACACTGACAGTACTGTGTGTATTAATATATCAGATATTATGGGTATGCATTGAAAGCAAAACAAAAGAAAAAAATCCCACAGTAAGAAAGACTAGTGATTAGTTTTGGATTGATAGAAAGCATGAAGGAGGTGGTTCATAAAAAGTAAGGGTTGCTGTGAGGGCAAGAAAAGGAGCGGAGATGAGAGAGTTTGGGCAGACAGTAATCTGGAAGAGAGAGGTAAAGAGAGATTTGTTGCGGAGAATAATGGAGAACAGTTTCATTTCTCTGAGTCCATGAAGACCCCAAACCAGGACAGTCTTCGTTCTTTGAGAGATTAGAAGGAAAAAGGAAAGATAGGAAAAAGAAAAAGGATATAAGACAGCACTAAGATGCTCTTTCAAACTGATATTGGGTATTGAAAAGGAATACATGTTACAGGGAGAGGGAGTTGGGAGGGACATAGGGCATAAAAACTGCTTGGCCTCGTAGCTTCTAGAGGTGTGTCTTACCACGGGGGCTCCCCTGTGAGCCAAACTCTTCATCACCCACCTCTTCAGTGCCAAACTCTTCCAGCCTGACTCCTCAGCATAGAGCTACTTGAGTCCTACTCCCTGTGCAGGGAGCCCCTCCAGTGGCATTCTCCACTCTGGCTCTCTCAAAGGAATTTTCAACTTTATGAGCTAGAGCTTTTGTAGGTGGATAAACCTGAAGTTTAAAAAGAAACACATTTGTCTCTCATGTCATAGTTGAAGATCTGTCTCTTCTGCTCATATAGCTGAACATGGATGTTCTGTACTAATCAGAGAGGTCATAGCTTTGTCTTTGTGAACAGGTGGCCCTAGTCTCCCACTCACAGAAGCCTAGAAAATGACATGTTCTCCTGAGCAAGTGGGTGAACTCATTCACAACCAGCAATTTCTCCTCCAGGTTCTTAGGCTAATTTGCTGTAGATGAAACAGGAGAGATGTAATCACTTCAGCCCTTAGGCCTGATTTAACCACTAAGACCAAGCACATTGCTAAATAAAACTATTTAGCAAAACTACTCATTTTAAAAACAGGAAAATAGGCAGCCAGATGACTTCAAAGCTTACTGTTTTACATCTATCTAAGTATTTCTCCCATTTAAGTGATATTCAAAAGCTACAGAATAATCACAATTTAAGAATGGAAGTAATCAACAGGCATGGTGACACACACCTTTAATCTCAGCACTCAGGAGGCAGAAGCAGAGTTGGAGGCCATCCTGATGTATGTAATGAGTTCCAAGACAGCCAAGGATGCAGAGTGAGATCCTGTCTTAAAACAATGTGTATAACAATCAAGAAGAAAGAAATAAGAGAAAAACCAGGCAGGCAGACAGAATGAACACTAGATATAGGTCAGTAAAGAGTTTAGGAACTCAAGTACACTGCCACCTGCTGCCTGGCTTGGGTAAGTCTTTTCTCTGTAGTCGTATTTTCTCGTATAATAAAATATAAGACTAAAGGACACTCTTCCTGTCCCGAACATTCTATTAGGAAACAATAAGCAAAACATATGCAAGAGAGGTTAAATGATGTTCAATATTGGTCTACTTAAGGGAATGGAAATAGTGGAGAAAGCCTGGTGACTCAGACAAGGAAATCAGCCTAGAGGGCTGGAGGCTCAGAGAACAAGCTGACATCTGATGAAAGCCCCACCTGCTTTTCACATTCCTCTTAAGCCCAGCCTCAGCCTGAACTCAAACCAGTCAGTGGAAGGGAAATTTTGGAATGAGGGGGGAATCATAAGGAAGAGGTTAAGACCCTGATGGTTACTTGGTCTTGCCCTGTCCTCAGCAGATAGGGTTGAGTAGAAACAGAAATGGGGGGTGGGTGGGGGGGAAAAGCAATGAGTTAAAACAGCTGGGGGGAAGTGAAGAGGAACTGTACTCTACACACCAGGTACATGAGACAGCCACCTGGTCCAGGAAGCCAAAGGTGACTTTAGCTCCTGGAGGATGAGCACATATGTATTTAGTCAATGTCTTTGGACCTTAGTTTTCTTGTGTGTGTCGTTCATGTAATGTAGAAAAGAGAGAGGTGTAAATATGTTGAACTCACCAAATACCTCACATCCTTTTCACAATAGTGAGAGGGCTTTGTGGTTTTACTTCACACAGAGGGATGAGTAAGTAACTTTCTCACCCAACAGGAAGCTGGATTTTAATTTAGATTCTCCATTAAGTCAATATCTCAAAGATCATACATGTGAAAGGGGATCCAACCCTGAGAGCTATAAAGTGCCAAGCGTCCACTCGGGTTAGAGAAGGAAGCGATGTGTCGGTTGTTCAATTCTGACCGGAGGAAGGCGTTCTCAGAGAGTTTTTGTTTGTTTGTTTTCAGTTGCCCACTTCATCCACGTCTACATCTGTTTATTTAATTTTTGAAAGTAAGAAACTTTTAAGCTCCAGCTGGGCCAATGAGACTTCAATTTTGGGAAGCCTCTTGTTCATTTCACCCTTACAATGGAAGGTTAGGTCAAAAGATGCCTCACTCTCCCTCATGGCTTTTCAGCTAGGGCCCTCAGATGAGGAGAGGAAGAGGGTCAGAGTCTCTCTCACTAGGAGGTACTTCCACTTCCACACACTGCTGGGAACCTGTCTGTACTCGCTCCCTTCCTTTAAGTGATTTCATTTGAACAGGAGAGGAAGTTTTTAAGCTTGTAGTCAGTTATCCCCTACCAGCCTAAATCACAAATGCCAAACACCCACAGCCCCAGGTTCAGAAGATGGGCAGCTGAGAACTGCCACCCCGCCCCGTAAATCACCTGTAAGGTACTTTAGGCTGAGGCCCAAAATGGGTTGTAGTAGAGGAGTGAGGTGAGACCCATTTTTTTTTTTTTTTTTTTTGTGGGGAGAAACTGAAGCCTTGCCTCTAGATTATTGTGGAATATCAGCTTCCCGGTTATTGTAGTGACTCGTTGGTGTTCCACAACAACACATGTGGCTTCGCAGAAGTGAGGGAACAGGAAGCGGTAAGCTTGATGAAATCTGTGACTGGCTTGTACAGCCAATGGAAAAAAGGCGGATGCGCTCATAAACATGGGTTTGGGGAAGTTGCTTAACAGTCTCACCACCAAGATTAATATTGCCCAACAGCTAAATGAGACTAATACCTCCTACATTCGAGTAGGACTCTTACGAGAAAATACGCTTGTGAAACAAAGGAGCCTCAATAGCTTGCGCACGCACGTGAGCAGCAGCAGGTATGTGGAGGGGAGCCTGGAGAAGTCAGCCACCAAACCCAAGAGGAATCCCCATGTCTGCCATCTAGTTGGTAGAGCAAGTGTCCCTGTCCTGCGCGGACGCGAAGCGAATCATCATGTCTAGCATCCACAGCACGGGAGTGAACAGGGGCCCTAGCCTCCGAGGGGCCCGAGCAGACGCGGGATTCAGCAGGCTCAGGCTAGGTGTCTGCAGATGGCCGGGCCGCTCCCTTTAGCCCTTACTCTCTGCCAGACCGGACCGACTGGTTCCAGCGGCTCACCCAAAGGAATTTGGGTGGCCTTCCCTCTCCATGGAGTACCGCCCCCTCCACCCCCACCCTGTGCAATAACACCGGACTGCACCCGCCTCTGGGCTAACGAAAGACTGGAGAGGAAACCGATACTCGCCTGGCGGCCTAGGCTCCACCTCTCGCGGCTTCCATTGCTAGGCAACTACACTTCCCACCCCTTGGGAAACACTGGAGAACCAACAGTAAATGTTAGAATTTCAGGAAAGGATCCAGAGGTGCTACTCCACCCCATTCTCTCTTATTTCTCACTCTCCCAACTTCTACCTTTAGGGCTTTCCTCCCTTTTGCGCCCCCCACCCCCACCCCTCCCAATAGCAGGCCTTTATACAACCTGTCCCCAACAGGCGCGTGTTCTCACAAAAAAGAAACGGACTCTAAGCCCTATTCTTTAGAAGAAGAGTCTCAGAGACCTGAAGTTGCCTAGTCATTTATGTCCTAGGACTCTTGGGAGTGGGCTTTACTCCTTCACATGGCTTAAAAACCACAAAGGAAGGTTTGTTAATAAGCAACCAAAGGCTGCGTGCATCTCCCACTCCTGTTTAGATTTGAAGGCCGGTAGTTTTAGCAACTTTCTTCAAAAGAACAGCAACCTCAAAGTTTACATCTTCCCCTCCACCCACTGCTGAGGATGGAACCCAGGGACTGTCAGATGCGAGGCAATCTCACTAGCCCAGCCTCCAGCAAACACCAGAGGATCAATACTATTGATAATGATAGACTTTCACGAGGAAACGTTAGAATATAAAATAAAAAATTCAAATATTAGACAAAGGAGAACAATAGAATGATATAAATCTGGAGGGGATTTTCACACAGCCTATCTTTCTAGGCGTATCTTTCCCATATTTTATTAAGCTTGAGTTGTTGCTTTAAAAAACAGCAGCATTATCAAAGTCGCATCTGTACAAACATTTTACAAAAGAAAACTTTCTAGTATCACCTACATCAAGGGCAAGCAGAAAAATAGATGCAGTCCAACAAAGGCATTTAAAATGATTTCAGACACCGGAAACGCCTTTTCTTCCCATACAAACGATGGCAGATGAACACTGCACAGGATCAGTTAGTGAACTGCTCTTACTTTCCTGAAGGTTGTGAGGCAGGGAGTGAACGGATTACCAACAACCCAGGATAGCAAAAGCGCTGCTTTCCCATTTCAAACGGTTCAAGTCCTTGGGAAACGCCTGGGCTGCCTGAGCTTCTTAACCAAGCTACCTAGCCAGCCTTTGCTTAACTCTCAGGGTCAGGTTTCTAGTGACTGGACAAGGAATTTCAGAAATGCGTCCTTCAAAACCAAGGGCGAGGAGGTGACCTGAGCTCAGCATCTAGGGAACTTGTTTGTGGAGAGAGAAGGAAGAGGTCACAGCTGGGAGGAAAATTACCCCTTGGCTAAGAATCAACAGGCCAGCCCATCTGGTCTGAGGTGCCTAGGAAGCCAGGAAATCTACAAGCTAGGTTCGCGTCTCATCTCCCCCAGCTCCTTAAGTTCCACCTTTTTGTATTTTCCCGATTTCCTCCGGTTGGTGACCACCAAGACCACCACACCGGCCACTAGCGCCACCACCACGACAGCAATGACAGCAATGAGGCCGGCGGTGAGGCGCTTCATGGAGAACTGGGGGGGCTTCTCGTCCAGGTAGTAGATGAGTGTCCGCTCCACATACAGGGGCTCCCCACGCACCTGCACGTCCAGGCCGCGCCGGCCCACGAACAGTGACTCGCCTTTGATGTCCCTTTCGAAGTAGTAGGCGGCGTCAGCGATGTCCACGTCTCTCAGGCCTTTCTGCGACGTGTTCTGCCGCAGTTCGATCTGGATGGTGGGCTCCTCATAGTGCACCGCGGACAGGAAGCTGGGGTGCAGCTTGTAGCGTTCCTGGAAGAGCCGCCGCAGCTCCGAGTCTAGGTCCGAGTGGTTGAAGGCTCGCTGGGTCGGGCGGTGGCGCAACTCAATGAGGATGTGGTGGGTTCGTACCACTTCGTCGCAGCGCAGGCTCTGGTCTCCCTTGTCCGTGCGGCGCACACCCACCGAGTTCACACACCAGCACACCGAGGTCTGGTTGCACTGGCGAGCCTTGAAGCGGCCCTTGTCGTCACACTCAGGGTCGTAGAGGCCATCGTTGTCCAGGATCGCGTGCTCGCTCGGCTTCACCAGGCTGCGGCCGCTCTTCCGGGCGCTCATGCGCGCCTTGAGCAGCAGACACTTGGACGTTAGCGTGGAGCAGTCGACCAATACCTGTGAGCCGATTGCCCGACATTGGCAGACCCCACCTGGGCTATTTGAGTTGCAGACGGTCATCTTGTTGGTGGGGCATGTGCAATTGATCTGGGCCGTGCAAAAGCGGGTCACCACCGCTAGCACTAGCAGCAGTTGCAGTGCTAGATCCAAGCCCCTCGCCATGGTGGGGTGGAGTAGAACTGACCTACAGCTACAGACCAGGGGCAGGGATTCTGAAGGATCAGGTTGGGTAGGACACGGCAGGAGTCTCCTGCCGGGCTGTTGCTTCCAGCTCTTATACTCTCCTGTACCTGCAGGACTGGTTAGCTAGTGACTCACTTAATGGAATCTGGGTGGCGCTCCCTAGTCCCAGGTCCCACCAGTCCTGAGCTGCCTGAGATAGGATCAGGCAGGGGAGGCTGCTCCTGCCATCTGCTGACCAAAACCCCATAGAGGAAACCAGTAGTTACCTGGCCCCACCCTGGAAAAGATGTCCTCATGGCTCAGGACCAGGGTGTCCCACCTCTCCTAGTGCGCCTCCGGAGTTCCTCCAGAAGTCCCACTCCTTACTCCCCACGCCCCTACAATTCCAGACCTCATATTCCCATACCTTTTCTTCCCCTCTCTCAACTCCTATCTTCAGTTTCATTCCTTCCTTTTTTTTTGCCCCAGAACACCTTATAACACAGTTAAAAAATTCGCTTTCTGGTCAGTAACATAAGCGTGACCCCACTCACACACCTTTGTCTGTAAGCCCTCTTCTAGGTAAGATGATGCAGACAAGGCAGGGAGACCTGAAGTCACCTAACCACTGATTTCCTAGGATTCTACCTGGTTTTCTTGGCTTTAAGAACTATAAATGAGTATTTATGAAAACAAAATGTTGCAGCATCTGAAGACAGGCTAGTGAAACAATTCTATTGCTACATCACCCACACAATCCAGTTGTCCTGGTGTGCCACATTAAAAGTTCTATTGAACACACATGTATGCCTGTGCTTAAGAGAAATGAAAAGAAAAATTTTGTAGAGCTAGTCAGTCCACTAGGAGAGATGTATAATTTGATCCTAAGAGAGCAAATTATTGATTTTTTCCCCCTATTTTCAATGGAGGTGGATGAACTATTAAGTAGAATGAGAAGAGGGAGCCTATGAGAAACTGTGCCTCTTTAATAGGATGAAGGAGTGACAATCTTTTTTAGGATCTAGAGAAAGTCCACCATTTGAAGCTGTGGTAAAATTAACAATAATTAACAAACTATAATTATTTCCAGGTTCACCTTCAAAATGCATTTTATATATCAGCATTTAATGTGCACCACTAGTATACTGTACAAGGGTGTTGTTTGACTCATGGAAGCCAGTCGGGCCTCTCTGCACCATTAATTTTCAAGCAATTCCTGAGGCAGATGGATGCAAACATATCATTTTGTCTTTGTAGACAGAGGAAGTCGAGACATGAGGGACAAGTGCTTACCCAAGAGCACTAGGAGATCTGGGCACACACCTCTGATTTCTACTCCCACTGTCTCTTTAGGTTTCTTGAACAACTAGCTTATCCTGTCCAACCTCCACCTACCTTGCCTCAGAAAAAGATCTAAAGCACAAATCTGTGCCCATCTTCTTTTGTTGAGAATAGTGTGTGTTCACACGCTTGTGTTTGTGTGCATGGGTATATGTACAGGTAAGGAGACATCTTGGCTCTAACAACAAAGTTCATATTTTATTAACTGGTGCACAGTGTCAACTGCCGTCATAGGGACTGCCATTATCATTGGATCCCTGCAAACTTCTCAGACTTCCATAAGCCTTTGCAGAGTTGGGTGCCTGGGATCTCCTCTTCTTTATCTGTTCCAGTATACAATTGTGATTTTCTCCTCAACTCCTTGGTTGCTTTCAGGAAGCCTTTCCTGATACATCCCTCCCTGATCCACTCAGGAATAGGTCTTTTCTCTGTAATTTCTTATCTTTTGCATCCTAGGATTGCAAAAACTACCCTTCCTGGGTCTCTGTTGCCCAGAGTTAAGTGGGTACATCAGAGACTCTGTTTCTTAGATTATTTTTTTTTTCTGAGAATCAAACTAAATAAGACAAGGCAGTGCATGGTAATGTTTTGTAAACTCCAAGACAATGTTATACACCATTAAAAATATTATCCCATCTCTTCACTTTTCTAGTGATTTGCTGGGTGGCCACTTGGAACTTGTAATGCCATCTTGTTTTCATTCCCCTGAGTCCTAAGCCAGATGGAGAAAAGCTAGTGGGGAAGTGCTTATGTGTTGACTACTTAGTTAACTCATGGGATTTTGTTATGTACTGGGAGGAATGGAGCACTAGGTGTCCAAGCCTGGTATTCTTTATGCGAAGATAGAGTGAGCAAAGATGGCCTCCAGATCCTCCAGCTTCCTTCTTTAATAGCTGGTCCTGCCAGACTTTCTCCAACAGGCACAAACCAACCCAGCTCTGATTCTCTCTTCTAATTAAAAACAAAATCAAGTACTAGCTTAATTTCTTTGTGTTTTTATTGTAACTTAAAAGTGCTTAACAAAAGCTTTCCATCATCTCAGGATTGTCCCGTGCTTACAAGGGGCAACAGCCATGTCAAAGTACTGTGTCCCTGGAACACAAGTATATAGGAGGCATTAGATAATGCATGTTGGTTTGATTCACAGTGATTTGTACCCAGAATGTCACAATATTGATATGACACTCCCTGGAGTGTATATGTGAACTATTTAAGGGTTTATGAGCTGGGACAGATAAATATCATCACATGATTTCTTCGATTACCATCTGTATGTTAGACAAACCTTCCAAATGCCTAGTGTTAAGGAAAACTAGATAAAGGTACCCTGAGATTGCATTTCCATGTCTACCTGAAAACAGACTTTTAATGGTCTTATGCTTGTAGAAAGGGGGGATATGTTCTGAAGTAGGGCTGGCTTTAGAGATTGGGGTTAGGGGTTAGGTTTGGGTTTGTGGTAGGATTAGGATTAAGGTTTGGTATGGATTTTTAGGTTTAAGGTTCAGTAGATTTAGTGTTAGGGTTAGAGTTTCTGCTTGGTGGTTAAGGTATGAGCTGGGATTAAATTTAGTGGTTAGGGTTCAGGTTAGTATTACAGTTGGGGTGGGGGTTATGTTTCAGGTTGGTATTTGGGGGTTAGGGATAGGGCTAGGAGTCAGAATGAGGCTTAGTCTTCAGGTAAAGGTATATGGTCAGTGTTGACGTAGAGTTGGGGCTGACTTCACTTCAGAGTTATGGTTGAAAGGTTAGGGGTAGGCCTCAGTTTTGGTTAGTGTTGATGTTAGGTTTAGGCAGATTGGGGTTAGGAGTAGAGAATAGGTCAGGATTACAGTTAAGGTTTAACTCATTTGGGTTAGGTTGTAGTTAGAGTTAGTGGTAGGATTCAGAAGAGTTTAGGGCTAAGCTTGGGTTAGGATTAAGTTTAAGGTTAGGGGGGTTAGGGTTAGGGATAGTGTTCTGAGTTATTTTAAGG
>JADRCH010000087.1:12004970-12047490 GCA_019843965.1 Rhynchomys soricoides
AGGGGGGTTAGGGTTAGGGATAGTGTTCTGAGTTATTTTAAGGCTAGTGTTAGGTAGTTGGCCCTGGGATTATGTTGATGTTTAGATTTAGTGTTGTTGTCAGGTTAGGATTAGATTTGGTTTCCGGTAGTGTTGGAGTATTAGGGTTAGGGTAACATTTATGGTTATATTAAGTTTATTAGTGTTAGGTTTAGGTTTATGGTTAGGGTTACATTGTAATTAGGGTTAAGCTGGATTAGATGTAGGGTTAAGTTTAAGATGTTGTGAGGGATAGTGGTTAGGGTTGGAGATAGGCTTAGGGTCAAGGTCAGTGCTACATTGTTGTTACACATTAGTGTATGTACTGAGGTTAGGTTCAGAGGTTAAGTTTAGGTTTATGGTTCAGGGTGCTGGGAGAGCCATTGTTAGGAGTATGGTTATAGATAGTTTAGGGATTGCTATCTGGCTTTTATAATAAGAGGCAAGTTTGGTTTTAAACCCAGTTTTAGTTTTGCTTGAGGCAGCGCTCTAGTTCTGTGTAGGGCTAGAGATATACTTAGGGCAAGAGTTTGAGCTTTTTGAAGGCTCAGGTGAATGTTAGGATTTCGGTTAGTGTTCAAGTTATGTGTAGGGTAGAGATAGTTTTAGGTTTATAGTTAGTGTCTTAGAGTTTTACTGCTGTGAACAGACACCATGTCCAAAGCAACTGTTAGAAAGGTAACATTTAATGGGGGCTGGATTACAGATTCGGAGGTTCAGTCCATTATCGTCTAGGAGTGAGCATGGCAGCATCCAGGCAGGCAGACATGGGAAGAGCTGAGAGTTCTACATCTTGATCTAAAGGCCTAGAAGACTGACTTCCAGGCAGCTAGAAGGAGGGTCTTAAAACCCACAACACAGTGACACACTTCCTCCAACAAGGCCAAACCTGCTCCAACAGGCCATACCTCCTAATAGTGCCACTCCTTGGGCCAAGCATATTGAAATCACCACAGTTAGGCCCATGGTTACAAGTTAGGTTAGAGGTAAGGTTGGTCTATCATTAGAAATAGTATTGTTTTTAAGGTAGAGTTTGGTTTTAAAAGTCAGGTTGGGGCTAGGTTTAGGGTAAAATCTCAGTATTAAGACTAGAGTTAGAACTAGTGTTTGTGTTAAGTGTAGACCTTTGTTTAGTTTTAGGGTTACGGTTTGTAGATTTGGGGCTTGGCTTAGATATTTTTTATGGCTAATGCTTGGGTTAGTGTTTTGATTAGGTAAAAGGTAAAAGGTTATGGTTTGATTTGGGCTTGGAAAAAACAGTATTGCTGTTATTTCCGAGCTTAGTTTAAAAGATAGCGGTAGGCTTGGTGTTAAGATTAGGACTATGTTTGTTGTGAGTGTAAGTGTTAATTCTGGAGTTAGTTTTACACATATGTTTTATATTTAGGGTGAGGTTTGATGGCAGAATCAAGGTTAGAATTATGGATAGGGTTTAGTTAAAGCTTGGTGCAAAGCTAGTGTGAGAGGTATAGCAACACTGGAAATAAAATTAATGTTAATTATAGACCTAGTTTTGGGTCCAGTCTTGAGGTAGGCTAGTTGTATCAATAGCTGTAGCTTTTACAGAACTTCAAAGCAAGGCCTAAACGATTCAGGCTTGAGTAAATGAGGTATACTTCATTTAGGTCTAGGGATTTATTTAGGGCTAGTATTTTAGCTAAAGTTAAGGGTAGTGTTAGAACTAGGTTTAAGGCTAGTATTCAAATTAAATCTGTGGCTAGAGATAGTTTTAAGTTTAGTGTTAGGGATGGTTTTAGACATGGGTTAGGGCTAGGGTTAGAATTAGGGCTGTGTTTTGAGTTAGTTTTAAGGTTAAGACTAGTGGTAGAGTGTTGTTTAGTGTTAGGCTTAGGGCTGGTATAAAGTTAGCTTAGGAGGGTTAGGGTTAGGATTAGGGTTGGTTAGAATTAAGGTTAAGGTTTATTAGGCCTAGAGTTAGGGCTGGTCTAAAGTTAGCGCAGGAGGTAGGGTTAGAACTAGGGTAGAAGTGATTGAAGACCTAGTTCTAGGGTGCAGACATGAGGTAGAGTTACCATTTTGTTTAGGAGAAATGATCTCTTTAGGGCTAATGTTTAAGCTAGGGTTAAGTGTTGTGTGAGATAGTCTAAATATTAGTGTTAGATTTAAATTTAGGGCTAGGGATAGATTTAGGCCTACTCCTTGAGCTAGAGTTTAGCATAGGGTGGGAGCTAGGGTTGGGATGATAATTCAAGTTAAATTTACTCTTAGAGCTACTGTTAGGTTTAGGGTTAGGGTTATGGCTAGTTTTCAAGTTAGGACTATAGATAGCATGAGAACTAGGGCTAGAATAGAGTAGGTTTATGATAGTTTTGGGGTTAAAACTAGGGCTAGAGCCAGTGTTTCTGTTAAGCATAAAATTCTGTTTAGTGTAGGTTTAAGTTTTGTGGATAGGGTTAGGACTAGTTTTAGGTAATGGTTATGACTAGTGTTAGCATTACAGTTAAGGTTAGCATGTGGCTAGGGGTAAATTTAGTGTTAACATTCTGATTTTGGTTCGTTTTAGACCTAGTTTTAGTGTTTGGACAAGAAGAAGGGTTGAGGTTAAGATTTTGCTTAGGATCTGATTAGATTATTGTACATTAAAGCTAGGATTAGGGTTAAATTAAGATTAGAAATTGTTGGGTTCAGGTTAGGCTATGGTAATAAAAGCGTAGGATTAGTTTAGGGTAATGGCCAAGGTTACCTAGTCAGTGTTAGTTCCAGAGACAGTTTTCGGGTTATTCTAAGATGAATGTTAGAGTTAGGGATAGAGTTATATTTAGATCAGAGTTTGTGTTAGAGAAGTTTTAGTTCTATTTCTGAGATTACTGTGAAATTTAGAAGTATGGTTAATTTTAGGGAAGGGTTAGATATAGTATTGATATTATTTCTAAGTTTATTGTTAGAGGTAGGCCTAGTGTTAATTTTAGGGCTAGGTTTAAGTTATGGTTAGTGTTTCTTGGGTTAGAATTATAGCTAAGTTTAATACTATGGATAATATTAGGCAAGAGTTTTGTATAAAGTTCGTATAAGGTCTACAATGATCATTAGAAGTAGGGTTTAGTTATTGGATTTGATCTAGAGGTCAGCTTACAATTTCTTTAAGGCCAGTCATGTATTTAAGGCTAGTGTTTAAGTTAGGGTTAAATTTAGAGTAAGAGCTAGGGTTTCGGTTATTATTCAGGTTGTTTAGGAATAGAGCAAGTGTTATGCTTAAGGTTAGGGCTAGCATTAAGGACAGATAGGGTTAGAGATAGTATGACAGTTCAGCTTAAATTTAGATCCACTTTTAGGATAGGTTTAGGTCAACTCTAGGTTTACAGTTAGTATGTGGGTTTGACATTACCCGAGCAAGGCCTATGGGATGAAAAGCACTTGGCAATTAGGATGTCCACACAAGATTTATCTTTAAATATGCTCCATTAATTCACACTAAGATTCCTTATAAGAATATTAAAGTTAAGCAGACATCTCACCAAGTAATAGTAATGGCTGATTGGGCAGAAAATGCTGCTACAAGATTCCTCTGGGGAATCTTCTGCAGAGAGGATGCTTTATAAGCTTGTTGGTTCAACCCACCTCCACTGTGAGGTCCCTCCCTTTAATAGGCTGGGAACATGAGGTAGATGATGATGATGATCCAGGAAGTTCTTGAGAGTGCTGGCCAGTTGGTCTGTGTGAGCTCAGCAACAGTGCCAGAAGTTCAACAATCACTGAAGCCAAAGTCATAGAAAAGCTATGTCTTGGGAGCACAGCAGTGTGATTCTAGAGACCACTTCCAAAGTTCCAATTTTTGTATCATTTCACTAGTGGCTGCTTTGTCATATCTGGACACACAGCTTGGGGCTGGAATACTGGCATAACACCACCACCAGGGTGTTGGTTCTTTCTGCATATCAAGACATGTTCAAGGCTAGGCTCCACTTTGAAGTGCTGGGTGGACAGCCTTGGGGCTTGCTTCTGACAGTTACCTTTTATCAGTGCAAAGTCAGGCCCACATTATTCCAAGTTACACAAGATGGTTTCAGTTATTTTTCTAACAGATGAAGAGGTTTCTTTAGTGTTAGGGTTAAGGGTAGGTCTATGGAACAGTTTTGGTTAATGCTAGGGTTAGGATTATGATTGTTGCTAGGGTTATAACTAGTATTAACATTAGTACTGTAGTCAATCATTTGCTTAGTGTAAGGTTAGAACTACTGCTTAGATTAGAGCTAATGATAAGGTTAGACAAAATGTTAGGGTTAGGAGTAAGGTTTGGAGTTCAAGGACAGGACAAATGTGCAAAATAGCCAACCAACTCATGGAAGTACTAGACAGGAGCATACATGGATACATGAGTACCATAACATGCTTGAAAGCAGTAGTGTTGCAGCTCACATGTATGTCTCACTAACACACTGCCTATCAGTGTCTGAGTAAAAACAGTTGTCCTACTACTAGAGCACAAACCAATGTGCATGTACTGAAATCATTGAGCCTAGGGGTAGACTTGTATCACAGTGCACATGCCTATCTTAAACAGCAGCGTTGCAGGAGCAGATTGGAGAACATCAATGTACTGACTGAGCAATGCACCTCCGTGTACAGATACAGCAGAAAACTTGGCTGTACTACTTTTGCATGTCTGTAGATCTAATTGGATAGTACTTTACATTCACTAGTAAAGAAGTGCAAATGAAAGCTATTACTGCATTGCACAGGGACACAGATGTACTTGTGCAGAAGTAGAGAAGTACACACTGATGTTCTACTCATGATATGTCCATGTATTTCCTGGTAAATAAGAACCCATGGATGTCCATGAACAGCAGTCCCTACAGGTTTACTAGTACAAAAGCACACATGGAAATCAAGTAAAGGAGTGTACATAGATGCAATATTGCAGGAGATATCACACATGTTCTCTGAAAGCAACACACATGCATGTAAGAGTACAGCTGTATTCATATGTACTGTTATAGAAACACAAATGTGACAAGTCCTATGGCAGGACTTACAGATATATGACATCACTTTTCATGGAACTAGACAGTTGCACACAAGGATATACTGGTACATCACTAAATATGAATGACCAAGTAGAGCAGTGAATATCCATCTATTTTTAAAGCACTATGTAATTTTAATATATACCAAGAATTTGTCCTTGTTATAAGGACTTAGTGCACTGTGAATGCAGCAGAAATACCTTTTTGGCCAATGCAAAGGCAATGGGTCCTAAAGAATAACAATCTACTGTCTGCTGCTTAAAGAACACCTTAGCAAGGACATACCCAGGGTTATGGCTTAGTGACAGAGCACATGCCCAGAATCTTCAAAGCCCCCTGGTCCAATACAAAGCACCAAACACATAAATAAATAATTAAAAAATGGATCTTAACAGCTTAAAAAAGAGCCACACCAATGGATCCAAAGACTTTCAATGGAAGCTAAATGTTCTTGACTGGAGTGAAGGTTAAATAATAATGTAAACAGTCATTTCCAAGTATTATATTCATCCTGTCTCTATCTAAATTGTATTGAAACCCCACTGTTTATGTTGATTAAAACTACTATCTATAACCTCATGAACCAACACATTTTTCTAATACGTATTTCCATGACTCTGTCAACCTATACTCAAGATGCACAGGTAAGAGAATTGCAACCTGGGACAGTGAGACTCTGTTTCAAATACCCAAGATTTTTATGAAATTCTTTTATGTTGAAAACTTAAGAAATACCTTTATCACATACAATATTGCAAAGCTACACCTCTTAAAACATGAATAAAGTCATTTCAAGAACTCCAACAATATGAACCCTGCTATTCTTTTCCATTTCTGATTTATCGTAGGTAGTCCTCAGTTTGGCTGCCTTGTCTGCCAATAATGCCACAAGGGCTAGAGTTACAACAATGTTTGCGTGTGGCCACAGTTTATTTTCTTCAGCAGTTCTTTGGAGAAAGCTGCGTAGAAAATCCACTGATAACCAAATGGGTTTAACAGATATCTATAGAACATTTCATCCTGCATCAAAAGAATATACCTTCTTCTCAACACCTCATGGTACCTTCTCCAAAATTGATCATATAATTGGTCACAAAACAAACCTCAACAGATATAAGAAGATTGAAATAATCCCATGCCTCCTATCAGATCACTATGGATTAAGGTTGGTCTTCAATGGCAACAACAACAACAGAAATCCCACATACACATGGAAGCTGACCAATGCACTGCTTAATGATAAGTTGGTCAAGGAAGCAATAAAGAAGGAAATTAAAGACTTCCTAGAATTTAATGAAAATGAAAGTACAACTTACTCAAACCTAAGGGACACAATGAAAGCAGTGTTAAGAAGAAAACTCATAGCTCTGAATGCCTCCAAAAAGAAACTGGAGAGAGTATACACTAACAGCTTAACAGCACATCTGAAAGTTCTAGAACAAAAAGAAGCTAATACACCCAAGAGGAGTAGAAGGCAAGAAATAATCAAATTAAGGGCTGAAATCAACCAAGTGGAAACTAAAAGAACTATACAAAGAATCAACCAAACCAAGAGCTGATTCTTTGAGAAAATCAACAAGATAGATAAACCCTTAGCCAGACTAACCAGAGGGCACAGAGACAGTATCCAAATTAACAAAATTCGAAATGAAAATGGAGATATAACAACAGACTCTGAGGAAATTAAAAAAAATCATCAGATCCTACTACAAAAACCTATATGCAAAAAATTGGAAAATCTGGAGGAAATGGACATGTTTCTAGACAGATACCAATTACCAAAGTTAAATAAGAGTCCCATAAACAGTCTCATACAGTTATGGGTCTAAACAGTCCCATAACTCCTAAAGAAATAGAAGCAGTTATTAAAAGTCTCTCAACCAAAAAAAAGCCCAGGACCAGATGGGTTCAGTGCAGAATTCTATCAGACCTTCAAAGAAGACCTAATACCAATACTCTTCAAGCTATTCCATAAAATAGAAACAGAAGGAACACTACCCAATTCATTCTATGAGGCCACAGTTACACTGATACCAAAGCCCCACAAAGACCCAACAATAAAAGAAAACTTCAGACCAATTTCCCTTATGAATACCGATGCAAAAATACTCAATAAAATTCTTGCAAACTGAATCCAAGAACACATCAAGACAATCATTCACCATGATCAAGTAGGCTTCATCCCAGGGATGCAGGGATGGTTCAATATCTGGAAATCCATTAATGTAATCCACTACATAAACAAACTCAAAGAAAAAAACCACATGGTCATCTCGTTAGATGCTGAAAAAGCATTTGACAAAATTCAACATCCCTTCATGATCAAAGTCTTGGAAAGATCAGAAATTCAAGGAGCATACCTAAACTTAGTACAAGCAATATACAGCAAACCAGTGGCCAACATCAAACTAAATGGAGAGAAACTCGAAGCAATCCCACTAAAATCAGGGACTAGACAAGGCTGCCCTCTCTCTCCCTATCTATTCAACATAGTACTTGAAGTTCTAGCTAGAGCAATCAGACAACAAAAGGAGATCAAAGGGATACAAATGGAAAGGAAGAAATCAAAATATCACTATTTGCAGATGATATGGTGGTATACTTAAGTGACCCGAAAAACTCCACCAGAGAACTGCTACAGCTGATAAACAACTTCGACAAAGTGGCAGTATATAAAATTAACTCAAAAAAATCAGTAGCCTTTCTATACTCAAAGGATAAACAGGCTGCGAAAGAAATTAGGGAAATGACACCCTTCACAATAGTCATAAACAATATAAAATATCTTGGTGTGACTCTAACCAAACAAGTGAAAGATCTGTATGACAAGTCTCTGAAGAGAGAAATCGAAGAAGACCTCAGAAGATGGAAAGATCTCCCATGCTCATGGATCAGCAGGATTTACATAGTTAAAATGGCCATCCTACCAAAAGCAATCTACAGATTCAATGCTATCTCCATAAAAATCCCAACTCAATTCTTTGTCGACCTAGAAAAAGAAATTCTCAAATTCATATGGAATAACAAAAAACCCAGGATAGCAAAAACCATCCTCAACAATAAAAGGTCTTCTGGGGGAATCAGCCTCCCTGACCTCAAGCTGTACTACAGAGCAGTAGTGATAAACACTGCATGGTATTGGTACAATGACAGGCAGGTTGGTCAATGGAATAGAATCTAAGACCCAGAAATGAATCCACACACATATGGTTACTTGATCTTCGACAAAGGAGCTAAAACCATACAGTGGAAAAAAGACAGCATCTTCAACAAATGGTGCTGGATCACTGGCGGTCTACATGTAGAAGATTGCGAATTGATCCATTCCTATCTCCCTGCACAAAGCTCAAGTCCAAGTGGATCATGGACCTTCACATAAAACCAGATACTCTGAATCTAATAGAAGAGAAAGTGGGGAAGAGTCTCGAACACTTGGGCACAGGGGAAATGTTCTTGAACAGAACACCAATGGCTTGTGCTCTAAGGTCAAGAATTGACAGATGGGACCTCATAAAATTACAAAGCTTCTGTAAGACAAAGGACACTGTAATTAGGGCAAAATCGCAACCTACAGATTGGGAAAAGATCTTTACCAATCCTACATCTGATAGAGAGCTAATATACAATGTATACAAAGAACTCAAGAGGCTAGACTCCAGAGATACAAATAACCCTATCAAAAAATGGGGAAGTGAGCTAAACAGAGAATTCTCAACTGAGGAAACTCGAATGGCCGAGAAGCACCTAAAGAAATGTTCAACATCCTTAGTCATCAGGGAAATGCAAATCAAAACAACCCTGAGATTCCACCTCACACGAGTCAGAATGGCTAAGATCAAAAACTCAGGTGCCAGCAGATGTTGTTGAGGATGTGGAGAAAGAGGAACACTCCTCCATTGCTGGTGGGAATGCAAGTTGACACAACCTCTCTGGAAATCAGTTTGGCGGACCCTCAGAAAACTGGACATAATACTTCCTGAGGACCCAGCTGTTCCACTCCTTGGCATATACCCAGAAGATGCTCCAACATGTAATAAAGACACATGTTCCACTATGTTCATAGCAGCCATATTTATAATAGCCAGAAGCTGGAAACAACCCAGATGTCCCTCCACAGAGGAATGGATACAGAAAATGTGGTACATTTTCACAGTGGAATACTACTCAGCTATTAAAAACAATGTCTTCATGAAATTTGTAGACAAATGGATGGATCTTGAAAACATCAATCTGAGCCAGGTAACGCAGTCACAAAAGAATGAACATGGTATGTACTCACTGTTAAGTGGTTATTAGCCTAAAAGTTTGAAATACCCAAGATTCACTTCGCAGGAACAGTAGTACTGAGTACGAGGTCCCAGATGGAGGGCTTGGAGAAAGGACTGAAGGAGCTGAGGGAGTGTGCAGCCCCAGGGAAGTAGCAACACTAGCAACTGGCCTGACCCCCCATATTTCTGGAAACTGATACACCAACTAAAGAATACACATGGAGGGACCCATAGTGCTGGCCACAAAGACTGCAGAGGAGGGTCTTGTTATCCGTCAGGGGGAGGAGAAGCCCTTGGGCCTGAGGGTGTTATATCCCCCATTATAGGAGAATGTCAAGGAGGGAAGAAGAGAGTGGGTGGGGGTGGTGTGGGGGTGTGTGTTGGAGAATATCCCCATAGTGGTGGTGAGGGGTGGAGGGAATGGGGAGGTTCCAAAGGGGAGATCTGGAAAGGGGAAAACATTTGAAATGTAAATAAAATGTGAAAATAAAAAAAAATATATATTAATTAAAAAAAAAAAAAGAAAATCCACTGATTTGGATGGTCCACTGTGATGGGATTTATGCTCATTGTGTCAGAAATCATGTGCTGAAGTGGAAATTGGAAATTGGGAACTTTTTCACTTATACTTCTGGAACAAAAAGATTTACTTTCAGAATGTCCTTTAACAATCTCTGAGAAACACAGAGGAAATATGCCACTCTGGCTTACTGTGTACTCAGGAGCACCTGTAGTTTGGCAGCACAGAAGGTCTGTTGCCAGCCATCCCACTGATGTGTTACATAGACCAGACTAGAAATTGGCTTGCTGGCCTTGATGTGCCCTCCCTATTTATGTTCCAAGGCAGAAGGGCTGGTGGAGAGGCCAGCTCTGCAGCTGAGCACATTAACTGAAATAGTCTATCGTTATCTGTTAACCTAGAGACTGAAGACCAGGCCACAACTCAAATCACTGTCAGGGAAATTAAAATTCAGATAGACAACAAAAACAGGTTTCTTCAGGGACAGTTTTATACTCTCTCCATCATTAAAATCCCAAGTAAGAAAACTTGCCATCATTAGTCACACATGTCCTGGTATCATAACATGATGCAAAATGGAAACTGTTAACTGAACATTTCCCTTTAATGAATATTGAATGAACAAAGAGTATCACTGAGTCACTGGAATGTGGCATTTCTGTCTGGAAACCCCCATGTAGCCATCCTCTAGGTCAAGAAACAGAACCTGATCAGCTCTTCTGAAGCCTTGCAGGGACTCCCTTCAGCCACTGCACCTTCAGATATTACCACTGTCTAACATTGAAAGCTATAAAGTAATTATGTCTATTTTTAAAAAGATTTATTTATTTTATGTATGTGAGTACACTGTCCCAGTCTTCAGACACACTAGAAGAGGGCATCAGATATCCCATTACAGATGGTTGTGAGCCACCATGTGGTTGCTGGGAATTGAACTCAGGATCTCTAGAAGAGCAGTCAGTGCTCTTAACTGTTGAGCCATCTCCCCAGCCCTAATTTTGTCTATTTTTGATTTTTATATAGTATATCAGTTCTGCAGAAGCACTGCTCATTTTTAATTTTTACCTAGTATCAGTTGTACTTTAACAACTTTATTCTATGATTTCCAGAACAACAAAGGCATGCTGTTAACTCAGTTGCTAAGTTGGCATTATTTTCAACACTAAAATAGCCAGGTATTTGCTGAATAAAAGAAGTGATACCCAAATCTATTCTAGATTCATTCAACAATGTTTCTTTGAGTTTTGAAAACTCTCTCTTATGCCCCCACTATCACCAGACACCTGAGTCAGGAATGATCTGCTTCACTTGACACAAAACCGTACTTACCGGACTAAGAGAAGACACACGACCTGCATTACTGAGATTCTGTCCAGAAGGACTGGAGCAGCAGCAGTCACTGTCCTTAAAGGTCATGAGGGTCAGCGGGGGCTGCTGTCTGCTTCCCGAACTTTACTCTTCCAGAGGAGCTCTTTTCCACAGGGCCTTGGCAACTTGAAAGCAGGGCTTTGTTCAGTTCTTAACAAAGACAGCTAAAATGTATGTAGACTGCTAGTCCCACCCCTTCTTTTTTTCCATAGGTTCTAGTCAGCACCAATATCTAGCAAGAAAATGTGTTTGCTCATCAGATCTAATAGAAAATTACTTAAAATATTAAACTTAGAGAATTCTGAGTTAATAGGACAAAAATTTGCACTCAATACATATTTGTTTTTCTTCATTGCTTGCGTGTCACTTCAGAAATGAACACATATATAGACAATTACTTTTAATTTTTTATTTTTATGTGTAGAATGTATTTTGACTGCATGCATGTATGTGCACCATGTATGTGTAGTGCCCAAGAAGGCCAGAAGTGTGCATCAAATTCCCTGAAAATTGGAGTTTCAGACATTTGTAAACTGACATAATCAGTGCTGGGAAGAGAACATGGGATCCTCTTCGAGAACAGCAAGTGTTCTTAACCACTGAGCCATCCCTTCAGCTCCAGGAAAGGTATAAATACATATGGCTTGAGTACACATAAAGAGCCAAGTCACCAACTGTTTTCTTATTTGTGTGTATGTGTGTCTGTGTGCAGCATTTATGTACCTATTGGAGTGTGTGCACTCATGCACATGTGAATGTGGTCAGTCTGGCCAGACCAGTGAGCTCCAGGTTCCGTGAGAGACCCTGTCTCAAATGAGGTGGAAAACAATAGAGGAAGAACTTCAAGCTAACCTCTGACCTACACACTCGGACATTTTGCCTCCACGTGGTGGAAGAGGCTTGATGGTGTGGAGTGATGTCAAACCACAGTTTTTACTACTTACCTAAGGCAAATATTAAAACAGACAATAAAATCAGCCTTTCATCTCACAGACATACATCGAAGTTTCTAACGAACTGCTGGTAGCTGTAACCATTGCTACTGCTGCTCCTAGTGGGTTATGTTAGGGAACTGATCTGGTTCTGGCACAATGAGCTCATCAGTCATTTAACCTGTGCGATACAGCTAGCTCTTCAAATCCTTCACTTGTTAGTTTGTCATCTTCATCAGCAACTAACAAGCGCTGTCTTCTGGAATCTAAACAACTACACAGCATGGGAATATAAGCATGGCATGATTCTAATAAGAATGGTCACTGTGAAATACTTATAAAATGTTCAAGCAGTCAAAGTGCAGCGCCACCTCCTGGACGTCTGGGCAACTGCATTCCTGAGACTTGGGAGACTAGAGGGAAAGGGAAGTGGAATCTATTCCACTGAAAGCAACAGGAAGAGTTCCAGCTGACCATGGAGGTGAAAGCTCCAAGGACCATATGAAGCTCATTTCAAATTTTAATTGTTTCCAACAATAAGGATAGGTGAACTTGAAAATGTTACATCTTTATTCTTTTCTGGAAAAAAAAATGTGAACAGATTATCATTGTGTAGTAAAGCTGACATCTGAGCCGGATTCTTTTACTTTGAATCTCACATATGAACTGTTGTTATCAAGTTCCCTTAGATGCATTCAAGACAAGTTCAAGTTTATGTGTACATAAATAGAAACACTCAAGAAGGTGAATTTTAGTAGTAGATATTAAGAAACAGACATAAAAATAGGACAAATGCAATATCAATGGCTGCTTTCCCAAAACAAAATAAATAAATAAACGAGCAAACAAAAAACACAGGACATTTCCATTTACTGTGAAGGCCACTTCCAGAGGAACAACAAACAGCTTTAGAACTCATGGAATGTGGCCCAACCATTAGCATGACTATGATGCCTGTCCCTCAGAGAGGCAGATCCCTGAGGACTAAGTGTCCTGAGGACTTCATGCTTGCTGTAAAGAAGCATAGCTCTGCTTGGGGTACTATCACATCCTTCCTAATCTAAGTGCTGTGGGAAGATTCTAAGCAGTCTCATAGCCTCCACGGGCAGTATGATTGGCACTCACAACAATAGTGCTTGATCTTTCTCAAGCATTGCTGCTAGAGCAGGTTAATGGTTCAGTCTTCACCCTAGGAAAGAACATGGAAATGTAGATTACCAGCAATGACCACCACCCTTAGGAAGAAGTTGAAGAAATAAATTGTTAGTGAGGTTACGTTAAGATGTTTTTGTTGGTGACATTGAAGAAAAGAATCTTAGGCAACAATGTGAAGTTCAGAAAAATATACTTTTGATAGTTGAGCTGGGAGGTTTTGAGGTTAGAAAAGAACAACGGTAGTGTAACTAGCATTGGCTGAAGTGACTCTAACTGAGGCCCGACTCACGATTTAGGTGATGGTTAACTTCTTGTACCCATTTTTGCCCTCAGCTTTCTGATATGATTTAATAAAAAATGTTAATGAGTAGATGTGCTCCTGGAGGATTTAAAGCAGAAATGACTGCTTTTTATATAAAAGTTTAAATTTGTGATTTTTAAAAGATTTTTTTATAAGATTACTTTTTTTTTTGGATGCATCAAACTTTTATTGATGGTATTTAAGAGAGTAGGGAGGAATCCCTAGGCCCCTCCTGTTATTATGCGGGTCTGGGATGGAAATTGTGAGGGAGATGCTCAGTGTTGGGGGCCGAGTTGGGACAGGGACAAGGACCTCTGTCTCGCTCTCAATGTCCTTGCTGGGGTGGGTGGTCCACGGTTTCTTACTCCTTGGAGGCCATGTAGGCCATGAGGTCCACCACCCTGTTGCTGTAGCTGAATTCACTGTCATACCAGGAAATGAGCTTTACAAAGATGTCATTGAGAGCAATACCAGCCCCAGCATCAAAGGCGGAAGAGTGGGAGTTGCTGTTGAAGTTGCAGGAGACAATATGGTCCTCAGTGTGGCCCAGGATGCCCTTTAGTGGGCCCCTGGATGCCTGCTTCACCACCTTCTTGATGCCATCATACTTGGCAGGTTTCTTCAGGCGGCATGGCAGATGCACTACGGATACATTGGGGGCAGGAACGCAGACAGCTATGCCACTGAACTTCCGATTCAGCTCTGGGATGACCTTGCACACAGCTTTGGCAGCACCAATAGATATAGGGATGATGTTCTGGGCAGCCTCATGGCCATCACTCCACAGCTTTCCAGAGGGGCCATCCACAGTCTTCTGAGTGGCAGTGATGGCATGGACTGTGGTCATGAGCCCTTCCACGATGATGCCAAATTTGTCATGGATGACCTTTGTGGGCTGTGGGGGTGTGGTAAGCAGTTAGTGGTGCAGGATGCACTGCTGAAAATCTTGAGTGAGTTGTCATATTTCTCATGGCTCACACCCATCACAAACATAGGGGCATTGGCAGAAGGGGCGGAGATGATGATCCTTTTGGCCATAACCTTCAAGTGGGCCCTGGCCTTCTCCATGGTAGTGAAGATGCTAGTACACTCCACAACTTACTCAGCACCAGCATCACCTCATTTGATATTAGTGGGATCTCGCTCCTGGAAGATGGTGATGGGCTTCCCATTGATGACAAGCTTCCCATTCTCAGCCTTGACTGTGCCATTGAATTTGCCATGGGTGGAGTCATACTGGAACACGTAGACCATGTAGTTGAGGTCAATGAAGGGGTCGTTAATGGCAACAATCTCCACTTTGCCAAGTGCAGAGCAGAAGGCAACTCTGGTAACCAGGTGCCCAACACAGCCAAATCTGTTCACACCGAACTTCATCATCTAGTCTACAGGAAGAGGCTGGCACTGCACAAGAAGATGCGGCTGTCTCTGGAACAGGGAGGAGCAGAAAGCCTTAAGATTACTTTCCAAGATAAATAATAAAGTATTTGATTCTTTTGTTCCAACTTCAAATTGCTGCCTATAAGAAAAACTAGCTGAGCCTTCCGGTTTCCATCTGTGGCGAGAAATCTCCGCCTAGGCTACCAAGGCTCCATAACCAAATAGCGCTGGGATAAAACTAGCCTCCCAGGAGTGTGGGCAAGCCTGTCTGCTCAGAGGGACCTACCTGGAATCCCCAGGGCACAGGGACTGAGGAACAGGGTTCTGGTTTCTTTCGGTGGCTGGAGAGCAGATCCTGTGACACAGGGCTCCAAAGTCAAATAGTGCCAGGAGAGAGCTGGTATGCTAGGAGAGAGTTGGTATACCAGGAGTGCTGACACACCTTCAAGCACAGGCAAGACCACCACTTCTTTACAAATTCACTGGACCAAGAGGGACCCTTGCAGAGCCATCAGGATATAGGAAACAAGAGTCAGCTGGGGATTAGATCCTTCTTGTTTCTGTTTGAACCCCAGAGCTGACCCTGCACCACAACTCTCCAAACCAAAATTCTTCTCAGAGAGAACTGGTCTTCAAGGAGTATTGAAACCTAGGCTTGCAGGAAAGACAAGCCATAGTAAGAGAGAGTAAGACCAGCTAACACCAGAGATAACCAGATTTCGAAAGGCAAGGGCAAGAACACAAGGAAGAGAAACCAAGGCTACTTGGCATCATCAGAACCCAGCTCTCCCAACGCAGCAAGCCCTGGATACCCCAACACAACAGAAAAGGAAGACTCAGACTTAAAATCATGTCTCATGAGGATGATAGAAAATTTTAAGAAGGAAATAAATAACTCCATTAAAGAAATACAAGAGAATACAGGTAAACAACTGGAAACCCTTAAAGAGGAAACAAAAAATCCCTTAAAGAATTACAGGAAAACACAATCAAACAAATGAACAAAAACATTCAGGAATTAAAAACAGAAATAGAAACAATAAAGAAATCACAAAGGGAGACAACCATGGAGTTAGAAAACCTAGGAAAGAAATCAGGAGTCACAGATGCAAACATCACCAACAGAATACAAGAAAAAGAAGAAGGAATCTCAGGTGCAGAAGATACTATAGAAAACATGGAAACAACAGTCAAAGAAAACACAAAATACAAAAAGGTCCTAACCCAAAACATCCAGGATATCAAGGATAAAATGAGAAGAGAGAACCTGAGGACAATAGGTATAGAAGAGAGTGAAGATTCCCAACTTAAAGGACCAGTAAATATCTTTAATAAAATTATAGAAGAAAACTTCCCTAACCTAAAGAAAAGATGAACATAAATATATAAGAAGCCTACAGAACTCCAAATAGATTGGACCAGAAAAGAAATTCCTCCAGTCACATTATAGTCAAAACACCAAATACACAAAAGAAAAAAAGAATATTAAAAGCAGCAAGGGAAAAAGGGCAAGTAACATAAAAAGGCAGACCTATCAGAATTACACCAGACTTCTCACCAGAGACTATGAAAACTTGAAGATCCTGGGCAGATTCAAACAGACTCTAAGAGAACACAAATGACAGCCCAGGCTGCTATACCCAGCAAAATTGTCAATAATCATAGATGGGGAAACCAAAATATTCTATGATAAATCCAAATTTGCACAGTATGTTTCCACAAACCCAGCCCTACAAAGAATAATACATGGAAAACACCAACTCAAGGAGTAAAACTGCACCCAAGATAAAGCAAGAAAGTAATCTTTCAACAAATTCAAAAGAAGATAGCCACACAAACACATAAACAACATCGAAAATAACAGGAAGCAACAATCACTATTCTTTAATATCTCTTAACATCAATGGTCTCAATTCCCGAATAAAAAGGCATAGACTGACAGACTGGATCCATAAACAGGACCCAGCATTTTCCTGCATCCAGGAAACACACCTCTGTGTTAATGACAAACAATACATCAGAGTAAGTATCTGGAAAACAATTTTCCAGGCTAATAGCCCAAAGAAACTGGCTGGAGTAGCCATTCTAACATCGGATAAAATCGACTTTCAACCAAAAGTCATCATAAAAGATAAGGAAGGAAACTTCATACTCATCAAAGGAAAAGTCTACCAAGAAAAACTCACAATTCTGAACATCTATGCCCTGAATGCAAGGGCTCCCACATTCATAAAAGAAACTTTACTAAAGCTCTCACACAATAATAGTGTGAGACTTCAACACCCCACTATCATCAATGGACAAATCTTGGAAACACAAACTAAACAGAGACACAGTGAAACTAACATATGTTATGAACCAAATGGATTTCACAGATATTTATAGAACATTTCATCCTAAATCAAAAGAATTCATGTTCTTCTCAGCACCTGATGGTACCTTCTCCAAAATTGATCATATAATTGGTCACAAAACAAACCTCAACAGATATAAGAAGATTGAAATAATCCCATGCCTCCTATCAGATCACCACGAAATAAGGCTGGTCTTCAATGGCAACAACAACAACAGAAAACCACAGACACATGGAAGATGAACAACTCTCTACTCAATGATAACTTGGTCAAGGAAGCAATAAAGAAAGAAATTAAAGACTTCCTAGAATTCAATGAAAATGAAAGTACAACTTATCCAAACCTATGGGACACAATGCAAACATTCTTAAGAGGAAAACTCATAGCTCTGAATGCCTCCAAAAAGAAACTGGAGAGAGCATATACTAAAAGCTTAACAGCACACCTGAAAGTTCTAGAACAAAAAGAGGCCAATACACCCAAGAGGAGTAGAAGGCAGGAAATAATCAAATTAAGGGCTGAAATCAACCAAGTAGAAACTAAAGGAACTATACAAAGAATTAACCAAACCAGGAGCTGGTTCTTTGAGAAAATCAACAAAATAGATAAACCCTCAGCCAGACTAACCAGAGGGCACTGAGACAGTATGCAAATTAACAAATGAGAAATGAAAAGAGAGATATAACAACAGATTCTGAGAAAATTCAAAAAAAACATCACATTCTACTACAAAAGGCTATATGCTACAAAATTGGAAAATCTGGAGGAAATGGACAAGTTTCTAGACTTATACTAAGTACCAAAGTTTAATCAGGATCAGATAAATCATCTAAATAGTCCCATAACCCCTAAATAAATAGAAGCAGTCATTAAAAGTCTCCCAAAGAAAAAAAAGCCCAGGACCAGATGGGTTCGGTGCAAAATTCTATCAGACCTTCAAAGAAGGCCTAATACCAATACTCTTCAAACAAAACGGAAGGAACACTACCAAATTCATTCTATGAGGTCACAGTTACACTGATACCAAAACCGCACAAAGACCCAACAATAAAAGAAAACTTCAGACCAATTTCCCTTATGAATATCGATGCAAAAATACTCAAAACACAATAAAATACTCGCAAACCGAATCCAAGAACACATCAAAACAATTATTCACCATCACCAAGTAGACTTCATCCCAGGGATGCAGGGATGGTTCAATACCTGGAAATCCATCAATGTAATCCACTACATAAACAAATTTAAAGAAAGAAACCACGTGGTCAATTCATTAGATGCTGATAAAGCATTTGAAAAAGTTCAACATCCCTTTATGATAAAAGTCTTGGAAAGACCAGGAATTCAAGGAGGATACCTAAACATAGTAAAAGCAATATACAGTAAACCAGTGGCCAACATCAAACTAAATGGAGAGAAACTCGAAGCAATCCCACTAAAATCAGGGACTAAACAAGGCTGCACTCTCTCTCCCTACCTATTCAATATAGTACTTGAAGTTCTAGCTAGAGCAATTAGACAACAAAACGAGGTCAAAGGGATACAAATTGGAAAGGAAGAAATCAAAATATCACTATTTGCAGATGATATGATGGTATACTTACGTGACCCCAAAAAATCCACCAGAGATCTGCTACAGCTGATAAACACCTTCAGCAAAGTGGCTGGATACAAAATTAACTCAAGCAAATCAGTAGCCGTCATATACTTGAAGGATAAACAGGCTGAGAAATAAATTAAGGAAATGACACCCTTCACAATTGTCACAAACAATATAAAATATCTTGGTGTGACTCTAACCAAACAAGTGAAAGATCTGTATGACAAGAACTTCATGTCTCTGAAGAAAGAAATTGAAGAAGACCTCAGAAGGTGGAAAGATCTCCATGCTCATGGATTGGCAGGATTACTATAGTTAAAATGGCCATCCTGCTGAAAGCAATCTACAGATTCAGTGCAATCCCCATCAAAATCCCAACTCAATTCTTCACAGACTTAGAAAGTGCAATTCTCAAGTTTATATGGAATAACAAAAATTCCAGGATAGCAAAAACTATTCTCAACAATAAAAGGACTTCTGGGGGAATCAGCCTCCCTGACCTCAAGCTGTACTACAGAGCAGTAGTGATAAAAACTGCATGGTATTGGTACAGTGACAGGCAGGTAGATCAGTGGAATAGAACTAAAGACCTTGAAATAAACCCACACACTTATGGTCACTTGATATTTGACAAAGGAGCTAAAACCATCCAGTGGAAAAAAAGGCAGCATCTTCAACAAATAGTGCTAGTTCAACTTGCGGTCTACATGTAGAAGATTTTGAATTGATCAATTCCTATCTGCCTGTATAAAGCTCATGTCCAAGTGGATCAAAGGCCTCCACATAAAACCAGATACACTGAATCTAATAGAAGAGAAAGTGTGGAAAATTCTCAAACTCTTGGGCACAGACGAAAATTTCTTGAACAGAAAACCAATGGCTTGTGCTCTAAGATCAAAATTCGACAAATGGGACCTCATGAAATTACAAAGCTTCTGTAAGGCAAAGGACATTGTAAATAGGACAAAATGGCAACCTACAGATTGGGAAAAGATCTTTACCAATCCTACATCCAATAGAGGGCTAATATCCATTGTATACAAAGAACCCAAGAAGCTAGACTCCAGATGTCCACATAACCCTATCAAAAAATGGGGAACAGGGCTAAACAGAGAATTCCCAGCTAAGGAAACTTGAAGAGCTGAGAAGCACCTAAAGAAATGTTCAACATCCTTAGTCATCAGGGAAATGCAAATCAAAACAACCCTGAGATTTCACCTCACACCAGTCAGAAAGGCTAAGATCAAAAACGCAGGTGCCTGCAGATGTTGGCGAGGATGTGGAGAAAGAGGAACACTCCTCCATTGCTGGTGGGAATGCATGCTGATACAACCTCTCTGGAAATCAGTTTGGTAGACCCTCAGAAAAATGAACATAATACTACCTGAGGACCCAGCTATTCCACTCCTTTTGGCATATACCCAAAAGATGCTCCAACATGTAATAAAGACACATGCTCCACCATGTTCATAGCAGCCATATTTATAATAGCCTGAAACTGGACACAACCCAGATGTCTCTCAACAGAGGAATGGATACAGAAAATGTGGTACATTTACACAATGGAATACTACTCAGCTATTAAAAATAATGACTTCATGAAATTCGCAGGCAAATGGATGGAACTTGAAAATATCTTCCTGAGGGAGATAAAGCAGTCACAAAGAATGAACATGGTATGTACTCACCGATAAGTGGTTATTAACCCAAAAGTTCGAAATACCCAAGAGTCACTTCACAGCAACTGTAGGTCTGAGTGTGAGGTCCCAGAGGGAGGAATTGGAGAAGAGACTGAAGAAGCTGAGGGAGTTTGCAGCCCCATGGAAGGAGCAACAGTGTCCCCTGGCCTGACCCTTCAATGCTCCGGAAGACTGGATCCCCAACCAAAGAATACACATGGAGGGACCAATGGTGCTGGCTACATATGCGGCAGAGGAGGGTCTTCTTAGACATCAGGAGGAGCAGAGGCCCTTGGGCCTGAGGGTGGCAGATCCCCCCAGTATAGGAGAATGCCAAGGAGGGAAGCGAGAGTAGGTAGGTGGGTGGGTGGGATAATACCCCCATAGTGGCAAGGGGATGGGGGAGGGAATGTGGAGTGTCCAAAAGGGAGATCTGGAAAGGGGGAAACATTTGAAATGTAAAGAAAGTATGAAAAAAACCTACTTAGATAAGAGTAAAATAACGTACAAGTCACCGTAACCTTGGATAGTAAGAGTCCCAACATTGTTTTCTTTTTTTTTGGTGTTACTTTAGGTATTACAAGTCTTTTGCATTTTTGTATAAATAAACTAAGGATCAACTTGTCAAATTCTATTCTTCTAGAAATTTGATAAGCATTGTGTTGGATCTGCAAATAAAAATGTTGAAGTATTATAATTTTAACAATATTAAGTTTTCTCACATGTGGAAAAAAAAAAAAAAGAAAGAAAAATTGGCTGAGAAAATTACCTTGCCTGAATACACTTTGTTAGTCTCTAATGAGGTGTTTAGTTATGTATGTATGTGCATTCTTGGAAATATTTTGGAATATTTTTACCTGTACTATGTAATGTTTTTTCATATAATGATATTGTGGGGTTTGAAGCAATCCACTTTTCCATAATCCTTCATTAGAAAAAAACAGAATATTGTGATTTTTATAGTGCTTGAAAGTTTCTGCTGGTATATATAAGCTATTGGAGAAAAAATAAAGTTGTTGAATTAGCTTGTTGGAGTTTGCTCCATCCACCAAATGTGAAAACATGTATATATGTATATATGCAAAATGGTTGGTGCCAGCTCATTCGAGTTTATTCTGTCTACTCATTGTGTGAATGTGTGTATGTGTATATGCACTATGTTCATATGTCTGTCTGTCTGTCTGTATGTATGTATGTATACGTGGAGAGTGGTTGGAGTTTGCTTGTTGGAACTTGTCTTGATTCTACTTCTCTCTTTCTCTCTTCCTCTCTCTCCTGTGTGTCTGTGTATTATGAATGTATGTATGTATGTATGTATGTATGTATGCATGTGTGTGATTTTTCTCCCCCTTTTCTCCAGTTGCTAGCTGCCATCAACAGTAGCCCCCAGTCACTGACTCTATGCTCTTCCTCAGTTTACCTTGTTGTCAATAATTCTTTTAGTAAAACTCTGTCTCAAAAATGTTAAAGATTTAATAGTTGGCAAAATTAGAAATTATGTACATTAAAAGAGTATTTTTTCATAGAAGGTCATTCAAGTAGAGCAGTATATTGCCAGAAATATGGTGGGAACTGTCTATTTGAATTCTAAACCCCATGTTTTCTGAGGGTTAAAAAATAAAGCCTCTGACCACAGCTTGCCACGTTGCTAATGGTTAACATAGTAAAAACTGCTATGAAGGGTTGGCTGCCTTGCCACTATGCCTGGGCTCCAAAAATGGCTCCCAGATATGTTCGATAGGCCTGCACTTCCAAACTCCTGGATATTCAGGCATGGCTGAGTTTTGAGGAGTTAAGAGCAGAGTTGGGGACCTGTGGGCTGAGGACAGCATCTAGCCCAGGCTGGGAGAATGGGGAGCTGTAACTTAGCTCAGTGGTGATTGTCCTTAGCTTGGCTGTGGTTGTGGCTAGAAGTACAGAGAGGCCTTCCTTAGGAGTCTTAGGCTGTGGCTCAGTAGTCAAAGACCCCCTCCATACTCTCCATGGTGATTCTTGATGAAAGAGAGAGTCCGTGTTTCTAAACTGTTTATTGACTGTTTATCATGGAAAATGGTCCATACCAAATCAAGTTCTCAGGGTGGACCTGAGATTAAATACCTTTTGCAGGGAGAAAGGTCTGGGAAAGGAAGCTTACTGTCTAAATCCTCAGGGCATCTAAGTACCTCATTAGCATGGAGAACTCTGTCCTGTGCCTGTGTGTTCCAGGCCAGGAATTGGCAGGGAGCAGGAAGGCAACTACCATCTCAGGTGTGAGTGTCTAGTTTAGATTCACAGATTACAGAATGAACTCTAAACATCATGTGGGTTTTTTGTTGTTGTTGTTTTGTTTTTAAGATTAAATGTTTTTAAGATGTTGGTTCTTCTACAGTTGGAGTTACAGACAGTTAGGAGCCACTGACACGGCTACTGGGAACTAAACTTGGATCATCTGGAAGGACGACAAGTGTTCTGAACCACGGAGCCATCTCTAGCCCCTAAATACAATCTTTAACTCACAATGTACAAAATATTTTTGAACAAATTGTATTTATTTATGAATCCTTAGTTAGCAGCACAAAGTAAACACTGCATTTAGAATTGTGCCATTTTTCTGCTTTACTTACTGATCTTAACATCTTGGACTTACCCTTCTTTCCTGTTTTTCTTCCTGTGTGTTGTGTTTGAAATCTCAGTCTTCTCACCTCTATTCCAGAATGCTAGTTTTGTGCATGTGATACTATACTCAGCTGGAACTATTTTTCAAGCAATTTATCCATGTTGTATTTTTAACTTTGTTTATCAATTTTTAAATTTAATTTTTGAAAAGTAGAGTTTATTTTAGAACAGGAGCTAGTGTCCTTTCTATCCAGTTAAAGAATACTTGAGGCTTCCAACGTGGCTCAACTGGTAGAGTGTGAGCCTGCCATGCATGAAGCTCTGGATTCCATTTCTAGCATTGCAGAAAGTAGGTGTGATGGTGATAGGCTTGTTTTCCCAGTACTGGAAAGGTAGAGGCAATGAATCAGGAGTTCAAAGTCATTCTTTACTATATAGTGAGCTGAAGACCAGCTTGGAATACATGAAACCGTCCCACAAAAGGTGTTGTGGGTGCATATATAGTAGGACACAGGTTTAAAAAAGAGCATTTTATTGATTCTTTGTGAATTTTACATTATGCATCCCAATCCCACTCATCTCCCCAGCCCTTCGTACCTGTCCTCTGCCACTTCAACCTACCCCCTAAAGGGAAAAAAAAAATCATTGTGGACGCCGTAGTATGTAGCAGTGTGACTGACAGAATACTCCTTTTTACTTGCACTAGGCACACACATGGTGCACAGACATGCATGCAGTAAAGCACCCATATATGTAAAATTATACAGAGTGGACACAATGTGGACACTGTGTCACATTATCCAGTTGTCATCACATCATTGCATCAGGCAATCATATTATATTATTGTGTCATCACAATATTCAAACGTCATCTTACATGTCTCTTTGTGATGTCACAAAGATACATTGAGATGAGATATTTAAAGGCTCACTGTTCCATTATGTGATCTTGTGACCCTACAGGGCACTTGTGATATCACCATGCTCTCTAGACACCCAAATGTTCACTATAACTGTGTAGGGCTCCATAGTTTGCCATTGTGCATTGGCACATTGATTCATTGTGTTATCAAAATATTCTGTTGTGTCCTTACAATGCTAAATAATAATATCTCAAAGGTTCATTGTGACAACACAAACATGAATCATTATATTAGATGCTCAAGTGGACTGACATAATGATTTCATTTGCTATTATAGTGCTGAATTTTAGTGTCATAATGCTCCATTGAGTCAACACATTGCCATATTACATATACATTACCATGCAATGATGGCACCGCAATGCTGAATTATTCCATCACAATGTTGAATTGTGATATAACAGAAAAAAACCTTATACCACCAGACTGCACTGTAACACCATCAAAGCATTATTCTGACAAAGCTAACCTAGCTGCATTGTAACATGTGATTTTCCCTGTGATGTCACAATCCTAAAATACTATGTCACTGCTTCATTGTGACACCATAAAGTAAAATTTGATTATTTCCTGCTGCACACGATTCTCTCCATCTGTACTACTCAGGAAGTTGAGATAAGAAGAGTTTGAAGTCCAGCATGGGTTACTTAGTAGAATCAATCTCTCTCTCTCTCTCTCTCTCTCTCTCTCTCTCTCTCCTTCATTTTTGGTGTCAGACAGAATCTCCTATTTTGTAGGTTGCCTTTCAACTACCTATGTGTCCTTGAACATCTAATCCTCTTGCTTCAACCTCAATGCTGATATTATAGGTATGAATGAGCATACCTTGCTAGGCCATTTCAGGGTCATATCGCCCACTACTAGGAGTCTCAGTTAGAGTCACAACCTGTCCCAGGTCCCTGGCAAGTTCTAGAGATGCCCTGCCATTCTCTGCCTACTGCAGACTTTGGGTTCTCTCTCCCCTGTTCTCCCTACACTTGGTTCCCCTACCCTGTTCCCATACTTGACTCCTTCAATACCCAGTTTCTTCACTCCATCCACCTCCAATATGAATTTTATTTCCCCTTTTGAGAAAGATTCAATTATCTTCCCTTAGGCCCTCCTTGTTTTTTTCCATGTGAAAGGTTTATTGTGGGGGAAAGGGGAAAAGGGGGCGATGGAGATGAAGGGGAATAGGTCAGGCAAAGGTCAGGAAGGGTCTGCCTTTTATTTGGGCAGTGACATAACAGCTCGCTGGTTAGGGTGGGAGGTGAGCCAGGTGGATGCTGAGAATGTGGGAATGTATGGTGATTGCCATGGCAACAGATGCATGGGTCCTTGTCGCCTATGGGTGACATCACCATCATTGCTGGATTTGGAGGTGATCTGCAACTGTAAAGCTGGTTCCTGGGTATAAAGCCAGTTCTTAATGCCAACTGTCACCTTGCTACCTTGAGACATGATGGACAATTAGTGAGCCTAAAGGGACTGCTTCTCTTCCTTCAGCAACATGGGATGATAGGTTCAAACTACCATGTATAACTCACGTTCTTTTCATGGGCTCTGGGGATTGAACTCAGATACTCATACTTGCTATGCAAGCACTTTACCAACTGAGCCATCCCTCAGTCTAAGTTGTGAACTTTTAAGTCTCTAATATTTTATCTGATACCATTAAGCTCCATATAGTCATATAAACAGATATACGACTCAGGCATACACTTCAGTAAAATTCATTCACACACAGTACAAAGATTGTTATTTCCAAATAAACTTTATCTTAACTGACTTACAGATATGAATAGTACTTATTGTAGAGTCCAGGAATTGCCTCACAAACCACATGAAAACTTGTTCAAACAGGGATAGTTTATTGAGCATATGCCCCAGGACTGATCAGGGCCATGGCACAGATTTGGGAACTGAACCATAATCCTGAGTTAAGATACTACAGTATGTTAAAGTCCAAAAATGCACAAATATCTGTGCCAAGTTATTTTTCCAATCAGGATTTAGGGATAGGGGATTTTCTAAGGAACATGTCTTTGTAGTCCATTTATCCTGCTCCCATTGATTGGGGTATTCAAGTGTAACAGCATATTTGCCTTATCTAATATGTGTGTCCTAACTTGTTTAATAGGATGGGATTTCTCTAACATTCATGCCTTACCTCGCCAACCAGGATGTCAGTTCCCAGAGAGGTCTTGGGAACTTAAAATTTATTCAACCTCTACTCAAAATGGAAGCCTTATTTCAAATATTTTCTTATATTGGGGCAGATGTCTCTCTTATGTTGGAGTCTATCCCAGGTGTTGAGGGCCAACCAAGGAGAATCTTATACCATAAAAGCTTATACATAGGTGCAGGGTGTACTGTTGGGTGGTTGATTTGGGTCCAAGTTTATTGTGGGTAACTATACCAAAGAGTTCTGTTGACTTTTATTATGATTGGTTTCCAAGGGCACAGAATACAGCAGAATGACAATTATAGCATTAGAATGTTACCTAGTAACATCAGAAATACATGAGAAAGTTTCCCCATAATGGCGGACTAGCCAAGTAACTGTTACCTAGACCTTAACCTTTTACCTAGGCCTTAAAATTTTACCTGGAAGTAAACATTCCAGCTAGGCCTTAATATTTTATCTAGGCCTTAGCATTTATAATAAAAGTAATTTCTAGCAAATGATCTCTGGTATAGCTTAATGTCTTTAGGATGGGCACATTAAGGAACTGTAGATAACTAATTTATGCATCTGATAACAGTTTAGAAATGACTAATTTTCCAAATAAATTTAAGAAACAAACAAAGAAACAAAAAACAAAAAACCCAAAATGTCTGTCACCTGCCAAAGATGTTGAAAATGAAATGGAGAGTAACTTTCTTTTCCTCTCAGGTGAAGATTCTTCCTGTACTCTCCAACGGTGAATGCCATCCACAGAAAGCTATTTTTTTATTTTTATTTTTTGGAAAAAGAAGATTCTACTCTATGGCATTAACAACCTGCTACTGTCCATAAACTTTTATAATGCTACATTGTCCTCGTGATATACATACCTCTGTGGGGGATGTGGAAGTCAACCTGTGAGGGAAAAAGTAGAATGGAGAGCAAGGCGCCACAGGCTCCTGAGGCTCCTCAAAGAGTCCTGATCTGCCACACACAGCATTTGACCTAAGATGGCTCCTAGCACACCAGTGAGTCAGCAAAAAGGGACTGAGGCCAGGGTGGTGGCTGCTTCCCCAGACATCACTGAAGTCCTTAGAAGTGAGGATATACATCTCCCCATTCCTTCTAAATTACCTCATTAGGCAGTGCTTTCATTGGAGCCTGTTGACAGTGTGACGAGATACAATTAGCCAAGGATTTAGGATCTTGGGATTGGTTCAAACTGTGTATGTAAACTTAAGGACTGGGCAATAAACTCAGATTTGCACTCTGATGCTGGTCTCTGGAGTCAGATTTCCCAGAATTCATCATGTGAAGCTATTGCTTCTCACTCCCAGTTCTTCATCTTGCTTCCACATACCTCAGCTTTATTTCAAGATACAGTAGTGCTCTAATGGCTTTTAATAGTTATTCTTCAGGAGTTTAAAATAAATTGTGTCTTTGGTTTCTCGTCAAACTTTTGAAATTCAAATTGACCACACATGGAATAACCCCAATTTTGTCCCTTCTTCCAGACTTGGCTTTCCTAACCTTCTGAATGCTTCTTTCCTGGAGCATCTGAATTCCAAATGGACCAGAATATGCTGAGCAATGAGCTCTGACAGACAGAAGTGCCCAGAGCAGAGATGTTGCTATAGTTGCAGGGCTTTTTGTGATTAGCTATGCTTTGAGGAAGTTCGAATGCTATGGATTTTGTATTCAATTAGAGAAATTTAAAAGTATTCCAGAACATTACAGATGGAAATTCAAAGTGGAAAGGCATGCCCCAACCAAGAGGCAATTGCAGCCTTGTTCAGTTATAGTGGGACATATGCTCAGTACTCAAAAGATAGAGAATTTTACCTTTGTAGGAACAAGGCAGGTTGTCACGATGTAGAAGACATTGTCTAACTGAACACAATTATCTCAAACCATGTAGATGTAATTGGTTTTTCTTTTCTTTTTGATTGGATATTTATTTTATTTATATTTCAAATGTTTTCCCTTTTCCAGGTGTCCTCTTTGGAAAGCCCCTATCCCATCCTTTCCCCTGCCTCTACAAGGGTGCTCTTCCAATGGGCCATCCTTGTGATTTGGCTTCTTTGGGTCTGTGGATTGTAGCATGGTTATCCCGTACATTATGACTAATATCCACTTTAAGTGAGTACAAACCATGCATGGCCTTTTGATTCTAGGTTACTTCAATTGAAATGATATTTTTAGTTCCATCATTTTGCCTGAAAATTAGTGATGTCCTTGTTTTTAATGTCTGACTAGTATTCCATTGTATAAATGAACCACATTTTCTTTGTCTGTTCTTTAGTTGAGGGATATTTGGGTTGTTTCCAGTTGCTGACTATTATGAATAAAGCTGCTATGAACATAGTTAGGCAAGGGTCCTTGTGGATGGTGGGGCATCTTTTTTGGGTATATTTTCAGGAGTGGTAGAGCTAGGTCTTGAGATAGAATTATTCCCAATTTTATGAGAAACTGCCAGATTGATTTCTGGAGTGGTTGTAGAAGTTTACACTCCCACAAACAATGGAGGAGTGTTTCCCTTGCTCCACATTTTCACCCGCATGAGCTGTTGCTTGAGTTTTTCATCTTAGCCATTCTGACAGGGGTAAGTTGAAATTTCAGAGTCATTTTAATTTGCATTTACCTGATGAATGAGGATGCTGAACATTTCTTAAATGCTTCCCAACCATTAGAGACTCCTCTGTTGAAAAATTTCTGTTTAGATCTGTACCCCATTTTAAAAATTGGGTTATTTAGTTTGTTGATGTCTAGTTTCTTGGTTTCTGTATAGACTTTGGATGTCATCCCTCTGTCAGATGTGGAGTTGGAGGAATCTTTTCCTAGTCTGTAGAGTGCCTTTTTTTTCTTTCATATTGACGGTGTCCTCTGTTGCCTTATAGAAACTTTTCAGTTTCACGAGGGACTGTTTATTAATTGTTGATCTCAGTGCCTGAATGTATTGGTGTTCTTTTCCATCTTTCAATGCATTCAAGGCTATTCCCTACTTTCTCTTCTATCAAGGGTTACCCGGTAAGACCCTTACCCCAATTCCCTGCTTGCCAGTCCCTCTGGGCAAACCTAGCAGTGGTGAGCACCATCCTGCCCGTTCTGAACTTCATTTCCCTGGGCCAAAGCTTTGCCTGAGTCCTTTGTGGCCTGCTGCTGCCAGGGACAACCAGGTTAGTTCCTCAAACTCCAAACTCCTTTCTGCTGGGTTTCCTGCAAGCCCAGAAGCCATGAGGTCTGCCCTGTCCCTTTTGTACTCCATCTTTCTGTCCACACCCCTAAGTATAATCTAGATACCTGCAACCATCAGTGACCACCAAGGCAAACCAGCAATTTTGAGCAAGGCCCTGTTCATTTGTACTCCATTTTTGGGCCACAACTCTACCTACACCTCTGGAGGCCTGCTGCTGCCCAGGACAATCAGAGGCCTACAACCACCAGGGACCACCAGCTTTACTTGCATCCCTGGAGGCTTGCTCCCATTAGGAACTACCAAGGTTGCAAAAACTAGGGACAACCAGATGGCTAAAAGCCTGTGTAAAAATACAGTCAACAAAAGCCAGGGCAATAATGCACCATCTGAACCTAGGTGTCCTACATTAGCAAGCTATGGATATCCTAACACTCCTGAATTGCAATAAAATGGTCTTATGTCTAATCTTATGAAGATAATAGATACCATTAAGGAGAAAATAAATAATTCCTTTAAATAAATACAGGAAAACACAATCAAACTGGTGGAATAAGTAAACAAAGCTTTCAAGACCTGAAAATGGAAATAGAAGCAATAAAGAAAGCACAAACTAAGAACATTCTGGAGATGGAAAACCTAGGAAATTTAAACAATATCTTTCCACCTATCTAGCCCTATAGAAGATACTAGAAGGAAAGTTCCATCATAAGGATGGTAACTAGACCCAAGACAACATAGATATAGATAATTCCATACCAGAAAACCAAAAGAAGACACACACACACACACACACACACATGCACACACACACAGAGTACCACCATCAACATCAAAATAATTGGAACTAACAATCATGGACCATTCATATCTCTCAACATCAATGGTGTCAATTCCCCAGTAAAAAGACATAGACTAAAACAGTGGATGTATAAATAAAATTCATCGTTCTGTTGCATACAAGAAAAACATCTCAGCAAAGAAGATGAACATTACTGTAAAGTAAAGGGCTGGAAAAAGGTATTCCAAGCAAATGGACCCAAGACACAAGCTGGAGTAGCCATTCTAAGAACAAGTGTACATATTTCTAAAAGGAACTGCTAGATCGATTTGAAGACTTATTCTTCATGTGAAGCCTCAAGGCTTGCATTGCAGAAACTTTGTCCCAATTTCTTGAGTTCTAATATGGAACAAACAGTATTTAAATCTTCCCACTCTGAATTATCTCATGACTTGTTGTGTCTACCTTTTTGTGTACTGTGCCTAAGTGGTACAATTTTGATTAAGAACATTTAACTAAGTAATAACTGACCATTGGGAATTACATATGTGTTTTTATAACTTCATTGCTCTTTTCCATCTTCAGTGTATCAACATTTTTGTGGTATTTGTCCATCACAGAGGCATTCCTCATGTAGATATGAGGACTACTTTAATCTTCAGTTTACTCCATTGGTTCCCACCTCTGACAGAACTAAAACAAAAAATCAGGTAGTATGCCATAGGAAGATACTATGCTGAAAAGTAGTAGCAAATACAAAGTGCTGAAAATGATAGCCTTTTTGAAATGGTTCTGTGGTGCTATCTTAGCATGCCTGGGTTCTTGTAGATTGTGTGTCTCCATTTATGCTGACCCAGCCTTTCACTGTGGAGTTTAACTGATGTCTGCTGTAGACAGTAGAGACTGTATCTATTTTTCTATAGAGAAGACACTTTATAACACTGCATTGCTATGAGTAGGCTTTCCTCCTGTTGGCTGCTTTTCACATAGCTGCACCAAGCAGGGGATTTGCATATTGCTCCCTAGGGAGAATCTCTCCTGCAGGTCCAAGTCAAAAGTTATCCTCTTTTTCTACCTTGATTACTCAAGACTTTTTGTATCAAGTTCTCAGAATGAGGTGCCTGGCTTAGCTCCTGGGGTTGTTTGAGCTCTGGATCCCTGGTGAGGAGAAAATCAAAGATCAATGAGAATGTGGAGGGATAAGGTATTTCTGGGAATCTGATGATGCAGATGTATGTTCTGTCCATGTGTGAAATTTCATCTTTTCTCCATGAATGGACTTGTGAGGTTTAGAGAGTGAAGGGATGGAAACCTATGCTTTTGTGGCAGCTCTGACAAGTTCCAAAGCAGAAGGTTTAGGTGATTTCTAGAGAGTCTCTGTGCTCTCTCTACTTAAGTATTTTATGTTGGACATTTTTAGAATATGAATGGAAGTCATGACCTCAATAACTAGGAAGTTGATAAAGTATTATCATGTTTGTGCATAACCTTTCATTCTTTCATTTGAGGAACTACTGAGGATATTGTGATGACCCAGGCTGCACTCTCCAATCTAGTCACTCTTGAGAGTCAGTTTCCAACTCTTGCAGGTCTAGTAAGTCTTCTGCTGCAAGACTCTGGGGAATCTTTAGTGGACACTATGGAGTCGGGGATCAATGCAAAATGCAAGAGGAATTTATTGACCCAGCATTCTGGGGTCATCCTCCACACCAAGGCGGGGGAGAACAACCACACACAGCCCATTCAGCGAGCCTTTATATGGTATTCTGTGTAGCAGTCATTAGGCACAATGTGATTGGCAGAACAATGTGACTTTTAAACTGATTGGTCCTTATGGAATGAGGTAGCAGGGGCTTAATCAGCTTCTCCCTTCCAGCTTATGTATTCTCTAACCTGTTTCTTCCAGGAGGTGAGGGGTGCCCATGTGCTCAGGGACCCTGGTGGAATATCCCAAAGTTTCTTAGCTGACTTCTCATTCCCACCCTTTTCTTGTGTATTCTTCAATCCTGATGCTATTGTTGATAGCTATGCAGCTCATACTCCTGGTCTTCTGTATTTAATTCTTTGTATTTCTTTGTGTGTGTGTGTGTGTGTGTGTGTGTGTGTGTGTGTGTGTGTGTGTTCTATGGTTGTGTGGAGAGGTATGGAGGAAGGAGGCACCTCAACGAGCCCATGAATCCCTTCCCCCTGAGGGACCAGCCACATCATGGTATAGTACAGAATAGAGCTTATTTAGGGCATGTGGAGGGGAGTTAAGGGGGCAGTAGAGACAGAGAAAGGCAGAGAGAGGGAGAGAGTAGAGAAGTAGAGCCCAGCCATAACCACATGGAGAGAGGGGGGGGGAAGAGAATGGGAGAGAGGGGGAGCAAGTGAGCATTAGAGGTAAGAAAGCAAGAGAGGTAAGAGTTAAGAGCAAGAGGCAAGTGAGGAGGGGGCTAGAAGCCCCTTTTATAGTGGGCCAGGTCTACCTGGCTGTTGCCAGGCAACTGTGAGATGGAGTTTAGACAGAATGCTATCTTTTCTACTTTTCTGCTTTAAAATCATTAGCTGTACTGTATTTATGCATTCCTTAACAAAAGCAACCAAGAGGTTCAAAATGTAGGGGACAAAAGTCAACAAGAGCAGGAGAACAATTAAGGTCTTAAAAGGTAGATAGGAGGGTGGTTAACCAAGAGGAGTTAAACCAAGACTCAAACCAGCCATGACTCTGTTCTCTTTCACACTCTCTCTTCCTCTTGGATAACTCTACCCTCACCTTGGCCATTGAATCTTTAAAAACCCTAGAATGGTCTATATAAAAACAACGTTCTTCAGCTAAGGCAGCACATAGCCCTCCAAGCTGGAGGAAATGTTACGGCTAATCCCCTCTTGTTCTGTAGTACTAATTTATTTTTTCAATTTTTTTTCATGCTTTCTTTATATTTCAAATGATTCCTCCTTTCCAGATCTGCCCTTTGGAAGCTCCCCATTGCCTCCCTCTCCCCCTGCACTATGGGGGTATTCCTCCACCCACCCACCTACCCACTCTTGTCATCTCTCCTTGGCATTCTCCTATACTGGGGGATCTAACACCCTCAAGAGTCACATCACAGCAACTGTAGGGCTGAGTGTGAGGTCCCAGATGGAGGACTTGGAGAAGGGAATTAAGGAGCTGAGGGAGTTTACAACCCCAGGGATGGAGCAATAGTGCCACCTGGCCTGTAGTACTACTTTTGATAATACAGTCAGTGATTTTTTAAGATGACTGATGGAAGTTTCTATTCTTTCTATATCTAAATCACTGACTGCCCTCAGACTGTCATAACTTTCTCTTTGTACATGTTGGACTTGAAAGTCCACATGTCTGGGCAGCCCACCCCACAAAGACACAGAGATTGAGTGCGATGCAATAAGCATGAGGTCTATGGAATCAAGTGCACTGTTGCCACCCTGCCAACAGTTCAATGGTGACCCTGGGTCAGTAAGGTACACACTTTTTATATACTTTTCTGGGGCAGAGCTTGGCAACAGCATGAAAGGGTAGGCTCGCATTGGTGGTTAATATTTACTTTTTTTATGATTGGAGGCCCGAGGTGGTAATGTCAGCCTGTTACCACCCACCTGTGGCTTCAGCCTGTCTTTGACAACAGAGAATTCTGTCCAATGTGTGGGGCCTGAGGCATATCTGTTCCTGGCTCCACTTTTTCATTTTCTAATGGTTATCTTTGGCCCTTCTGACTATCTGGAATGTTTCCCTGTCCAGCTCATCAGTCACCTTTTGTCTCTCAAGGCCTCACATACAACCAAAGCAGAGGTCCTGGTGGGTGACCCAGCCCCCCCCCCAACCACAACAGAAGGGAGATGGCGAAGGCTTTTCAAATGTACCACCAGGCAGTCATGATCAAGATCAAGTGATCTTGAGCTTGTGCAGATTGTCCGTCTTCTGCACTGTCCTTCTGCACTGTCTTTGGGGTGCAGGGCATCTGCAGGTTTCACATGGGAAGCATGCACCCAGGCCTCAATATCATCTACCTTGAGGACTTTGGGAATAGCTAGCAGCACCAGGAAGAGTCCCTTTCATCAGGGTTCCAGCAACTATGCCTGATACCTCCTTACATAGATCCAGTCACCAATCTGGAAGTGGTGAGGGGTCTCTAGCATCCCTGGAACATTTAAGGCAGTCAGTTTGGGCCAAATAGCATGCTGTGGGATACCTCCTGGGAGGTCCCAGTGGACACCGAGGGAGTTGGAGTACCACACAGGATCTCAAAAGGGGTCAGGTTAAAATGGTAGGGGGTGCCCTGGGCTCATAACAGGGCCAAGGGGAGAGGCTCCACTGAGTCTAAGCCAGCCTCCAAGGTCAATTTAGTTAAGGTCTCTGTTTTGGGTTCTGATTATTCTCTCTGCCTGCCCTGAGCTTTGGGGATGGTACCCAAAATCAAGTTTCTAATCTGTCCCTAATACTTTTTCCAACCCCTGGCTTACCTGAGAGACAAAAGCAGAACCTTTGTTTGATTTAATTACCTTGAGCACTCCAAACCTTGGGAAAATTTCCTCTAATATCTTTTTGGATTCTATGGTAGCTGTGTCCTCCTTGGTGGTGAATGCCTCAATCCATCTAGAGAGAGTATCTACAAACATTACATTAGAGAGAGTATCTAGAACAAACGTTAGAAGGTATTTGTGATCATATCTCCCTGGCTTAACTTCTGTAAAATCTAACTCTCATTATACTCCAGGCTGTTCTCCCCTAGGTCATTTGCTCTCTCTTGGCTGCATAAGCATTTACTTGCTTGCATACCTTAGATTGTTCTACCATCTTTCTGGCCCAAAACCTGAGTCCTATTTTATATACTTTATGTCACTTAACTGCTTGGGTAAGCTTTTTATCCCCTAAATGAGCCCATCTGTGCATTTGGACTAGTAAGTCTTTTGCTTGCCTTTCAGGGGAGCATAGTTTTCTTTCTTGTGTGCCATTTCCTTTTCTTCTCTAGGTAATAGATGGTAGGGTGGCTAGCAATCAGAGTTCTTTCTTCTTCAGTATATTTTAAATGAGGCCATCCCTTAGTCTAGTTCCATTTCCCAGCAGGTGTTTCTTGCAGGCCCATAAGCAAGATAGGCTCTTGCATTGCCCCGGACCACTGAGTTTCTTTCTTTTTGATGTCCTGGGCAGTAAGTAATATTCACATTTGCTGGCTTCATTAGGGCATCCAAGAGATCCAGGATTTCCTGTTTGTTTCCTCTGTCATGAACAGTCCTTTCTCTTTGCATATAGCCCTGTGGACAAGGGCTGTGGCAAAGGTGTACCTGCTATCCGTGTAGGTATTGACCTTTTTGCCTGCCTCCAGGTCCAAGGCTTTGGTCAGACCTTTTGGGTGGAAATTCCTGGAGGATGTGGTTCCACCCAGAACAACTGGTACCTGTGTACAATGGCGGCCCCCACCTTACATTGTCACTCCACCAGGTAGCTGCTGTCATCAGTCAACCATTTTGCCTCTGCATCAGGGATCGGCCAATCCAACAGGTCCTTTTCTCATCCCTGATCCTTAGCTAGAATCTGCTGGCAATTATGAGCTGGCCAGTCAAGGCTAGGGTCAGGTAACAGAGTGGCCAGGTTGAGGGTCACTGGTGTAAAGGTCACCCAATCTGAATCCAGTAACAGAGTCTGAGGATGAGTCATGCAGGCATTAGTCAGCCATTGATCCAGGGGCTGGCGAACAACAATCTCCAAGGCATGTCACGGTCAGGTTCTGTTCCAGAGTCAATTTATCAGCATCTTTAATTAGAACTGCCACTGCTTCCACCATCCATAGGCAAGCAGGCCACCCAGCAGTGACAGAGTTCAATTTCTTTGACAGATAGGCAAATGGGCACCCCTAGGGGCCCAACCACTGAGTGAGCACCCCTTGGCTATCCCCCTGTTCTTAGCCACATAAGGGTGGATAAGTCTACTGGCATCAGGCAGTCCTAGAACAGGGGCCTTGAGCAGAGCCCACTTAATCATGTCAGAAGCCCTTCTTCCTCCCCTTCATTTTTAGTCAGGGGTTAGAGAGGGGCAGCCAATTTAACAAACTGTGGGATCCATAGCCAGCAGAAACCAGCTGTGCCCAGGAATTCCTGTACCTGCTTGGGGCTCTGCAGAGGAGGGATGTGCAGGATGGTCTCCTTTCAAGCGTTGGTGAGCCAATGCGGGCAGTCTTTCAGCAGGTAGCTCAAATAACTTATTTTTCTCTGGCAAATTTGGGCCTTATTGACTGAGGCTTTGCAACCCAATCTTCCTAGCTTCTCCAAGAGGTGTTTAGTCCTCTCTAGACAGTCCTCCTTAGTCTTGGGTCTCAGGTTTTTTCACAGTCAGGAGGTGAGTATTCCACGCCGATTGGCACTTCCACAGGATCTCTTGTTCTAGGAGCCTGGTAATGTGGGGCCTGATTGTATCCTGGGCCTCTCTTGACATCAGATATTGGCACACAGACACTGGAGAGTCTTAAGCTCTGAGCTCCTCATGGAGCTAGTTGGTGGCCTTTCCCATCCCTGCTGTCCCAGCCCAGGCCTGGGGAAAGGCCTTGAGCTACCAGCCTAGGTCCTGGAGTGTCATGTCCGATGTCTCAAACAGCTTGTATTCATCCTCTAACCTGAGAGTCGGGACTCTGTAGATTCCCTCCCTGTCACTTTTCTTCCCCTTTCTCTCTGCTTCTTCTCCTCCTCTGTCCCCTATTATGGTAGATTTTCTCAGCAACCTGCACTAACTCCCTCAACGGCCTATCCTGTCTTTCTAGCCTCTGAAGCTTTTTCCTGTTATCTCTACTAGCCTGGTATATAAAAGCTACTGTCACAGTAGCTTTATCCTCCTTGCTGCTGGGGTCATAGGGTGTATATTGGCAGAATGCCTCCATGAGCTGCTTTAGAAAGGCTGCGAGCCACTCATCCCTGCTTATCCTCAGGTATCTTGGTCAGATTTGTGGGTTTGTCATGTGGCCCCCTTGAGAACTGACAATGGAGTCTGGTGGTAGACCTTAAGGTGTCTCTTATCTTCTGCCATAGTCAGGAAAAGCCTGCTGACGTTGACAACCTGGTCAATCGATGGTGTCTGAGGGGGTATTCTTTCTAACTTCCTGCATTATCTTCTCTGGCTCTTCGGTCATGAAGAATTCTCTCATGAGTTATTGTATATCATCCTAGGTGGTCTGATGAGTAAATAAAACACTCTCAAAGAGATTAATTGGCCCCTTGGAAAGGGGAGGGTCTCTTCGGGCTCCTCCCTCTGGTAAAGGGGCTAGAATGGCTCTGGTCCCATATGGGCTAAGGATCCCAGAACCAGTACTGGTGTTGGCAGGGCCATGGGGGCCAGGGTAGAGGGATACAGAAGAGGAGGGTCTTGGAGTAACAGGTCCACTCTTAAAGGGTCTTAGAGGATCTACTTCTTCTCAAATCCGAATCTCTCCTCCCATGCTTCTTTCTTCCTGATAGTGAGAACCTGTGAGGTGGGTCTTGGGGGAAAGAAAGGCCTTTATCTATGAGGGGGGAGGGGGTCCTCCACTATATTCTCCTCATTCTAGTTTTCTCTTCTTTCTCTAACATCCCTGCAGTGGTTAACTAGGATGTTTAAAGGGGTAGATTCAGTCTGTCTAATATCTAAAACAAAAACAAAAACAAAAACAACTCCATGTCAGTAAGTTGAAGTCCGAGAACACAGAACAAGATACCAAGAAAAACAGAGGAAAACAATTAATACACAGACAGCTTGACCCTGCTACAGGTGTGCATCCAGGTTCAAGTACACAGAGAGAGACAGTCAACACACTGTTTGTCCCTTCCACAGATGGAGAACAGACTTGCTCAGCCAGCTCCACTTGCCCTAAGATAAACCAGGTGGCACTGCTGGATCGGCAAAAGCCAGATAAACCAGGTTACAGCAAGACTTGCTGTTTCCAGAAGGAGAGGAGCCTTCCCAGCTCCTTCAAGGGGGAGGGGACTGAATTGTCCTCCAGACCCCTGAGGTTCCGGTGTTAAGGTATGTCTGCCCCCTCACTTGACCATCCAAAACACATGGCCTCTCTGAGCTCCCCAAAGCTTTCAAGCAAACTGCAGGTTCAGACTTTCAAACAGAATTACAGATTCAGACTCTGACAAACAGTGAGATTCGGTACCTGCTTGAGACAATCCTCCGATCTGTGGCTCTCCAGTGTGTCTCCACAGAGGGTTGATTCCGGCCAAAGCACCAGATGTAAGACTCTGGGGAGTCTTAACTTACCAGAGGACTCTTGAGTGAACACCATGGAGTTGGGGATGCGCAGCCCATTCAGCAACCTTTTATAAGGTTTTTAGAGCAGCAGCCATTAGGCAAAATATGATTGGCACAACAGTTTGACTTCTAAACTGATTGGTCTTTAGGGAATGAGGTAGCAGGGGCTTAATCAGCCCCTCTCTTCCAGCCTACATGCTCTCTAAACTGTTTCTTCCAGGAGGGAAGGGGTGCCCATGTGCTTGGGCATCCTGGTATAATATCCCAAAGTTCCTGAGCTGAATTCTCACTGCATAGTGATGGCAACACTTATTTGTGTTGGTTCTTGCAGAGGCTAGGCCAGTCTCCTCAGTTCCTGTTATATCTGATATCCAATCTTGCCTCAGGAGTCCCAAACAGGTTCATTGGCAGTGGGTCAGGAACAGATTTCACACTGAGATTCAGTAGAGTGGATGATGAGGATGTGGGTGATTATTACTGGATTCATGGTCTAGAATATCCTCCCACAGTTACAGCCCTGAACAAAACCCTCACTGCTTGAGGTGATAAAGCTCCCTGGTCTGTTCCTTGTCTGGATAGATCATGATGTAGTCAGCATGGCAAAGTGAAGCCATTCTTTTTTTTTTTTTTAAACTTTTACAAAGGACATTTAATTGGGGCTTGTCAGGAGGAGTGTTCCAGATTCGAGTGCTGCCAATTTCCCCATTCAGCAATCCAACATATTTAGAGCTATTTTAAATCCTGAGCCACTATGCTGCCCTCCTCCAGATCCAGTGTAAATGCTCCAGCAAAACCCTTGTCTAACCAAGAGTCATTGGGAACAACAAAGAATCGTGCTGTTGGAAGAGTGAAGGCATTTAAGAGACACTTGTTTTCCTCTAACTTTTCAGCTGTGGTAACTATGAATCCCTAGGAAATGGGATTTCCCGTGAGAGTTCATGCTGGTAGAAGAAGCAGCTTCTTCTCTGCAGGCATGTCGCTCAGTGTCTTCCAGGAAGAGCAATACAAGTGCACCCAGTTACTCCAATGATAGTCAGGATTGGACCTTGAACAGGGCCACTTCAACGTGCATATCTTTGGCCTTCTGTTTAATCTTCAATCTCATTTCAGGACTGCACAAGTCTGACAGTTCTCTGGATGTATTTTTCCCTATTTTCAGTGTGACCACACTGAATAAAAGTTTCTTCTTCTGGATTTTACTTTCAAGTTGGATTATCAAGGACAGGTTGCTAGTTCAGGCTTGGCTTACAATATGTGATTCTATATTATGTAGCAACAGGTGATTCTCTGAGACTTTGTAAGATGAAGATGTTGAAAGATTCAAAATGATGAGTAGCTGAGTCTTCAGAACACATGGTATCTGTACCTTCAACATGGAATTATTACCTAAATATATACAAAACTAAATGTGTACCCAAACTATTCAATAAGGAAACCTAAAAGTTCAATGCATAATTGAAAAATGAAATAAACACAGTTCACAAAAGATGTAGCATGATTGAGCAATAAACAACCTCTGCAATATTTCTGCTCCTCTCCTGTAATGGGCCCTGAGACTTTGAAATATCATACTATAGATGCCTTTTTTGTGTCTGAGGACCCTACTGACACTTATTTACTATATTTTGACCATAGGTAAGTCTTTGTTTTAGCTACTATCCACTACCTACACTTCTCTTAGGAGGTCTGAGAGATGTATTATTTTATGTATAGAGAGATATAAAATTAGAGGGCAGTTTGACACTTATTTAGCAAAATAATAATAGTAAGTTGGCTCCTGGGCCTCTGAAACCTTGGTTCTTGGCTACCCCTCTGCAATAGGCATATGTTTCTTCCAGTGGGGTAAATCTTAAACCTAATTTTAAATAGCTGTTGAATACCACATAACATCTGAGCCATGGGTGGTGACATCATCAAGTCATCAAGTCATCAAGTCTCTGCAGGGCCAGACACATCCTGTTGCATTGAGGCCTGGTAAGGCAGCCCAGTAAGAGAAATGGTTTCCACAGTCAGGCACAGCCCCTGCTCTACTTGTTGGGGTCATACAGGAAGGTCAAGCTGCACATCTGCTATGTATGTGTAATGGGTCTAGGTCCTCTTTGGTTGGTAGTTCAGTCTTTGAGAGCCCCCAAGGGTCCAGCTTGTTGACTCGGTTGGCCTTCCTATTGGAGTTCCTATCCAATTTGGGGCCCTCAATTGTTCCCCCAACTCTTCCAAAGAGTTTCTGAGTTCTGCCCAATGTTTGGCTGTGGCTCACTGCATTTGTTTCAGTTAGCTACTGGGGGGACCTCTCGGAGAACAGTTCTGCTAGATTCTTGCTTACAAGCATAACAGAGTATCATTAATAGTGTTAGGGATAGGTGCTTGTCCATGGGATGGTTTTCAACTTGGGCTGGTTATTGGTTGGCCATTCTCTCAGTCTCTGGTTTATGTTTGTCTTTGCATTTCTTATACACAGGATAAATTTTGGGTTTAAAGTGTTTTGAGTATGTTGGTGCCCTTGTCCCTATACTGGAGGTCTGTCTGGCTATAAAACAAACAGGTTCCATATCTCCACTGCTATGAGTCTCAGGTAAAGTCATCCCCATTGATTCCTGGAATCCTCCCCAATCACAGGCCACTGGCATGTCCCAGAGATGCCCCCACCCTTCTACTTGCATAAGCTGCAGATTTCCATTCATTCTTCTGGCCCTCTGGCCATTTTTCCCATCTCTTCCCACTCCTGATTCTGTACCTCATTCCCTTTCTCATCCACGCTCCCCCATCCAATTCCCTCCCTCCATCTACTCCCTATATCTATTTCATTCCTCCTTCTAAATGAGTTTCAAGCATCCTTACTTGGGTTTTCCTTCTTGTTTAGCTTATTTGGATGTGTAGAACATAACATGTGTATACTGTCCTTTATGGGTAATATCCACTTATAGGTAGGTACATACCATGCATCCACTTTTGAGTCTGGATTACCTCACTCAAGATAACATTTTCTAATTCTGTTTAGCTACAAAATCCATTATGTCCTTGTTTTTTATACCCGAGTAGTGTAAATGAACCACATTTTCTGTATCCTTTCTTTGATTGAGGGTCATCTGGGTTGTTTCCAGTTTCTGGCTATTACACACCAAACTGCTATGAACATACTGGAGCATGCGTCCTTGTCGTATGGTGGAACTTTTTTTGGGGTATATGCCCAGGAGCAGTGTATCTGGGTCTTCAGGTAGAACTATTGCCAATTTTCTGAGAAACTGCCAGATTGATATCCAGAGTAGCTGTATAAGTTTGCAATCACAACAATGGAGGAGTGTTCCCTTGCTCCACATCCTCACCAGCATATACTTTAGCTTGAGTTTTTGATATCAGCCATTCTGACAGGTGTAAGGTAGACTCTCAGGGTCACAGTGATTTGCCTTTCCCTGATGACTAAGGACCTTGAACATTTTTTAAATGGTTTCTTGGCTGTTTGAGATTCTTCTGTTGAGAATATGTTTATTCTCTGTACCCCATTTTCAATTGTGGTTATTTGGTTTGTTGCTGTTTAACTTCTTGGGTTCTTATATATTTTGGATATCAACCGTGTAACTGTGTCCTCATAGAATGAATCAAGCACCGTTCCTTCTGTTTCAATTTTGTGGAATAATTTGAAACGTATTGGTATTAGGTCTTCTTTGAAGGTCTGAGAGAATTCTGCCCTAAACTCCATTGGTCCTGAGATTTTTATGGTTGGGAAACTTTTAATGACTGCATCTATTTCCTTAGGGGTTATGGGACTGTTTAGATGGTTTATCTGATCCTGATTTAACTTTGGTATTTGGCATCTTTCTAGAAACTTGTCCATTTCGTCCATATTTTCCAATTTTGTTGAGTATAGGCTTTTCTAGTAGGATCTGATGATTTTTTGATTTTCCTCAGATACTTTTGTTACATCTCCCTTTCCATTTATGATTTTGTTAACTTGAATACTGTGTCTGTGACTTCTTTTTAGTCTGGCTAAGGGTTCATATATCTTGTTGATTTTCTTGAATAAACAGTTCCTGGTTTTGTTGATTCTTTGTATTTGTATAGTTCTTTTTGTTTCTTCTTGGTTGATTTCAGCCCTGAGTT
>JADRCH010000087.1:12047500-12090180 GCA_019843965.1 Rhynchomys soricoides
TTGTATAGTTCTTTTTGTTTCTTCTTGGTTGATTTCAGCCCTGAGTTTGATTATTTCCTGCCTTCCTCTCCTTTTGGGTGTATTAGACTTTTTTTCTTCTAGAATTTTTAGGTGTGCTGTTAACCTGCTAGTGTATGCTTTCTCCAGTTTCTTTTTTGGAGGCACTCAGAACTATGAGTTTTCCTCTTAGCACTGCTTATATTGTGTCTCATAAGTTTGGGTATGTTGTGCTCTCATCTTCATTAAATTCTAGGAAGTCTTTAATTTCTTTATTTCTTCCTTGACCAAGTTATCATTGAGTAGAGCATTGTTCATGTTTCATGTGTATGTGGGCTTTCTGTTGTTGTGGCTATTGAAAACCAGCCTTATTCCGTAGTGATCAGGTAGGAGGCATGGGATTATCTCAATCTTCCTATATCTGTTGAGGTTTGTTTTGTGACCGATAATATGGCCAGTTTTGGAGAAGGTACCATGAGGTGCTGAGAAGAAGGTATATTCTTTTGATTTAGGATGATATGCTGTATAGATATCTGTTAAAACCAATTGGTTTGTAACTTCTGTTTGTTTCCCTGTGTCTCTGTTAGTTTGTGTTCTTAAGATTTGTCCATTGATGAGAGTTGGGTATTGAAATCTTCCACTACTATCTTGTGAGGTGCAATGTGTGCTTTGAGTTTTAGTACAGTTTCTGTTATGAATGTGGGTGCCATTGCATTTGGAGCATGGATGTTTAGAATTGAGAGTTCTGCTTGGTAGATTTTTCCTTTGATGAGTATGAAGTATCCTTATCTTTTTGGATGACTTTTGTTTGAAAGTTGACTTTATCCAATATTAGAATGGCTACTCCAGCTTGTTTCTTTGTACCATTTGCCTGGAAAAATGTTTTCCAGCCCTTTACTCTGAGGTATTGTTTGTCTTTAACACTGAGATATGTTTTCTATATATAGCAAAATGCTGGGTCCTGTTCATGTATCCCTTCTGTTAGTCTATGTCTTTTTATTGGGAAATGGAATCCATTGATATGAACAGATATTAAGGAATAGTGATTGTTGCTTCCTGTTATTTGTGATGTTCCAGATGTTCCTTGGTTCCTGTGTCCTGATGCCTCTGTGAGAGTCCCTCTTGATCCAGGAACTTGAACCAAAATTGTGGTCATGCCTGTGCTCATAGGTGTGTCGGTACTTCTGGGAGATCAGCTCCCTCCTGGCACTATTTGGGCATGGAGTTCTTTGTCACAGGATCAGCTCTCTGGCCACAGAAGGAAAATGGAAGGCTACTTTTCAGTTCCTGTGTCTGCGGGTTCCGGATGGGTCCCTCTGAGCAGAGGTGCTGGTCTTTCCTCCACTCATAGGCTTGTCAATACTCCTGGGAGACTAGCTTTCTCCCAGCGCTTTTGGTTATGGAGCCCTGTGGCACAAACTCATGTCCCAGGTCACAGATAGAAACTAGAAGGCTCCTGTCTCAGGCTGCTTCTTGGTCCCTGGGTCCTGATGGTTCTGGTCCGTTTTTTCTGAGCAGAGGTGCTTGTCTTAGCCCTGCTCACAGGTCTTTCCACACTGCTGGGAGGCTAGCTTTTTCCCTGTATTATTTGGGTATGCAGCCATGTGGTACAGGCCACAGGTGTAAACCAGAAGGCTCCTGTCTCAGGCTGCTCCTCAGTCCCTTTGTCCTGAGGGTTCCTGGAGGGGTCCCCCTGACCAGAAGTGCTGGTCTCACCTCTTCCCACAGGCTTGTCTACACTTCTGGGAGGCTATCTTTCTTCCAGAACTCTTTGACTTTGGAGCCTTGTGGCACAGGCTCAGGTCCCCAGAAACTGATTGAAACCCTCTCCTGTATTTCTTTAAGGGACTTTTTGATATCCTTCTTAACATTCTCAATCATTATCATAAAAGGTGATTTTAGATTTGAATCTTGCTTTTCCGGTGTGGTGGTTTATCCAGAACGTGCTATGGTGTGAGAATTGGGTTCTCATGTTGCCAAGTATCCTTGGTTTCTGTTCCTTATGTTCTTATGTTTGCCTCTTACCATCTGGTTATCTTTTATTCTACCTGCTCTCGCTGTATCTGACTGGAGCCTGCCTTTCCTATGATCCTGGTAGTGTCAGAATTCCTGAGTTCAGCTGTCTCTGTAATTCTGTGATTCTGTGATCATGTGATCCTACCATCCTGGGTGTGACAGAGCTCCTGGGAGTCAAGCTGCTTCTGGAACCCTGAGATCCTGGTGTGACCATGCTCCTGAGATTCTGTGATCCTGTGATTCTGGGTGTGTTCTAGTGCCTGGGAGTCGAGCTTCCTTTGGGTGTTGTTGGCCTGGCTGCAGAGTTAGCGCCCAAGGTTTGCTAAGGGTACCTGGTGAGATGCAAGGGACCCATGCCACTGGCTGGTCAGAGTTCCTGATTCCCTTTATCCTGCTGCTCTCAGTTACTCTCTGGTGTTGGGGAAGATGTTACGGCCTCCTCACCTCTGATCCTACAATCCTGGACATGTTAAGGCACCTGGGAGTTGAGTTTCCTCTGGGTGTTGTGGGACTCGCTGTGGAGTTAGGGCCTTAGGTCTGCTCAGGGCACAAGCTCAGACCAGAAGGCTATTTGTATTCTTGTACATGAAGTTAGACTACCACTATTTGTTGAAGATGCTTTCTGTTTTCAATTACATGGTTTTGATTTCTTTGTCAAATATCAAGTGTTCATAGGTGTGCGGATTTATTTCAGGGTCTCCAATATGATTCCATTCATCAACTTTTCTATTTCTATGTCAACACCATGCATGCTTTATTACTATTGGTCTATGCTACAGCTTGAGATTATTGATGGTGATACCTCCAGAAGTTCTTTTATTCTTCAGGGTTGTTTTAGCTGTGCTGTTTTTTTCTTTTTTTTCACATGAAGTTGAGAATTGCTCTTTCAAGCCTGTAAAAAATTGGGTTGGTTCCTGCCTACACAAAGTGCAGAAACAAAGATAGAGACAGAGATTGTGGTCAACCAATAACTGCCCCAAACTGATACACATCCTATGGGCAAGAACCAATACATGACTCTATTATGGAATTCTTTTATGCTTGCAGACGGGAACCTAGCATAATTGTACTCTGAGAGGCTCTACCCAGCTGCCATTGGAAAGAGAAACCCATAGCCAAACAGTAGACAGAGCTTAGAGAGTTTTATAGAAGAGTCTTTGCGTGATTTCAAATAATGTTTTGATTTTATTTTTGCATATTACTTGGGTTTGGGTCTTAGGCATATACATTTTCAGTGTGACTTTTATAATAAGCACAAGTAGCTTTACAATAATTCTATTCCTGATTTCTCCAAAATGTGCGAGAAGATTCTGATTGCAATTTCTCCAGTAGAGGGAGACTTACTTCTTGAATTTTTGTTTTTAAATTCTTTTTAAAAAAATATTTACTTTATTTACATTTCAAAAGTTTTCCCCTTTGGAAACCCCATCACATCCCTTCTATTCCTTCCTCTATAAGTGTGCTCCTCCCCCTCCCCACTCCCATCTTCCCTCCCTAGCATTCCCATACACTGGGGCAATAAACACCTCAGGTCCAAGAGTATCTCCTCCCACTGATGTCCAACAAGGCCCTCCTTTGCTACATATTCGGCCAAAACCATGGGTCCTTCCACGTGTATTCTTTGGTTGGTCGTCCAGTCTCCAGAAGCTCTGGGAGGTCTGGCCAGTTAACACAGTTGGTCCCTCTATGGGACATTTACACAATGGAATACTACTCAGCTATTAAAAACAATGATTTCATGAAATTTACATGCTAATATATGGAGCTTGAAAATATCATCCTGAGTGAGGTAACTCAGTAACATAAGAAGAAACACGGTATGTACTTACTGAGAAGTGGATATTAGCCCAAAAGTTCTGAATACCCAAGATTCACTTCACAGACCATATGAAGCCTATGAAGGAAGATCATAATTTGGATGCTTCAGTGTTTCTAAGAAGGGTGAACAAAATACTCACAGGAGAAAATATGGAGAAAAATTGTGGAGCAGAGATTCAAGGAAAGGCCATCCAGAGACTGTCCCACCTGGGGATACATACCATATACAGCCATCAAACCTGGATGTTCTTGTGGATGCTGGGAAGTGTTTGCTGATGAAAGCGTGATAAGCTGTCTCCTGAGCCTGACAAATATAGAGGCAGATGCTTGTAGCCAACCATTGGACTGAAGGTGGGGTCCAGGATGGAGGAGTTGGAGAAGGGACTGAAGGAGCTGAAGGGTTTTGCAGCCCCATGAAGTGAGCTCTTGCTTTTGTAACTGGAGAAGTTGCAACTCAGCAAGTGGTTTCTCTAAGGACTTCACATAATCAAGCCTATTTAATGTTCTGTTTTCGAATAGCTATACACTCATAAGAAATTGTCAAAAACTTATAGGCAGGACATGTGCCCCTTGCACACAGCCTTCTCTTGGGTTGATATCTTCAATAATAAGATTTGCTCTTGCCTACATGGATGCTGTGTGTGCATGTGCAGTGTCTCTGGCATACTAGTCACATAAATAGTCTGTGTTTTCAGAACCATAATCATTTATTCACCTACACACCTACCACAAAACTCCCTGGTGTCACCACACTTACCCCATCCTTTACTCAAGCAGGCACTACAGAAAAAATCCAACATACACGATTTTGCATTGGGTCATTTTACTCTATAGTACTTCCTAGCTGTGTGCACCAAGAGTTAGCTTCTCTTTGGCTAAGAGTAGAAGTCCATGGTATTGAAGAAACCCCTTTTACCCATTTCCTCAGTGAGGAACATTTACGTAGTTATTCATTTCTAGCTACTTCTGGAAGAGCTTTTATTAACCTTCTTTTTCACTACTTTCTGTGTAAAAATGAGTTTTCATTTCTCTGTGAAGATACCCAAGACTTTTAAAAGGTGAATTATACAATAACACTTGTTTTAGTGATAGAATGATTGGCAGAGCACTTTTATTGTTATCACTTTACAGTCCAATTAACAACACCTGATTATCTACTTCCCTGGAATGCTTACAAGCAGGATGCTATTTGAGCTGACTTTCTATACCAACTTATGATTTTTAACTTTTTAAGTTTCCTTGCATCTTCTCTATATCTTACTCAGGGAGCTATCCTTGTCTATCTTTTCCCTTGTTCTTATTAGACTTTATATTGTTAATGGCATGATTTTATTCATTTTGAATTTTATTGTTCTTTTTATGTTCTAAATATAAGTCTCAATAGAATACATAATATCCATGCACTGTATTCAAGGTGTAATCCATCACTATATCCACCAGCTAGATTCTGTTTTAGACTTAATTTTTTGAGATCTAATCAATTAATATTTCCTCCTATTCATTTTATTAGGTCATCAAATCATACAAACTCAATTCATCATCATTTGCATCCTCTGATTGTTGACTCTGTTAGCACATTTTCACTTTTCTGCTATTATCTGATCAAATTCTGGATTTTAGTGTTGCTATTTTTGCTACAATAAATAAGCTGTCATATGTATTTTAACTCATTCTCTGTATACATTCACTCTCTTGGGAACTTTTATTGAATTATTTAATTATATTGTTTGTCAAATTTTTATTACTATATAAATTCATATAAAGTTGGGTATTTTCTTAATGTATTTTTCTTTCAATTATCTATAGAGGATTATTTATTGTCATGTGGCATTTTTTGGATGTGAATTTTAGTAGCTTTGATTCCAAAGTGTCCATTAGTGTTTTCTTTACATATTCCAGTGTATATAAATACATATGTGCATCTTCCAGTATATGCATGCATGTGTGGGTTTCCATTGGATTTCCTAATTTGTCTTCATATTAAACTTGGTAAGTAAACATATGTATTCAAAAATAGTTTATTAATTTTATTTCAGAAATAACCATACTTTTCTAAGTGCTTGCCAATATTTTGTCCTCTTACATAGGGGTAATTCTCATTTGCATTTCCAAATCCTGTATGTAATGTATAAAAATATAGATGTATAGTAAGCAGAAAATCCTGTATGTAAGGTTCAACTCTGGCAATCCACTTACAACAAAGATAATGAAATGTTAAAACATGGTCTCTAGTCCTAGAAAGTTGTGCTCTAGCTCAGTGTCATGAGTTTCCACTAGAGTTTGGAAGTTTGGAAACACAAGCTGAGTGTGGAACTGATAATTGGGACAGTTAGGATGCAGACAGATGTCATGTTAATGAAGAACTCTCTTAACCACCTTCTGTCACAAACTATAGGATGTTGTGAGGTAAAAGAGGGATGATATCAATGACATCCCGGTGGCAACAGTTGAAACCTAGTCCTGTGCATATCTGCTCAGCTGTGAAGACACTCTATGTGAAGCTTCATACTGTACATTCAACCCTGCTTCCATACCCACCATCATATTCCGTGTAATTTGCATGTCCCCATTACCACCTCAGCCTCTCTGATGACATATAATGCACACAGTCAAGCTTCATGGGAAGCTGGCTATCACTCAATATCATGACCATGCTGTCCCTAGTGCATCTCCTCAGCTTTCTTCTCTGTATGTCTGGTAAGGGAAACAGTTTCTCTTTCTCATGACATTTGTTAAGTGTTCCCAGTCTCCACAAAATCCTATAGTTTCCAACGAAGTGAGGAGTCTTCATTTTATCTAATTATGGCACATTTGACTTGTCTTTGTTACTTTTCTTCCATAAACAGATACTAGGGCAAAAACAACTGTGACCCAGTCTCCAGCTTTCATGGCCATGGCTGCAGGAGAAAAAGTCACTCTCAGTTGCAAAACCAGCACAGATATTGATGATGCTATGAACTGGTCCCGGCAGAAGCCAGGGGAGGCTCCTAAGCCTCTTATTTCAGAAGGCAATACTCTTCATCCTGGAGTCCCGCCCCGGTTCTCCAGCAGTGGCTATGGTGCAGATTTTGTTTTTACAATTGATAACATAATTTCAGAAGAAGAGGAACATTATTACTGTTAGTAAAGTGTTAATATCCCTCTCACAGTGCTTTGTCCTCTTACAGAAACCTGCAGATGCTGTTGGTGACACTTCCTCAGCTGCTACTGAAGCTATTCACTGTATGAACGTGACAGTCACTGGTGTTTCTTCCTTCCATTCACATGCACTCTCACTTCCTTTTTCAGTTTCTGGAGCCTCCTTGGTCCCTCTATACATTCTTGCATCCCTTCACTTAGGAGAGACATTAACAATGTGGATATCGTTTTCCAGGGATGCCAGTTATCCTGCTGCACTGCAGAGATACTAAGTTCCTGTCTACTGGCACACTCACTTTCACCTTTGAGAGCAAATCAAAGAGTTGTGCTGAATCTGGTTTAGATCCATATAGTATTGGTTACTCTTCTTTTTGATATTATCTAATACCAGGAAATGAGCATGTTAATTTAGGTTATATTGATCAGGAGGGTTTTAACTTGGTGAGCTGTTGGTGGATCCCGTGGTTACTAATTTGTGTTCCTAAGAAAGTTTAGAAAAATGATTGTTATAGAGTTGAAAATATATGCTTTGAGTACAGAAAAAAACAAAAAAATCAAACTTCTTGAGGAGGGGGAGAAGTGAAAGGGGAAGACACTGAGGAGTCAGAAAGAAGAAGTGAATTCTCACAGATAGGTGTACCCATATAGAGTAGGGAAGGATTTTGTCTCAGTGGGCTATAAGTATTTTGCAGAGGTGAGTTTGATCAGAACAGGAAGAAAGCCATTATTGTTAAGTTGGTGGAGAACAGTCGCAAATCATTTGGGATTAAGGAAATATTACGGGATGGTACAGGCTAGGGGATGTTGATAAATCAGAAAGAGTCAGTGATGTCCATAGGTTCAGAAAGGGGTCAGTCATCATGTAAAGCTGTAGCATGAGAGCTGTGTGGCTCCATAGTGACTGAGAGGTATCATCAGCCTTGGCTCCAGGGAGCAATGGATCTTAATGAACTGATAGACTCAGCAGTTGAATGAGTAAGGGAAACTAGTCACTTTAAGAGATGGTACACTCGGTTTAAAAAGGGTCTCCATCTCTCCTATGCAGATTAATGGTAGAGGTGAGAGTAGAGTCATCAGAAGAATTAAGGTCAGGTGTAAAAGGGGAAAAGTCAAAGGGTTGTGTCTAGTGAAAAGAATGTTTGAACTTGAATGTTAGGGGTGGAGGGGCACCCTAACAGGGGTAAAGTAAGCCTGGCAGTGAATGAATCCAAGGACTGTAATACAGTGAGGTAAAAGAATTCTTGGGGAATTTTTTTTCTTTCAGGTACAGTCGTTCAGGAAAATAGTGAGTGATTACACTGTCTGATATATTTCACTGAAGTAAGCTTGCGGAAGCCATTCAGGGATGGGGAGGATGGAAGAAGGGATCAGGAGAGATGTAGGACTGTTGAAAGAAAATAAACTTGGTCTAGGGTAAAAGTTATGAAGGATCCTTGCATCTAGAACTCCTCTAACCAGTCCAAAAGGTTTCCTAGCAGATCCTCAGGAATTAGTGGAGCTGCTATGGGATCACAGCAAACAAGAGAGCTTACATTAACATTTATGTCAGTTATAGAGGGATCAGTTCATTTTAATGAATGTATATGCAGTAAGTATAATATCTAAAAGATATGGCAAAAATATATGTATGGGTTTCATAATGAGGAAAATGATCAAGGTCAGTAACTTGTGTGGGAGGGAACCAACAGCCCATCTATAGGAGGAGGCGTGCCCTTTTAATTTTTGATCTGATCCCTGTAACTTTCGACTTTATCTACGAATTGTTTATATTTGTTGGTGAGGAATTTGCATTGTTAAATGATGGTAGAAACCCCATCCTTAGCAGTTATGAGAAGTAGGTAATTTTAGATTACCACAGCAACCAAAGGAAAGGATGGTAACTGATCTGAAATGTTCAAAAAGTTTTCCTGAGAGATTGTGGGAAAGAGAGGTTAACTTGTAAAGAGAACTTCATGTTGGCTATTTAAGTTTTGAGTTCTGAATAACAATGCTAAGAAAAGGGAATACTTGGTTGGCTCATTATTCCTATTTTCAGAGATAACCTGAAATGCTTTTAAGAGTGTGGGGGCACAGATCTCTCTTAACTGCATAGAGATGTCAAAAGGGAGATGTTGAAATGGGGACCATTAGCATGCCTCAGAAGTGGATCTATCTATGGGGCCATAATAGCACTTGACAGATGGCAAAGACCCAGAACATAAGTCAACTTTCTGGTGATAACACAATTCTTTTTTTTGGATTATGCTGTGTGGAGGGGGTTTTATAAGTACAAATTGTAGGGGAACATAAAGAGACAAAGTTGATGAGGAAAAAAAGTTGAACACCAGTATTAGTACATGTTTTGCTTAGTGACATGAAATGCAATGAAACCATGTACCAGAGTTCTGGAGAGGAATTAGATGACTGCAACCCACTGTTTGTTACATTAGACGCTGGGATAAGTGACATGCACCTGCAAGCTTTGTAAGATATGTAAATTAAAGCCAGCATCTTGATTGACATATTGAAAGAGAGATGGAGTTTTATTAAGTCCTTGTCTATCAGAATTTTGAGAACAACATTTGGATATAACTTTCCAAGCATATGACTTTGATGACTCAGTATCTGGATGCCTGCTTCATTCAGCAAACTGGAGTTAAGGACACATTACTTCTCTGTGAAATATTATTTCAGACACAGATAGTGTTCAGAGGTAGGAAGTACACCCTTTAGATTTGGCCTCAGTATTTAAGCAGATAAGCCTGCTTCTCAGTCATGGATAGACCCTGTAGAGGTGAGGTAGGTTAATGCAGGTCTAATCAGGAAGAGAAGCATTAGTGAGAAATAGTTGTCCAAATAGCATTTTTGTCCCTTTAATTGTTAACATATTAACACCAAACATTTTAATGTTGGTTATACTTTGTTGGGTGTTGACCTACTTGATCAAATAGGTTGTCAAAATTATTGTTAATTTTTGTATTGGTAAAATCAGTTATGCATCTAGTTTTCAGAGGTCCCTTGGGCTTGTGAGGTGTCTTTGACTCCTGCTATTTTTTTTTTCTTTACCAACCCCCACTCCTCCAATTAGTCAATGAAAGAGGGAAACATTTGAAATGCAAATAAAGTATGTAAAAAAAGGAAATACATTGGACTTAATTATCTACCCCCAAAAGGAAGTAATGTATTGTCATGACTTTGTTTTTAAATAATGCTAATATCTAGAAAAATAATCTGTTACAATTATCGGTGTTCTCTTTTTTTCTTTTTGCAGATGATTGTGTTTATGTTATGGCCCTTCATAAACATTTACAACAAAACAAAACAAAAAAAGGATAACATGATTCCAACAAGTCAAAAACTGAGTGTAATCAGGGAAAAAAAGAATATGTATTTATGTTTAAGCCTATTGGTGTTCTCTTTTTTTTTTTTGATACATTATTTCCATTTCAAATGTTTCCCCTTTTCCAGAGGTCCCCTTTGTAACCTCCCTATTCACTCCCCCCTTCAGCCACTATGGGGGTATTCCCCCACCCACCCACTCTTGTCTTCCCTCCTTAGCATTCTCCTATATTGGGGCATCTAACATCCTCAGGTCCAAGTGCCTGTCCTCCTGATGGCAAACAAGATCCTCCTCTGCCACATATGTGTCCAGTACCATTGGTCCCTCCATGTTTATTCTTTGGTTGGTGATCCAGTTTCTGTGAGCATCGAAGGGTCAGGCCAGTTGAAACTGTTGCTCCCTCCATGGGGCTGCAAACTCCCTCAGCTCCTTTAGTCCTTTATCCAACTCCTCCATCTGGGATCTCACCCTCAGCTCTACAGTTGCTGTGAAGTGACTCTTGATTAATTTGAACTTATGGGCTAATAAACACTTATCATTGATTACATACCATGTTCCTTCTTTTTTGACTGCGTTACCTCGCTCAGGATGATATTTTCAAGTTCCATCCATTTGTCAACGAATTTCATGAAGTCATTGTTTTAATAGCTGAGTAGTATTCCATTGTGTAAATGTTCCACATTTTCTGTACCTATTCCTCTGTTGAGGGACATCTGGATTGTTTCCATCTTCTGGCTATTATAAATATGGCTGCTATGAACATAGCGGAGCACGTGTCTTTATTAAACGTTGGAGCATCATCTCGGTATATGTCCAGGAGTGGAATAGCTGGGTTCTCATGTAATAATATGTTCATTTTTCTTAGGGTCCGCCAAACTGATTTCCAGAGAGGTTGTATCAGCATGCATTCCTACCAGCAATGGAAGAGTGTTCCTCATTCTCCACTTCCTTGCCAACCTCTGCTGTCACCAGAGTTTTTGATCTTAGCTATTCTGACTAGTGTGTGGTGGAACCTCAGCGTTGTTTTGATTTGCATTTCCCTGATGACTAAGGATGTTGAACATTTCTTTAGGTGCTTCTCAGCCCTTCGAATTTCCACAGTTGAGAATTCTGTTTAGCTCTGCTGCTCATGCTGTCTTCCAGCTTAATTTTCTGTTTTTCTCTCCAGTTATTCACAGCATAAACAAGATTTTATAGCCAAGAGTAATTGTGGAACTCCCTCATGTTAACATAAAACTATTTTCACAATGGCACCAACTGATATTTCCCTTACAGTTCTGGAAGGCAGCAGTCTCCTGATTAAACTCATGAATGACGAGATCTGTTGTCATCCTCTATACTCCAGGGATCAGAGTCTAATGCTAACATTTACTTTTCCAAGTGACTATCACATTAACCTCAGAAATTTGCACTCGATCCCAAAATTCTGATATCTTTTCCATTGTAAAAACCACTCTGCGTAGCTCTACTCCATGTCTCCTTACTAACAACACACATGTGATTATATTGACCTCACCAATATATTTCAGAATTTACATAACATCTCAAACTCATAACTTAACTACACCTGATACATCCTTTGACATGTCAATTTCTACTAAAAAGGTCTAGAGCCTAGACTTGGATAGATATTAAGCAACAGATTAGAAACACATACAAATCTCAAGATGTACAGGTATTTATTCAATATCTCTGAGTTAGAGTTTCCTAAGAAGCTTTTGAATGCTTTTAGAAGGCTGTAAAGCTTACTACTGTACCATCCACACACACTTTCATAGGAGGTTACAATCCCAAAACAAAATAATTTGTTACTTAATGCAGTCTAAGGCCCAATGGTAAAGGAAAGTTGAATGTTTCTGGAATTCCCTTTCTATTTGCACATATTATTAAAGGAGGTGTGTTAAGAAGTCAGATCCCAGATGCCCTGCAAACTAATGATTCACTTCTTTTAAGTGAGAGGAACTGTCATCCTCCTATTAATATTCACTAAAAGTGTCCTGAGTGAATCTTCCTCACATCCTGGGGCTATCATCTGAGAACTCAGTAATGTCTTCTAAGCCTCAATTTCAAAGAGAGACACAGATACATGTGCTAGATATCAGCAGAAAGTGAGTGCAGGGAAGAGGCAGAGAAGGCAGCATTACTATGAATCCATCCAAAAGCTGCTGTGTTGTACTCCTGCTGGGGATGGTGCGCATTATACCTCATGACTAGGCGTTTGTACTCACTCATCATTCAAGTCCAGACCCTTGCAAAATCAGTGGGTTCAGGTACACGCTGCAACGATCTCTGGTCCTTCAAAGATATGTTTCTAAAAGACCCCATGTATTTACTGGCTTCGGTAAATCCTTAGGTTGCTCAGAGCAGACAGTGATGTTGATGTTTGAGAAAGGATACTTTCTTTAGTTATTGCTCAAGAATGAAAGGTGAAAATATGATTTGTAGTATACAGCAGAGCCATGTATCAAGTAGCAGTGTTTTCTGTGACAGTATTCAGTCTCTCCTCACCAGTCACTCTTTATGATGAGAATTTTGAGAAATAGTAACAAATGGTAGATAAGCAACATATTGAGGATCTGAAGCTGAGCAAAAAGTGGCCCCATTTTGTCTGTATGTATGAAAGTGCCTCCATTTTCAAATGGAGTTAGAACTTCAAATGACACAGTTTGCTCAGATCAAGGTGTTATATTTGCATGTACTGTGTATTGTCTCTCCTTGAACTTCAGTTAGCAAAGTTAATGCTGTAAAATCTTATGTTTTAATTCACTGAAAATGGTTATGATAAATTGTCCTTCTAATTTCAAGGAATGCTTACTACAAACAATTCAAAGGGGAACATACGCTATTTTTTAACCAGGAATTGTCATTTGAGTGTTCTCAAGATCCATAATTTTCTTATGTGTTGTATATTCTATAACTGTGTTACCCTAGTATACCTTTGAATTATATTATTCAAAATAGATACTATCTACATTAGATATGCCATATACATTTATAAATCTTTGAATAGAAATTCATTCTCTAGAGACATACAAGTGGTTTGACATCAGGAGCCTGGGGACACTGGGCTTGTGCTATGTGCTGAGATGAATAAGCCTTGCACCTGTTCCCAGCAATAACTTCTTCCCCATGATTTGCATGCTCTCATGTCACAGCCTTGGGGACCTCTTCATATGCCAGTCACACCATGTGCCATTGTCATTGCAATCAGGACTCAGCATGGACATGAGGGCTCCTGCTCAGTTTCTTGGTTTCCTGTTGCTCTGGTTACCAGGTAAAATGAATTAAAATGGGAATTTCACTGTTACAGGGTGATTAGTGTTGACTGGTATTTGAGAACTGTCCTCTTTTATCCTATGTGGATATTCATTATATCTCTACTCCTAGGTGCCAGAAGTGACATCAAGTTGACCCAGTCTCCACCCTCCATGTCTGCTTCTCTGGGAGAAATAGTCAGTATCAATTGCCGGGCAAGTCAAGACATTAGGAGTTATTTAAACTGGTACCAGCAGAAACCAGGGGAACCTCCTAAGCTCCTCATCTATGATGCAACCAACCTGGAAGATGGGGTTCCATCAAGGTTCAGTGGCAAAGGGTCTGGGTCAGATTATTCTCTCACCATCAGCAGCCTGACATCAGACGATCTGGCAATCTATTTCTGTCAACAGAGTAATGAGTTTCCTCTCACAGTGATACAAGTCATAACATAAACCCCATGGAAGCAGAAGTGAGAGGCTGGGCTGCCCCATCTACTTCTCATGAATCACCCACTCTAAGTATTTCTCAGATGTCACAGAAGTCTCTGAAAGTCTGGGGTCATTTCAGGTGTGGTCTTAGGTGTGCTATGTACTGCTTCTGCATTATGGTCTCAGACCAGTCGTTTCATAAGGTCATTTCCCTGTCTGGGCCTCAGGGTACTTTTCTGGTGTTCCTTTTGGTCTCCTTCCTGACTTTGTTCATCTTAGTGGCCCCTTGAATGTGTTGTCTGTTTCAGGCTCACTCATGCCCGTGACCATGGTCATAGGAATGTTTCTTCTAGTCCCTGGATCTCCGTCCAGGAAAACTGTCTGCTCTTGCCTCATGCGATTCAGGCCCTCTTATGCTTACTTACCTCTTGGAATGTTAGGCTTCTAACCGTTCAGATGTTCACAGGTCAGGGCAGTGAGCTCAGCATAGATATAGCCTCTCTCTTGAATTCAGGACATCTGGAAGACCAGTCAGTGCTTTTAACCACCCCACATCTGTCTTTAATTTCAGTTTCAGTGTATCTAGCACCGTATTCTGTCCTTTGATAGTACTAGACATGTATATAATATTCTGAGGGATATGCAAATAATACATACATCAATTTTTAAAAAAGCAATTCACAGTATGAACACAGATATATCCTCTATTCACTTGTATGTGCTTTAGTGTACAGGGACTATTCTTCTATCCTCAGTGTATGTAGAGATTTTATTGTAATTACTTTCAAATATCTATCTTGAGTTTCATTCATTTATGAATTTGTATATTAATTTTATTAGCAAATATTTTATTTCATTCATTTCACTGCTCATTTCTTACTGCATTTGTTGTATCTGTGATATTGTTTTAGAATCAAAAGGAACAGGAGACATTTTGGTCTTTTGCATTATCTGAGGCATTAATGCCCAACATTTCTCTCCTGAATATTATATTAGCCTCAGCTTTATAGACAGCACATGGCAGTAAGATATTTTTCTTTCTTCTTAAAGATTTATAATGAAGAGTTAATGACTCTCATAGAAGTGATTTTAAGACACTATAGATATAATTAAATAAGTTCCCCTTAATTTTCAAAAGATGAACTATATGGTTACAGTGTATAATGTTAAAGAAGCAGTTGTCTTCGGAAATTCATTCAACTATATCACAATGACCCCCAAGAGGTAAACAAAATGGTGAATATAAAGAATCAAAGGAGGAAGAAGAAGATGAGGAACATAAGGGAGACACAAAATAAAATTTACTTTACTTCTTTCTACTGTAACCCATCTTAAGTTATTCCCCAACCAAACAACTTTGTTTTATTATTGTTAATAAAATAAGAAAATTTCTCTCTAGTGTCAGAAGTCTTAATGATGGAACCTGCTAATCTGTAAGAGGACACATTTTTGTCTCAGCCTTCTGTATGCAGTCTTTGTTGTCCTTAACCAAAATGGCTAGAAAACCAAAGCATGAACCTGTTCTTCTTCCAATGTTTCCATCTTAGTGAGTGTTCGTTGTCTTCATTCCTCAGAAAAAAAGTTTAAATTTTAAAGCAAGTGTCATGTTGTAGCTTTCATGAAAGCTATTATGTATGTAACTGAAAAAAGTCAGTAAGCCTGGAGAATATAAACCTACTTATAAAACTATGAACTTTCAGATTTTAGGACTTTCAGTGTACAAATGGTGAACAGACAGAAAGACAGGTAGGTAGATGATATATGGATAATCTCTATCTGTCCCTCTAACTATCCACTCCTAAAGTAAAACAGTCAATTAATACATGGAAAACAGCCTAAGGTTTTGTATTTTTTTTTGCACACGATGTTATCTTTTTCTATTTTATACCCTTTACCCACAGCATTATGACTTCTTAAATTCCTTAAGATTAATGTGAATTCTGGGGGAGAAAGACATTTAGAGATTCTGACATGTGACACTATGGAAAACCAAGATCACTTACATTCATCATATGTAGAACTCATTAAAATACTTATTTTATATCACATTATACTACAGAAATATGTTTAACTGTGATATATAAAAAATTTAAGGTAATTGTGTGAAGAAACAATTCTCTGTATGCATCAGAGTCACAGTAGTCAATTTTAAGTAATACAAGCCATTGGGCAAACATTCGTGACATGGTACAAATTAAGAAGGTAAGTGAAGAGTGTGTAAGACAAGAGAATCATGTCCCATCTCCCTTTCTCAAGGCAAAGTTTGACAGTACATAAGGAAGGAAATACTTGAGAAAGTCCATGACTGAAAGCCTGGGGGATTTGCTAATTAAAGCAAATCATTAGAATGATGAGAGCTCTGAACTTCACCATACCCAGGGATCAAAGATACTTCAAAACTACTGAAGAACACCCCAAAATAATTACTTTAGTTTCATAGAAGTAAAATTTGTAGAAAATGTGATTAAGAAGACTTCTGGGGAAAGGTAGATATTTAGAGGTTTCTGACTTGAGACTCCACGGATGACCAAGGTCAGTTAAATTCAAATGAATATTGAAAATCTTGGAAGAGGTGGTAGGAAGGACAAGAGAGATGGTAGCACATTTAGGAGCACTGGCTGATCTTGCAGAGGACCTGAGTTCAGTTATTAGCATGCACCTTGTGGCTCACAACCATTTGTAACTCCAGTTTTATGGAATCTGCTGACTACTTCTGACTTTCCTGGGCAGAGGCATGCACATTGTCTTGCATAAATGCAAGTAATACAGTTCTTATCCATAAAATTAATCAAAAGCAATCTTAAAAACTAAAAAGATTGGCAACAGGAAGCTGAAGAATATAGAGTAGAAAGTGGGTACCAACCTGTGACTCAAGCAAGAGCTCTATAGTTAGGACTCAGTGATGGGAGCACCACAGGCTAAACGAGACAGCTCTGACATTCCTACCCACAGAAAAAGTTCACAGTGCTTATATTCCTTAACACCACTGAGGGCATTTAATGTTTTAGTGATTTTACTTGCTTGGCAGGCGGGAACTTGGGGAGAAGCCTATTCTATCACTCTGTATTTCAGAGACTAGGCTAGTCTGTAGACCTAGAAACAAGAAACAAAACAAATCTGAGAGCCAGAAACAACATCCACAGATATATTCATGGACAGTAAGAAGTCTCGATGTGGAGATGTTGAGTAGTGTCAGCAGGAGGATCAAGCCATAGATAACACAGAAGTCAGGGCATCATTTTCTGTGGGAAAAACAAAATACTATCATCTGAGGATAAGAGCAGAGAACAATAGACTTAGTCCAATGAACTCCTTAGCTTCTACTGCTCCATCCCAGTGCTGTGCTGTCTGCAGGGATGTTAACATTCTAGGTTTACTAGGACACAACCGTTGAGTATTGAATTTTTTACTGATTGTATTGTTACACTGTTCTTCATCTTTCTGATTGTCCCTAAGGTTGTCAGTCCTGGTAGTCCATGATAGGAGCAGGCCTCTGGGTTTGCAGGTAGAGATGGCAGTCCCTGAAGTTAGTAGGCTTCCAGCCTTCTGGGCAAAGTTGAAAGTGCCTGGTGGCTTCAGGCCTCTGGTTGAACCTGGTGGAGACTAGCCTCCAGGTATAATGTCAGAGCTGGTAGTTCCTAAGAGGTGTAAACATCTGGGGTGGCAGAAAGTGTTGAGGGTTGGAAAATGGAGCACAGAGAGGACAGGGTAGAACTCACAGCTGCTGGACTTGCCAGGGGAGCCAGTGGGCAGGAGCATGTTGCTTGGTGATCTTACCTGGTTGTTCTAAGTGAAAAGCGGCCTCCGAGATGTAAGTAGTGCTGTGGGCAAGGAAATGGGATGCAGAGGGAGCATGGCTGAACTTGTAGCTGCTGGGTTTACTCACAAGGGGCAGCACTCAGGGAATTTGGGTGGCAGTCTCACTGGGTGGTTCCTGATGGCTATAGGCACTGGGATTGATGGTAGAGTTGTGGGGTGGAAGAGATAATTTACTTAATATATATATATATTCATTTTTTGATAAACACTTTTTATATGCCTTCCTTGTATTTTCATTTATTTTGTACTCCCATGGAGACAAACCCAACCGCAGGAGAAACAGTATCTAATCTTTTATTTGCCATTCATAAAGAGACAGGTAATTTGAGAAACAGGAGCAAAAGTGTAGTTATTCAACCTGTAGACACTGATTGAACACATGGTTCTCATTTTCATTCCTTCCTGTGTTTTTTTCATAAAGCTCTTATTAAGTATCTAGTGTTGTCTAGATACACTGTTATAAGCATGTTATCTTCCTCCTGAACACCACCTAGTGGTTTACTATTGCCACTTCTCACATAGATATTTTATGTGATTTTTTTCTCATTTATGAGAAGCCTGGATGACTCTTCCTTCCATGTATACTGTAGTACTTACCAGGGCCTTTGCATATTGCTCTCTAGAGAGGACGATTCTCTCCACTGACACTATGACATAAAAGTTCAGTTGTAGCCTTGCAGTGACTGATCATCTCCTCAGGCTGTCTCCTCCAAAGGAAATTGCCTGTTAGGTTGTAGGTTCTGCTGTTGCTCAGGATTCCTGGACATAACAGAGGGGAGTGAGAGAGGAGAATGGGGAGTGAAGATGAGTCCTGTGTTCCACTCTTGACCACATGTTCTGTTAAATTATGAGAAACCAGGTCTTATCCTACAGGATAGGGCATGTGAGGTTCACATCAGTGAGTAGATTCCAGATTGGCGAAAATGTGTCCTATAATGAAGATTTTGGAACACATGAGGTGAATGATATGTTTTGAGATATGTCTAGAACAACAATAGGGAAGAGGGAAATTTTAGTGTGTAACAAATTGTATATAAATAAACATCTTATTTCTAATAAGCATCAAGAGAGCAACTTCAAAAATTGTTCATGACGTGTGTTTATATGTTTGGACTTCTCTGTCATTAATTTAGCTCCCATATGTGATGTTTTTGATGCTCCTGTCTCTCAGCTTAGGAGATCAAGCATCTATCCCTTGCAGGTCTTGTGCAAACCTCATACAAAGTAGGGGAAACAGATATTTGCATTGGTACCTGCAGAAACCATCCCAGTTTCCACTGCTCTGAACTGACAAACTTGAAATTGATTTTTGGACTTCCACATAGGCTTAGTTACTGTGGGTCAGGCACAGAATTCATACTCAGGATCAGTAGAGTGGACCCTGAGGATTTGGGGGTTTATTATTGCTTCCAAGTTTCATATGTTCTTCTCATGGTAATATAGGCCCTAATAAAAATGTCCTCACTTGGGATGGCTACCTACTCTATAATTTATCTGTGAGACAGAGAAGAGCTGATGAACTCCAGACTGTGGGTTACACCTGAGGGCCTATGCATCTTGGGTACAGCTTGTTGGTTCACAATTTTTCTTTAGTTTCATAGGCTACAATACAAATAATATTGTATCTTCCTCAAGAGAATGGTGAACAGGTGCCCCCTCAGCATTCTGGAATAATTAGGTAAAGCTGAGTACAAACCCATTCTGTTCCTACAGGCCTTGTCTGCCTTTGTCACTCAACATCGTCCATTAAAGCCAACAGGAAACTGAGATTATTCCTTTGTTAAACTCTACTATACTTAAGTCTTTTGCCACATTTTATGCTTTTGGTTTAAATTCTATTTTACTAATGTAAACTCACAATATAAACCTGTATTCATTTAATGTCATTCCATATTCTCCCTATACTGTTCATTCTGCTTTATTTTACTTCCTTTTCATTCATGATATACTTTAAAACTTTAAAAGCATAAATAATAATTATTTTATATTTTTATTTAAACCCCCTATTTTTTCTTCTTTTTAACTCTGAAATTCTTATTATCAAAAAAAGCCTTCCAACTGCAATCTTTTTATTTGACTCAGTGACTTAATTTCTTTGCTTGCGGGAGTATGAATTAGGGCTTTTGTACTGGAACATAGCAGCTAGGCAGTGGCTATACCACTGCAGAATACCATTGCCTGCTAATAGCCTGTTACTACAGATTGGAAACTCACCAGACCTTCATCTATTTATGACAAAATATTGATGGGTCTAATCTTGTGCAGGTTCCCACAGTAGTGAGTTCATGAGTACAGTGACCATGTCCAGAATCCTTTGTTTCACAGGATTCCTTGCTCTTCTTTGGTTTTTACATTTCCCCTACATCTTATTAGAGGTGTTCCTTTAACCTGAATTGATCCAGTTATTCTTAGCACATAGAGCTTCCGGCCTCTAATTAAGTACCACCCACTGCAAAAAGGAATTTCTGTGATGAAGTGTGACAGTATCACTAACTTGTAGGCATAAACATAACAATTTAGAAATAAATTTGATACCACGCATATTCATGAAATCACTTGTTACCTAATATGGCATATGACTTCCTCAGCCATAGACTCTTGACTGGATTTGTAATACCAGAAGCTAGTTTCTACCAGTGAGGGGAATCACATTTCTAATCAGAAAACTCTAAGTTAGACCCAGTGTAGAGATCATCGTGCCTGTTAGTATCCTGCCAAAGAGTTGTCTGTTAATATTAGTTATAAAGGATAAAGCTGAGTAAGTCTTCTGATAACATTTTACATCAGGGCTTTGATGAGAACCCTTCTGACCTGTAAAATCTAGCCAGCCAGGAGGAGATTTTCACCTGAATTACAACACTGTTTCACTATTTTTTGCCACCAAAATGCATTGTGTCATTAGCAATAGAATTTACAATCTACTTCTATTGTGCAAGCAAGAAACCTGGCAGCACATGTTTTGTTTTGTGGCTTTGGAATCTCTCTCACAAGGTGGGTATATAACCCTGAGATCTTTGTTTTACAATGTATGGTTTTTAGAGAAACATTATCTACAATGCAGTGTACTTCATTAATTATCCTTTTACAATATGGTTAAAATCTCAGAATTCAAAGTTAGGATCCACTTAGGAGACTGGACTGTGACATTTGTCTTTAACACTAAGTATAAATTTTCTAGTTTTGGATATTTCCTTTCAAATTTCCTTTTATTCATTTATTTATTGAGTTTTGTTTGTTTTGGTAATGGAAACACTAGAGACCCATTCCTCACTTCTAACATTTTTCAAACCATAAATCTATAAAAGTTATTAATAATATTCATCACATTTACAGTTTCTGGATAAAAACTCAAAATATACCATTCTAGTATTTTGATTTATTTTGTGCTCCCATAGAGATAAATTCAAAGGATCACAGAAAACTTAGCTCCTAATTTATATATGTAACATTAAAAAATGTTTCTATAAAATTGATGAAAAGAGGGAAAAACCATATTTGTTCAACTTGAAAGAGAACTGCTGCATACATATGGCTTCATTCTCACTTTTTCTTGTGTTCTTATGTTTTTATCTTAAATTTCATTTCTTTATATAAATATTGAAGGTCTTCCTTTCCTTTGTTTTCTATTTGTGTAAAGTATGACTCCTTAACTTCCCGAGAATGCCTAAACATCTCAAGAAGTGTTTCTTTTCTGACTATAAGCTGGTTCCTTTTTTCTCCATTCTTTTCAGTGAATATTGACTGTATGTTTTATTCCAAGTCCATGCACAGTTATCACGCTATTATTTTCCTGTTAGTATTTTCTGCTTGTTTTGTGTAATTTTTCCTATGTTTGAGGTTTGGTGTTTTTATACAATGATAATATTTTATTTTTTCCTCCACTTTTATACATGTTAGTGAATTAATGCAAATTAATTTAATGCAAATTATTTTCAAGAAAAATTACCTTTAAATTCAAAAAGTGGTTACTTTGCTGTAATTTTTGAACATTTCTGGTAATTACATTTTTTGTTTAGAAGGGGAATTTTAGTGTTATTTCTTGTGAGAATGTTGGTTATTTAATGCTATTCACTCTTCGTCATTAGCTTTTTAAGAAATAAATTACTCCCATTACCCCTCCAGTCTGACCTACCACCTGCTCCATTAGGAGAGAGATGTGTTGCCTCAACATACATTCCTGCCTGTCTCCAGGACAACTGCTTTAACCAGGGACACATGAGTCCTACTCTAACAGGAGGCATCACTGCCTGCCTTCCAGGAGGCCTGCTCTAACCCAGGTCACACAGCTTGACCAGTGACCAAGGCAGCCTGCTCCAGTCTGAGAATCCCAGTCAGTTAATACCACATATAAACAGATGGCAAAAGGCAAGTTGAAGAACATAAACAACAGATACCAATGTAATTTAGGGAACATCAGAGTCCAGTTCTCCTATCACAGCAAGTCCTTGCTACTTTAGCAGACCAGAAGAGCCAGATTCTGATCTAAAATTCCATTTCTCAAAGATGATAGAGGTCTTTAATGAGATTAAAATATATCTCTTAAAGAAATACAGGAAACGCAGGCAAACAGGAGGAAGCCCTTAAAGAGGAAACAAACAAGTCCCTTAAAGAAATGCAAGAAAACACAATCAAATACATGAAGGAATTGAAGAAAAATGTCCAATACCTAAATGTGGAAATAGAAACAATAAAGAAATCACAAATGGAGGCAACTATGGAGATGAAAACCTAGGAAAGAGATCAGGAGTTACAGATGCAAGAATCATGAACAGAACAGAAGAGAGAAAAGAGAATCTCAGACATAGAAGTTTTCAACACACCAGTCAAAGACAATACAAGGTATAAAAAGTTCCTAAGCCAAACCATCTAGGAAATTTGGGACACCATGAAAAGACCAAATCTAAGAATAACAGGAATAGAAGAGGTTGAAGATTCCTCATACAAAGGGTCAGAAACCATCTTCAACACACTCATAGAAGAAAACTTTAACTAAAAGAGAGTTGGCCATAAACATACAAGAAGCTTAAAAAAATTACGAAAAAAAATTAAAGGTTAAAATTAAATTACATTAAACATTGGACCAATTAAGAACTTTTTTCACATAATAATCTAAATGTCAAATGCACATATAAAAGAAAGAATATTAAAAGCTGTGTGGGAAAAGGCCAAGTTCATATAAGTGCCGATGAATGGGAACAACACCAGACATCTCATCAGAAACTCTAAAAGCCAGAAGATCTTGGACAGATGTCTTACAGACCAGAATGTACCAAGTATGCCAACTCAAATTACTCTACTCATCAAAATTTCAATCACAACAAATGGAGAAACCAAGAAATTTCATGACAAAACTAAATTTAAACAGCCTAAATCTAAAACATTTTGCTACTTTGTGCCATTTAAATAAAGTCCTGATTTAATTTCTGCAGATTATTTCGGGTTGGGTATCAGGTGTACACATTTTCAGTGTGACTGTTGTAATAAGCACAAATTGCTTTACAATCATCCCATTCCTGAGTTCTTCAAAATATGCTAGAAGAGTCTGTCTGAATTTTCTTCAGTTGAGGGACGTATAATGCTTGCTTTTTTTTTCTCTTTTTGATGGAATTTTTTAATATTGGGCATTTTCTTTATTTACATTTCAAACATTATTTTTTTTCCAGGTTTTTCTCCACCTCGTAATCTCTATCTGCTTCCCTCCCCCTGCTTCTATGAGGGTGCTCCCCCAACCACCCACCCACTCTTGCCTCCCTGCCCTGGCATTCACCTACTCTGGGGCATCTAGTCTTCACAGGACCAAGGGCCTCTCCTCCCACTGATGCCTGAGAAAGTTATCCTCTGCTACATATGTGGCTGGAGCCATGGGTCCCTCCATGTGTATTGTTTTGTGGTTACCACCTTGGAGCTCTAGTGTGGGTGGGTGTTGTTTGGTTGATATTGTTGTTCTTCCTATGGTGTTGCAAACTCCTTCAGCTCCTTCATTCCTTTCTCTCACTCCTTTATTGTGGAATTCATGCTAAGTTGAATGGTTGGCTGCAAGTATCCCCCTCTGTATTTGTCTGGTTTGGCAGAGCCTATCTGGAGACAGCTATATCATGCTCCTGTCAGCGAGCACCTCTTGGTATTCACAATAGTGTCTGGGTATGGTGACTCTATATGGGTTGAATTCCCAGGTGGGGACTTGTCTGGATGGCCTTACTTTAGTTTTTGCTCCACACTGTTTCTGCTTTTTTCCTCCAGCAAGTATTTTGTTCCACCTTCTAAGAAGGACAGAAGCATCCACATTTTGGTGTTCCTTCTTCTTGAGCTTCATGTGGTCTGTGAAATCTATCTTCGAAATTCTGAGCTTTTGGGCTAATATTCACTTATCAGTGAGTGCATACCTACCATGTGTGTTCTGTTGTGACTGAGTTACCTCACTCAGGATGATATTTTCTAGTTCCATCCATTTGCCTAAGAATTTCATCAAGTCATTGTTTTTAATAGCTGAGTTCATTGTGTAAATGATCCACATTTTCTGTATCTACTCCTCTTGAAGGCTATCTGGGTTCTTTCCAGCTTCTGGTCATTATAAATAAGGCTGCATTAAGCAGAGTGGAGCATGTATCCTTTTGGGTGTACATCTAGGAGTGGTATAGCTGGGTCCTCAGTTAGTACTATGTCCAATTTTACGAGGAACTGCCAAACTGATTTCCAGAGTGGTTGTAGCAGCTTGGAATTCCTCCAACAATGGAGGTGTGTTCCTCTTTCTCCACACCCTGTCTAGCATCTATTGTCTGGTGACTTTTTATTTTATCCTTTCTGACTTGTGTGAGGTTGAAGATCAAAATTGTTTTGCTTTCCATATCCTGGATGACTAAGGATTTTGAACATTTCTTTAGGTGCTTCTCAGCCATTGCTTATTCCTTGGATGATAATTCATTGTTTAGTTCTATGCTCCATTTTTTAATAGGGTAATTTCATTCTCTGGAGTCTATCTTCCTGAGTTCTTTGTTTATATTGGATATTAGCTCTCTATCATATGTAGGATTGGTTATGATCTTTTCCCAATTTGTTGGTTGATATTTTGTCCTATTGTCAGTTTCCTTTGACTTACAGAGGGTGAGAAACCATTTGACAAAATTCGACACCGCTTTATGGTTAAAGTCTTGGAAAGATCAGGAATTCAAGGCTCATACCTAAACATAGTAAAAACAATATGCAGCAAATTAGTAACCAACATCAAACTAAATGGAGAGAAACTTGAAGTAATCCTACTAAAATTAGGGACTAGATAAGGCTGCCCCCTCTCTCCCTATCTATTCAATATAGTACTTGAGGTCCTAGCTAGAGCAGTTAGACAAGAAAAGGAGGACAAAGGGATAAAATTTGGAAAGGAAGACATCAAAATATCACTATTTACAGATGATATGATAGTATATTTAAGTGACTCCAAAAATTCCACCAGAGGACCCCTATATCTGATAAACAACTTCAGTCAAAATGACTGGATATAAAATTAAGTCAATCAAATCAGTAGCTGTTCTCTACTCAAAGGATAAAGATGGTGAGAAAAAAATTAGTGAAACTACAACCTTCATAACAATCAGAAATTATATAACATACCTTGGTGTCACACTAACCAAGTAAGGTAAAGTTCTGTATGACAAGAACTACAAATCTCCGACAAAGAGATTGAAGAAGACCTCAGAAGACTGAAAGATCTCCCATGCTCATGGATTGGCAGGATTAATGTAGTAAAAATGGCCATGTTTCTGAACGCAATCCTCAGATTCAATGCCATACCCATGAAAATTCCAACTCTATTATTCATAGACTTAGAAAGAGCAATTCTCAAATTCAGTTGGAATAACAAAAACAAAAACAAAAAATAAACAAACAAACAATAAAATAGGATAGCAAAAACTATTCTCAACCACTAAAAGAACTCCTGGTAGTATCACCATGCCTGTTCTCAAGCTGAATTACAGAGCAAGAGTGATAAAAAGCATATAGTATTGGTACAAAAACAGGCAGGTAGATCAATGGATTATATTTGAAGACCCAGGTCGAAAGCACTCAGAGGAATCTGGACTCCTAGGCATTTTAACAGAACCAGGATTCACAACATCACCTCCAACACTGGGGAGTAACTGGGAACAATGGGATCCAGGGGTGCAGGAACCCCACCCAGCCAGTGGCATGTGACCCTTCAGGCCTGAGCCTGTACCCTGAGCAGACCTTGGGTGCTACCTCTGCACCCAGTCCCACAACCCCAAGAGGAAGATGGACTCCCAGGTGCTCTAACATGTCCAGGATAACAGGATCTCAGGAGCTGGGTCACACCAGAATCTCAGACTCCCAGAGCAGCTTGACTACTAGGAGATTTCACACACCCAGAATCTCAGGATCACAGGATCACAGAATCACAGGATCACAGTGACAGCTGGACTCTGAGGAGTTCCAACACAACCAGGATCAAAGGAGGAACAGGCTCCAGTCAGATACAGTGAGGACAGGTATCACTAGAGATGATCAGATGGCAACAAGCTTGTATAAGAACAGAAGCTACAGAAACCTAGGTTACTTGACATCATCAGAACCCAGATCTCTCACCATAACAATTCCTGGATACATCATTACACCAGAAAAACAAGATTCAGATCCAAAATCACTTCTTATGATGATGATAGAGGACTTTAAGAAAGACATAAATAACTTGCATAAAAAAAAGAAAAATACAGGAGAACAAAGGTAAACAGGTAGACACTCTTAAAGGGGAAACATAAAAAACCCTTTAAGAATTACAGAAAAACACAACCAAACAGGTAAAGGAAATGAAAAAAATCTATCCAGGATCTAAAAGTGTATAAAGAAACAATAAATAAATCAAAAAGGGCGACTACCTTAGAGTTAGAAAACCTAGGAAAAGATCAGAAGTCATAGAAGTAAGCATCACCAAGAGAATACAAGAGATAGAAGACAGCATCTCAAATGCAGAAGATACCATAGACAACATTGACACAACAGTGAAATAAAATACAAAACGCAAAAAGATCTTAACCCAAAACATGCAGGAAATCCAGTACACAATGAGAAGAGAAAACTTAAGGATAATAGGTATAGAAGAGAGTGAAGATTCCCATCTTAAAGGGCCAGTAAATATGTTCAAGAAAATTATGGAAGAAATTTCCCTAACCTAAAGAAAGAGATGCCCATGAACATACAAGAAGCCTACAGAATTCCAAATAGACTAGACCAGAAAAAAGAAAGAAAGAAAGACAGAAAGAAAAGCAGCTGCTTCTCTGCAGGGATTTCACTCACTGTCTTCCAGGAAGATCAATACAAGTGTACCCACTTACTCCAATGATAGTCAGGATTGGACCTTGAACAGGGCCACTTCAGTGTGCATATCTTTGGCCCTCGGTTTAATCTTCAATCTCATTAAAGGATTGCACAAGTATGACAGTTCATTGGATGTATTTTTCCCCATTTTCAGTGTGGCCACATTGAATAAAATTTTCTTCTTCTGGATTTTACTTTCAAGTTGGATTATCAAGGATAGGTTGCTAGTCCAGGCTTGGCATACAATGTTATGTAGCAACAAGTGATTCCCTGAGCCTTTGAGAGATGAAGGTGGTGAAAGATTCAAAATACTGAGTAGTTGAGCCCTCAGAACACATGTTACCTGTACATTCAACATTGAATTATTACCTAAATATATACAAAACTAAAAGTGTACCCAAACTATTTAACAAGGAACCTAAATGTTCAATGCATAATTGAAAAATGAAATAAACACAGTTTATTTCCAACTCTTCCAAAGAGTTTCTGAGTTCTGCCCAATGTTTGGCTGTGGCTCACTGCATTTGTTTCAGTTAACTACTAGGGGGAAGCTCTCGGAGAACAGTTCTGCTAGATTCTTGCTTACAAGCATAACAAAGTATCATTAATAGTTTTAGGGATAGGTGCTTGTCCATGGGATGGTTCTCAACTTGGGCTGGTTGTTGTTTGGCCATTCTCTCAATCTCTGGTTCATGTTTGTCTTTGTATTTCTTATACACAGGATCAATTTTGGGTTTAAAGTGTTTTGAGTAGGTTGGTGCCCTTGTCCCTATACTGGAGGTCTGTCTGGCTATAAAACAAACAGGTTCTATATCTCTACTGCTATGAGTCTCAGCTAAAGTCATCCCTATTGATTCCTGGGATCCTCCCCAATCACAGGCTACTGGCATGTGCAAGAGATGCCCCCACCCCTCTACTTGCATAAGCTTCAGATTTCCATTCATTTTTCTGGCCCTCTGGCCATTTCTCCCATCTCTTCCCACTCCTGATTCTGAACCTCCCATTCCCTTCCTCATACACCCTCCCCCTTCCAATTCCCTCCCTCCATCTACTCCCTATATCTATTTTATTCCTCCTTCTAAATGAGTGTCAAGCATCCTTACTTGGGCTTTCCTTCCTGTTTAGCTTATTTGGATGTGTAGAACATAACATGTGTATACTGTCCTTTATGGGTAATATCCACTTATAGGTAGGTACATACCATGCATCCCCTTTTGAGTCTGGATTACCTCACTCAAGATTACATTTTCTAATTCTATCTGTTTAGCTACAAAATCCATTATGTCCTTGTTTTTTATAGCTGAGTAGTACTCCATTGTGTAAATGAAACACATTTTCTGTATTCTTTCTTTGATTGAGGGTCATCTGGGTTGTTTCCAGTTTCTGGCTATTACACACAAAACTGCTATGAATATACTGGAGCATACTTCCTTGTTGTATGGTGGAACTTTTTTGGGGGGGTATATGTCCAGGAGCAGTATATCTGGGTCTTCAGGTAGAAGAACTATTGCCAGTTTTCTGAGAAACTACCAGATTGATTTCCAGAGTAACTGTATAAGTTTTCAATCACAACAATGGAAAAGTGTTCCCTTGCTCCACATCCTCACCAGCATATGCTTTAGCTTGAGTTTTTGATCTTAGCCATTCTGACAGGTGTAAGGTAGATTCTCAGCATTGCTTTGATTTGCCTTTCCCTGATGACTAAGGACCTTGAAAATTATTTTAATGGTTTATTGGCTATTTGATATTCTTCTGTTGAGAATTATATGTTTAGCTCTGTACCCCATTTTCAATTGTGGTTATTTGGTTTGTTGCTGTTTTCTTGGGTTCTTATATATTTTGGATATTAACCTTGTGTTGAATGTAATGTTAGGGAAATTTGGTCCCTGATCTGTAGGCTACAATTTTGTCCTATTGATAGTACCCTCCTCCTTATAGAAGCTTTTCAGTTTCATCAGATTCCATTTATGAATTGTTGATATTAGTTTCTGACCATCTGGTTCAGGAAATTGTCTCATGTACCAAAATTTTTCAAGATTCTTTCCTCCTTTCTCTTCTATTATATTCAGTGTATCTGGTTTTATGTTGAGGCCTTTTTGCAGAGGCCTGGATTTTTTGCAGGGTAATAAATATGGATCTATTTTTATACCTTTGTAAATAATTGGATATATTCTTTATTTATATTTAAAATGTTATCCCCTTTCCCAGTTTCCCCCCAACCCTCCTTGAAAACCCCTATGCCATCCTCCTTCCCCCTGCTTCTATGAGGGTATTCCTCTACCCACCCACCCATTCCCGCCTCCCTGTCCTCGAATTCCCCTATACTGGGGCATCTATAGAGCCTTCATAGGAATAAGGACATTTCCTCTGATTAATGCCTGAAAGGCCATCATCTGTTACATATGCAGATAGGGCCATGTGTCCTTCCATGTGTGCTCCTTGGTTGGTTACTTAGTCCCTGAAAGTTCTAAGAAGTCTGGTTGGTTGATATTGTTGTTCTTCCTATGGAGTTACAAACCCATTAGGTTGTTTCAGTCCTTTCTCCAGCTAATTCATTGAGAAATCCATGCTTAGTCCAATGGTTGGCTTCAAGCATCCACCTCTGTATTTGTAAGAATCTGGCATAGCATTTCGGGAGACAGCTCTATCAGTTCCTTTCAACCAGGAATTTTTGTCATCCAGAATAATGTCTGGGTGGGTGGGGGGATACCCCATAGTGGCAGGCAGAGGGGGGAGGGAATGGGGAGGTTTCAAAGGGGAGATCTGGAAAGGGGGAACATTTAAAAAGTAAAGAAATTATGAAAAAAATGAAAAAAAAATAAAACAAACAAACAAAAAAATAGTGTCTGGGTTTCGTGACTATATACAGGATGGATACCCAGGTAGGGCAGTCTCTGGATGGCCTTTCCTTTTGTCTCTGCTCTACACTTTGTCTCTGTATTTGCTCCCACAAGTATTTTGTTCCCCTTCCTAAGAAGGACTGAAGTATCCATAGTTTGAGTGAATATCATGTGTGTTCTTTTGTGATTGAACCTCGCTCAGGATGATATTTTTCTAGTTCCATCCATATGCCTAAGAATTTCATGAATTCCTTGTTTTCCTCTGTTGAAGGACATGTGGGTTCTTTCCAACTTCTGACTATTATAAATAAGGCTGCTATGAACATAGTGGAGCATGTGTCCTTCTTACTTGTTGGGGAATCTTCTGGGTATATGCCCAGGAGTGGTATATCATGGTCCTCAGGAAATACAATGTCCAATTTTCTGAGGAACACCAGACTGATTTCCAGAGTGATTGTACTAGCTTGTAATGTCTCCAACACAATGAAGGAGTGCTCCTCTTTCTCCACATCCTTGCCAGCATATGCTGTCACCTGAGATTTTGATCTTAGCTATTCTGACTGGTGTGAGGTGGAATCTCAGGGTTGTTTTAATTTGCATTTCCCTGATGACTAAGGATGTTGAGCATTTCTTTAGGTGCTTCTCAGCCCTTCGAGTTTCAACAATTGAGAATTCACTGTTTATGCCTGTTGTAACACCTTCCCCCCCTTTTTTTTTCTTCTTTTTTTGGTTTTTTGAGACAGGGTTTCTCTGTATAGCTCTGGCTGTCCTGGAACTCACTCTGTAGACCAGGCTGGCCTCAAACTCATAAATCAGCCTATCTCACCTCCCAAGTGCTGGGATTAAAAGTGTTCGCCACCACTGCCCGGCTCTGTTGCCCATTTTTAAAAGGGTAATTTGGTTCTCAGGAGTCTAACTTCTTGAGTTCTTTGTATATATTGGATGTTAGCACTCTATCAGATGTACGATTGGTAAAGATCTTTTCCCAATCTCTTCGTTGCTGTTTTGTCTTAGTGACAGTGTCCTTTGCCTTACAAGCTTTGCAATTTTATGAGGTCCCATTAGTTGATTCTTGATCTTAAAGCATAAGCCATTGATGTTCTTTTCAGGACTTTTACCCTGTGCTCATGTGTTTGAGGTACTTCTCCCCTGTCTCCTCTGTAAGTTTCAGTGTATTTGGTTTATGTGTAGGTCCTCGATCCACTTGGATATGAGCTTTATACAAGGAGATAACAGTGAGTTGATTTGCATTGTTCTACATGCCGACTACCAGTTGAATCAGCACCATTTGTTAAAAATGCTATTTTTTTTCCACTGGATGGTTTCAGTTCTTTTGTCAAAGATGAAGTGATTGTAGGTATGTGGGTACATTTCTGGGTCTTCAATCCTATTCGATTGATGTACCTACCTGTCACTGTACCAATATCATGCAGTTTTTATCACTATTGCTTTGTAGTACAACTTGAGATCAAGGATGCTGATTCCCCCAGAAGTTCTTTTATTGTTGAGTGTAGTTTTTTTGCTATCCTTTTTTTTTTCTTTGTTATTCCAAATGAATTTGCAATTGCTCTTTCTAACTCTATGAAGAATTGAGTTGGAAGTTTGATGGGGATTGCATTGAATCTGTAGATTTCTTTTGGCAAGATGGACATTTTTAGTATATTAATTCTGCCAATCCATGAGCATGGGAGATCATTCCATCTCCTGAGATCTTTTTAAATTTCTTTCTTTAGACCATCGAAGTTCGTGTCATACAGATCTTTCACTTGCTTTGTTAGTGTCACACACCAATGTATGTTATATGATTTGTGACTACTGTGAAGGGTGTTGTTTCCCTAATTTCTTTCTTAGCCTATTTATCCTTTGAGGAGAGGAAGGCTACTGATTTGTTTGAGATAATTTTATATCCTGCCACTTTGCTGAAGTTGTTTATCAGCTTTAGGAATTTTCTGGTAGAATTTTTGCGATTACTTAATATATTATCATATCATCTTCAAATAGAGATATTTAAACTTCTTCCTTTCCAATGTGTATCCCTTTGACCCTCTTTTGTTGTCTAATTACTCTGGCTAGGACTTCGAGTACTATATTGAATAGATAGGGAGAGAGCGGGCAATCTTGTGTGTTTACTGATTTTTGTGGGATTGCTTCAAGTATCTCTCCATTTAGTTTGATGTTGGCTACTGGTTTGTTATATACTGCTTTTACTTTGTTTAGGTATGGGCCTTGAATTCCTGGGCTTTCCAAGGCTTTTAACATGAAGGGATGCTGAATTTTGCCAAATGCTTTTTGAACATCTAATGAAAATTATAATGTGTTTTTATTTTCCTTTGAGTTCGTTAATGTAGTGGATTACGTTGATGGATTTCCATATAGTGAACCACCCCTGCATCCCTGGGAGGAATACTACTCGAGTACGGTGAATGTACATTTTGATGTGTTTTTGGCTTTTGTTTTCAAGAATTTTATTAAGTATTTTTGCATTGATATTCCTAAGGGAAATTGGTCTATAATTTTATTTCTTTGTTAGGTCTTTGTGAGGTTCTGGTTTCAGTGTAACTGTGTCCTCATAGAATGAATCAAGTACTGTTCGTTCTGTTTCAATTTTGTGGAATAATTTGAAAAGTATTGGTATTAGGTCTTCTTTGAAGGTCTGAGAGAATTCTGCCCTAAACCCCACTGGTCTTGAGATTGTTTTGGTTGGAAGACTTTTAATGAATGCATCTATTTCTTTAGGGGCTATGGGACAGTTTAGATGGTTTATCTGATCCTGATTTAACTTTGGTATTTGGCATCTTTATAGAAACTTGTCCATTTCATCCATATTTACCAATTTTGTTTAGTATAGGCTTTTCTAGTAGGAGCTGATGATTTTTTGAATTTCCTCAGATTCTTTTGTTACATCTCCCTTTCCATTTATGATTTTGTTAATTTGAATACTGTGTCTGTGACTTCTTTTTAGTCGGCTAAGGGTTTATATATCTAGTTGATTTTCTTGAAGAACAAGCTCCTGGTTTCGTTGATTCTTTATATAGTTCTTTTTGTTTCTTCTTGGGTGATTTAAGCCCTGAGTTTGATGATTTCCTGCCTTCTACTCCTCTTGGGTGTATTAGACTCTTTTTCTTCTAGAATTTTGAGGTGTGCTGTTAACTTGATAGTGTATGCTTTCTCCAGTTTCTTTTAGGAGGCACTCAGAGCTATGAGTTTTCCTCTCAGCACTGCTTTCATTGTGTCCCATAAGTTTGGGTATGTTGTTCTCTCATCTTCATTAAATTCTAGGACGTCGTAAATTTCTTTCTTTATTTCTTCCTTGACCAAGTTATCATTGAGTACAGCATTGTTCATGTTTTTTGTGTATGTGGGCTTTCTGTTGTTGTTGCTATTGTAAACCAGCCTTATTCCATAGTGATCTGATAGGAGGCATGGGATTATCTCAATCTTCTTATATCTGTTGATGTTTGTTTTGTGACCGATAATATGGCCAGTTTTGGAGAAGGTACCATGAGGTGCTGAGAAGAAAATATATTCTTTTGATTTAGGATGATATGCTGTATAGATATCTGTTAAATCCAACTGGTTTGTAACTTCTGTTTGTTTCACTGTGTCTATGTTAGTTTGCGTTTGTTTTTTTTTCATATTTCATTTACATTTCATATGTTTCCCCCTTTTCAGATCTCCCCTTTTGACCCTCCCCATTCCCTCCACCCTCCCCCTGCCATTATGGGGATATTCTCCAACCAACCCTCCCACCCACCCACCAACTCTCAACTTGCCTCCTTGTCATTCTCCTATACTAGGGGATGTAACACCCTCAGGCCCAAGGGCCTCTCCTTCCCCTGACGGATAACAAGACCCACCTCTGCTTCATTTGTGGCCAGCACCATAGGTCCCTCCATGTATATTCTTTAGTTGGTGGATCAGTCTTCAGAAGTATCAGGGGGTCAGGCCATTTGCCACTCCCTCCCAGGGGCTGCACACTCCCTCAGCTCCTTCAGTCCTCTCTCCAAGCCCTGCATCTGGGACCTCACACTCAGTAATACTGTTGCTGCTAAGTGACTCTTGGGTATTTCAAACTTTTGGGCTAATAACCTCTTAACAGTGAGTACATACAATGTTCATTCTTTTGTGACTGTGTTACCTCACTCAGGATGATATTTTCAAGACCCATCCATTTGTCTACAAATTTAATGAAGTCATTGGTTTTAATAGGTGAGTAGTATTCCATTGTGTAAATATACCACATTTTCTGTATCCATTCCTCTGTGGAGGGACATCTGGGTTGTTTCCAGCTTCTGGCTATTATAAATATGGCTGCTATGAACATAGTGGAGCATGTGTCTTTATTACCTTTTGGAGCATCTGCTGTGTATATGTCCAGGAGTTGAATAGCTGGGTCCTCAGGTAGTATTATGTTCATTTTTCTGAGGGTCCGCCAAACTGATTCCAGAGAGGTTGTATCAACTTGCATTCCCACCAGCAATGGAGGAGTGTTCCTCTTTCTACACATCCTCAACAACATCTGCTGGCACCTGAGTTTTTGATCTTAGCCATTCTGACTCGTGTGAGGTGCAATCTCAGGGTTGTTTTGATTCGCGTTTCCCTGATGACTAAGGATGTTGAACATTTCTTTAGGTGCTTCTCAGCCATTCAAGTTTCTCAGTTGAGAATTCCCTGTTTAGCTCACTTCCCCATTTTTTTATATGGTTATTTGGATCTCTGGCGTCTAGCTTCTTGAGTTGTTTGTATACATTGGATGTTAGTCCTCTATCAGATGTAGGATTAGTAAAGATCTTTTCCCAATCTGTAGGTTGCTGTTTTGCACTATTCACAGTGTTCTTTGCCTTACAGAAGCTTTGAAATTTTATGAGGTCCCATCTGTCAATTCTTGATCTTAGAGCACAAGCCATTGGTGTTCTGTTCAAGAACAAATCCCCTGTGCCCAAGTGTTCGAGACTCTTCTCCACTTTCTCTTCTATTAGATTCAGTGTATCTGGTTTTATGTGAAGGTCCTTGATCCACTTGAACTTGAGCTTTGTACAGGGAGAAAGGGATGGATCAATTCACCATCTTCTACTTGTAGACCGCCGGTTGATCCAGCACCATTTTTTAAAGATGCTGTCTGTTTTCCACTGTATGGTTTTAGCTCCTTTGTCGAAGATCAAGTGACCATATGTGTGTGGGTTCATTTCTGGGTCTTTGATTCTATTCCATTGATCTACCTGCCTGTCACTGTACCAATACCATGCAGTTTTTATCACTACTGCTCTGTAGTATAGCTTGAGGTCAGGGAGGCTGATTCCCCCAGATGATCTTTTATAGCTGAGGATAGTTTTTGCTATCCTGGGTTTTTTGTTATTCCATATGAATTTGAGAATTTCTCTTTCTTGGTCTATGAAGAATTGAGATGGGATTTTGATGGGGATAGCATTGAATCTGTATATTGCGTTCGGCAGGACGGCCATTTTAACTATGTTAATCCTGCTAATCCATGATCTTGGGAGATCTTTCCATCTTCTGATGTCTTCTTCGATTTCTCTCTTCAGAGACTTGAAGTTCTTGTCATACATATCTTCTCTTGTTTGGTTAGAGTCACACCAAGATATTTTATATTGTTTGTGACAATTGTGGAAGGTGTCATTTCCATATTTTCTTTCTCAGCCTGTTTATCCTTCGAGATTAGGAAGGCTACTGATTTGCTTGAGTTAATGTTGTATCCAGCCACTTTGCTGAAGTTGTTTTTCAGCTGTAGCAGATCTCTGGTGGAGTTTTTCGGGTCACTTATGTATACCATCATATCATCTGCAAATAGTGATATTTTGATTTCTTCCTTTTCAATTTGTATCCTTTTGATTTCCTTTTGTTGCCTGATTGCTCTAGCTAGAAGTTCAAGTACTATATTGAATAGGTAGGGAGAGAGAGGGCAGCCTTTTCTAGTCCCTGATTTTAGTGGGATTGCTTCGAGTTTCTCTCCATTTAGTTTGATGTTGGCCACTGGTTTGCTGTATAATGCTTTTACTAAGTTTAGGTATACTCCTTGGATTCCAGATCTTTCCAAGACTTCTCTCATGAATGAATGTTGAATTTTTTCAAATGCTTTTTCTGCATCTAATGAAATGACCATGTGGTTTTTTTCTTTTTGTTTGTTTATGTAGTGGATTACATTGATGCATTTCCGGGTATTGAACCATCCCTGCATCCTTCCCTGGGATGAATCCTACTTCATCATGGTGAATGATCGTTTTGATGTGTTCTTGGATTTGGTATGCAAGTATTTTTTGAGTATTTTTGTATCGATATTCATAAGGGAAATTGGTCTGAAGATTTTTTTTTTGTTGGGTCTTTGTGGGGCTTTGGTATCAGTGTAACTGTGGCCTAATAGAATGAATTTGGTAGTCTTCCTTCAGTTTCTATTTTATAGAATAGTTGAAGAGTATTGGTATTAGGTCTTCTTTGAAGGTATGGTAGAATTCTTCACTGAACCCATGTGGTTCTTGGCTTTTTTTTGGTTGGGAGTCTTTTAATGACCGCTTCTATTTCTTTAAGGATTATGGGACTGTTTAGATGGTTTATCTGATCCTGATTTCACTTTGGTAATTGGTATCTGTCTAGAAACTTTTTCATATAATCAAGATTTTCCAATTTTGTTGCATATAGGCTTGTATAGTAGGATCTGATAATTTTTTTAATTTCCTCAGAGTCTGTTATATCTCCCTTTTCATTTCTAATTTTCTTAATTTGGATATTGTCTCTGTGTCCTCTGGTTAGTCTCGGTAGGGTTAACCTATCGTGTTCATTTTCTCAAAGAACCATCTCTTGGTTTTGTTGATTCTTTGTATAGTTCTTTTAGTTTCTACTTGGTTGATTTCAGCCCTTAATTTGATTATTTCCTGCCTTCTACTCCTCTTGGGAGTATTAGCTTCTTTTTGTTCTAGAACTTTCAGATGTGCTGTTAAGCTGTTAGTGTTTGCGCTCTCCAATATCTTTTTGGAGGCATTCAGAGCTATGAGTTTTCTTCTTAACACTGCTTTCATTGTGTCCCATAGGTTTGGGTAAGTTGTACTTCCATTTTCATTGAATTCTAGGAATTCTTTTATTTCCTTCTTTATTTCTTCCTTCACCAAGTTATCATTAAGCAGAGCATTGTTCAGCTTCCATGTGTATGTGTGCTTTCTGTTGTTGTTGCCATTGAAGACCAACCTTAATCTGTAGTGATCTGATAGGTGGCATGGGATTATTTCAATCTTCTTATATCTGTTGAGGTTTGTTTTGTGACCAATTATATGATCAATTTTGGATAAGGTACCATGAGGTACTGAGAAGAAGGTATATTCTTTTGATGCAGGATGAAATGTTCTATAGGTATCTGTTAAACCCATTTGGTTCATAGCCTCTGTTAGTTTCACTGTGAATCTTTTTAGTTTATGTTTTCAAGACATGTCCATTGTTGATAGTGGGGTGTTGAAATCTCTCACTATTATTGTGTGAGGTGCAATGTGTTCTTTGAGGTTTAGAAGAGTTTCTTCTATAAAAGTGGGAGCTCTTGCATTTGGGACATAGATGTTCAGAATTTAGAGTTCTTGGTAGATTTTTCCTTTGATGAGTAAGAAGTGTCCTTCCTCATCCTCTTTGATGAATTTTGGTTGAAGTCAATTTTATCCGATATTAGAATGGCTACTCCAGCCTGTTTCTTTGGGCCATTTGCTTGGAAAATTGTTTTCCAGCCCTTTACTCCGAGGTAGTGTTTGTCTTTAACAGGGAGGTGTGTTTCATGGATGCAGCAAAATACTGGGTCCTGTTTATTGATCCAGTCTGTCCGTCTATGTCTTTTTATTGGGGAGTTGAGGCCATTGATATTAAGAGATATTAAAGAATAGTGATTGTTATTTCCTGTTATTTTTGATGTTGTTTATATTGTTTGTGTGGCTATCTTCTTTTGAGTTTGATGAAAGATTAATTTCTTCCTTTTTCTTGAGTGTAGTTTCCCACCTTGAGTTGGCGTTTCCCATGTATTATTCTTTGTAGGGCTGGGTTTATGGAACATTCTGTGCAAATTTGGATTTGTCATAGAATATTTTGGTTTCACCATCTATGCTTATTGAGAGTTTTGCTTGGTATAACAGCCTGAGCTGGCATTTGTGTTCTTTTAAAGTCTGTATGAGACCTGCCCAGGATCTTCTAGCTTTCACAGTCTCTGGTGAGAAGTCTGGTGTAATTCTGACAGGTCTGCCTTTATATGTTACTTGCTCCTTTTCCCTCACTGCTTTTACTATTCTTTCCTTGTTTTGTTTATTTGTTGTTTTGACTATAATATGACGGGAGGAATTTCTTTTCTGGTCCAGTCTATTTGGCGTTCTGTCGGCTTCTTGAATATTTATGTTCGTCTCTTTCTTTAGGTTAGGTAAGTTTTCTTCTATAATTTTGTTGAAGACATTCACTGGTCCTTTAAGTTGGGAGTCTTCACTCTCTTCTATACCTATTATCCTCAGTTCCTGTCTTCTCATTGCATCCTGGGTATCTTGGATGTTTTGGTTAGAAGCTTTTTGCATTTTGTGTTTTCTTTGATTGTTTTGTCCATGTTTTCTATGGTATCTTCTGCACCTGAGATTCTCTCTTCCAACTCTTATATTCTGTTGGTGATGCTTGCATCTATGACTCCTGATTTCTTTCCTATGTTCTCTAACTCCAGGGTTGTCTCCCTTTGTGATTTCTTTATTGTTTCTATTTCTGTTTTTAATTCCTGAATGGTTTTGTTCATTTGTTTGATTGTGTTTTCCTATAATTCTTCAAGGGTTTTTTGTGTGTCCTCTTTAAGGTCTTCCAGTTGTTTACTTGTGTCTCTTGTATTTCTTTAAGGGAGTTATTTATTTCCTTCTTCAAATCTTCTATCATCCTCTTGATAAGTGATTTTAACTCCGAGTCTTCTTTTTCTGGTGTGTTGGGTTATCCAGGGCTGGCTGTGGTGGGAGAGCTGGGTTCAGCTGAAGCCAAGTAGTCTTGGTTTCTGTTCCTTGTGTTCTTGCCCTTACCTTTCACCATCTGGTTATCTCTGGTGTTAGCTGGTCTTTCTCTCTCTGACTGTGGCTTGTCTTTCCTTCAAGCTCAGATGTCAATAATCCTGAGAGACCAGTTTTCTCTTCCAGCTGTTCTTCAGATCCTGTGTCTAGAGTCTTCCTGCTGCCGGCTCCTAGGCATAAGTGGGCTGGTAGCAAATCCCTGCACTGCATATATAAGAAGGCCTAGTGGGCCAGGCAGGGTTTCTGGTCACAGGTAGAAGCAGGCAGGCTCTTACTTCCCGGCTTTTCCTCATTCCTTGTGTCTGGAGTCTGCCTCCCACTGTCTCCTCAGCACAAGTGGGCCTAGTTTGTGATTTTAAAATTTGTCCATTGATTAGAGTTGGGTATTGAAGTCTTCCACAACTATCATGTGAGGTGCAATGTGTGCTTTGAGTTTTAGTACAGTTTCTGTTATGAATATGGGTACCATTGCTTTTGGAGCACAGATGTTCAGAATTGAGAGTTCTTCTTGGTAGGTTTTTCCATGGATGAGTATGAAGTGTCCTTATCTTTTTTGATGCCTTTTGTTTGAAAGTTGACTTTATCCAATATTAGAATGGCTACTCCAGCCTGTTTCCTTGTACCATTTGCCTGGAAAATTGTTTTCCAGCCCTTTACTCTGAGGTAGTGTTTGTCTTTAACACTGAGATATGTTTTCTGTATACAGCAAAATGCTGTATCCTGTTCATGTATCCCGTCTGTTAGTCTATGTCTTTTTATTGGGAAATGGAGTCCATTGATATTAACAGATATTAAGGAATAGTGATTGTTGCTTCCTGTTATTTGCGATGTTATTTTTATGTTTGTGTGCCTATCTTCTTTTGTGTGTGTTGAAAGAAGATTACTTTCTCACTTTTTCTAGGGTGTAGTTTGCCTCCCTTTGTTGGCATTTTCCATGTATTATCCTTTGTATGTCTGGGTTATTAGAAAGATATTGTGTAAATATTGTTTTGTCATAGAATATCTTGACTTAACCCTCTATGGTAACTGAGAGTTTTGCTGGGTAGAGCAGCTTGGGCTGCCACTTGTGTTCTCTTAGGGTCTGTATGAGATCTGGCCCAGATCTTCTTTCTTTCATCTGGTGAGATGTCTGGTGTAATTCTGATAGGTCTGCTTTTATATGTTACTTGCCCTTTTTCCCTTACTGCTTTTAATATTCTTTCCTTGTTTTGTGCATTTGGTGTTTTGACTATTATGTGATGGGAGGAATTTCTTCTCTGGTCCAATCTATTTGGAGTGTTGTAAGCCTCTTGAATGTTTATGTTCATCTCTTTCTTTAAGTTAGGAAAGTTTTCTTCTATAATTTTGTTGAAGAAATTTACTGACCATTTTAGGAGGGATCTTCACTTTCTTCTATACCTATTATCCTTCTCATTGTGACTTGGATTTTCCAGATGTTTTGGTTTAGGAGCCTGTTGCATTTTGCATTTTCTTGTTGTGTCAGTATTTTCTATGGTATCTTCTATACCTGAGACTCTCTTCTATGTACTGTATTCTGTTGATGATGCTTGTATCTTTGACCCTGAACTCTTTCCTAGGTTTTCTATCTCCAGGGTTGTTTCCCTTTCTAAGTTTTTTTTAAATTGTGTTTATTTCCATTTTTACAACCTGGATGGTTTTGTTCATTTCCTTAGCCTGTTGATTTTGTTTTCCTGTAATTCTTTAAGGAATATTTGTGTTCCCTCTTTAAGTGCTTCTAGCTGTCTACCTGTGTTATCTTGTATTTCTTTAAGTGAATCATTTCCTGCTTAAAGTCTTCTATCTTCATCATAGATGTGATTTTAAATCTGATTCTTGCTTTTCTGGTATGTTGGTGTATCCAGAGCTTGCTGTGGTGGGGGAACTGTGTTCTGATTATGCCAAGTTGCCTTGATTTCTGTTTCTTATATACTTGCACTTGCCTTTTGCCATCTGGTTATCTATGATGTTAGCTGGTCTTGCTCTCTCTGATAGTGGCTTGTCCCTCCTGCAAGCCTTTATGTCATTACTCCTTGGAGAGCAGCTCTTTCTGAGAGGAATTTGGGTTTGGAGAGCTGTGGTACAGGTTCAGCTCTGGGATACAGACAGAAACCAGAAAGATCCTGTCCCCAGATTTTCCTTGGTTCCTGTGTCCTGATGCCTCTGTGAGAGTCCATCTTGATCGAGGAACATGAACTGAAGTGGTGGTCATGCCTGTGCTCCTAGGTGTGTAGGTACTTCTGAGAGATCAACTCCCTCCTGGCATTATTTGGGCATGGAGCTCTGTGTCACCGGATGAGGTCCTTGGCCACAGAAGGAAACTGGAAGGCTACTCCTCAGTTCCTGTGTCTGCGGGTTCCGGGTGGGTCCCTCTGAGCAGTGGAGCTGGTCCTTCCTCCGCTCATAGGCTTTTCAATAGTCCTGGGAGACTAGTTTTCTCCCAGCGCTTTTGACTATGGAGCCCTGCACAAGCTCATGTCTCAGGTCACAGAGGGAAACTAGATTGCTCCTGTCTCAGTCTGCTTCTTTGTCCCTGGGTCCTGATGGTTCTGGGCCGGTTTTTCTGAGCAGAGGTGCTGGTCTTAGCCCTGATGACAGGTCTTTCCACTCTCCTGGGAGGCTAGCTTTTTCCCTTTATTATTTGGGTATGAAGCCATGTGGTACAGGCCACAGGTGTAAACCAGAAGGCTCCTGTCCCAGTCTGCTCCTCGGTCCCTTTGTCCTGAGGGTTTCTGGAGGGGTCCCTCTGACAAGAAGTGCTGGTCTCGCCTCTGCCCACAGGCTTGTCCACACTCCTGAGAGGTTATTTTTCTTCCAGCACTATTTGACTTTGGAGCCTTTTGGCACAGGCTCAGATCCCCAGAAACAGTAGGAAACCCTCTCCTGTATTTCTTTAAGGGATCTTTTGATATGCTTCTTAAAGTTCTATATCATTATCATAAGAGGTGATTTTAGATTTGAATCTTCCTTTTCCGGTGTTATGGTGTATCCAGAACTTGCTATGGTGGGACAATTGGATTCTCATATTGCCAAGTATCCTTGGTTTCTGTTCCTTATGTTCTTATGTTTGCTTCTTACCATCTGGTTATCTTTTATTCTACCTGCTCTCTCTGTATCTGACTGGAGCCTGCCTTTCCTATGATCCTGGTAGTGTCAGAATTGAATTCATCTGTCTCTGTGATTTTGTGATTCTGTGATCCTGGGATCCTATGATCCTGGGTGTGACAGAGCTCCTGAGAGTCAAGCTGCTTTTTGAACCCTGAGATCCTGGTTGACCATGCTCCTAACATCCTGTGATCTGTGATTCTGATTGTGTTCTTGTGCCTGGAAGTCGAGCTTCCTCTGGGTGTTGTTGGACTGGCTGCAGAGTTAGCGCCCAAGGTTTGCTACGGGTACCTGGTGAGATGCAAGTTACCCATGCCACTGGTTGGTCAGAGTTCCTGATTCCCTTGATGCAGCTGGTCACAGTTACTGTCTGGTGTTGGGGAAGATGTTGTGGCCTCCTCACCCCTGATCCTACATTCCTAGGCATGTTAGGGCACCTGGGAGTTGAGTTTCCTCTGGGTGTTGTGGGACTAGCTGAGGAGTTAGGGCCTTAGGTCTACTTAGGGCACCAGCTCAGACCAGAAGGCTATTTGTATTCTTGTACATGAAGTTAGACTAGAACTAGTTGTTGAAGATGCTTTCTTTTCTTCAATCACATGGTTTTGAT
>JADRCH010000088.1:0-44629 GCA_019843965.1 Rhynchomys soricoides
GCCTTAGAAGCTCCAGCTTTCGAACTTTGGCGAACAGTGATAAGGATATATGTATAGGAAATAAGTAACAGTATAAAGCAGGTTACAGCCACAACCCCACATTCTGCATTCATTAAAGTATTTAAATCATGGGAATCCATGCAAGCTTGCTTGATTACCAGTGGCATGTCACAAAAGAAACTGTCTATTTTGTTGGGACCACAGAAAGGTAGCTGCACAACCACTATCAAGTAGCTTATGCCATGTGTAAAGCCAATTGTCCAGGAAGTCAACACCAACCCAGTGCATCTCTTCAGGTTCATGATGGTGAAGTAGTGGAGTGGTTTGCAGATGGCCACATAACGATCATAAGCCATTACCACCAACAGCACCATCTCTCCTCCAGTAATACAATGGGAAAAAAAGACCTGGGACATGCAGCCTGCAAAGGAAATGGTCTTGTTTTTCCTGAGAAAGTCTGTGATCATCTTAGGAGTGGTGTTTGAGGAGAGCCACATATCAACAAAGGACAGGTTGGCCAACAAGAAGTACATGGGAGAATGCAGATGGGGGTCTGTGGTTATTAAGATCAGGATAACAATATTTCCAGACACAATCAGCAGATAAAGAATTAAGAATAACAGAAAAAGTAAGATCTGAAGATTCTTTGAGTGGGCAAGTCCCCAAAGTACAAATTCTGACACCACAGTGTGATTGCCTCCATCCATTTTATTCAGTATATTTTCAGAAATAACCTGCAAAGAAAGAGAGATTATCAACTGGAAGTACGAGCTAGGTTACTTCATTTGTAGATTTAGAAATCCACATTGAAACATGCCTGAATAAAAATGCATAAATGTAAAAGGAAACCTAATCTAACTATGTATGACATTGCTGCCCAAGATAAATTCATGAGTCTTTCCAAGAAAAAAGTATCTGGTGTGACTTTTATATACATCCTCTATCAAGAAATTCATTTTACAGTGGAGCAATAAGGAGAGAAAGAAAGTAATGCAAAATCATAAAAATGTGTGCTTTCTAATTAAATGGTCTGAATTAGTTAGTTGCATTTATGATATTCTATAAAACATTGAGTTGTGAAGTTCAGTACAAATGATCAGACAGAATGATACCATTTTTTGGAAGCATGCTTAATTCTTTCATGGAACATTAGTAAAAGAGTATCTATGACATTGATAAATTAGAATTTAAGATTAAAGTTCTAAAGTAGCTGTTAAGAAAACTTCAGCAGGAAGCATATAGAATGCCTATAAGATTATACATAGATACCAGATTGAAACATATGTACCATAGGATTTGTTTGCTCAACTAAACTGATTTTCAAAATACCTTTGCAAATATCTTTAGGAGTGGATTTACAGAATAATAAGGCAACCATATTCAAATCTGAGCTGTAGTCGTCAGTAAGTTCAATCTTAGCTCTAGAAAATATGGATTTTACTTTGCATCAACAACTTATATATTTTGCAACTACGAGCTATTGAGAAGCCTTAGACTTTTAAATCTTGTAGTTTCTTGACATGAATAATGTATCATCTATCATCAATGTATTGTCAGTATGTGTCCTCATTATGTTACTTATCTACTGATCATCTACTTTGCTTTAAAGAATAGAATGAATCACATAAATATGTAAGCATAGGTGTTCTTTGACTGTCAGCCTTCATTGAATGTGAAGCTATACTATCAGCAGCAGCAGTTGTTCACCTCAAAGCACAAGCAGGGTGCTTATACAGATTGAATGAACAATATTAAAGCTGGATAGTAGATAATCATTCTCTATTTTCTCCTGTATTTAGTAATTCTCTTAGTGAGTTTCACCTTGTGGGTCTTAACATCTTTTAAACCCAGGAAAACTCTAGGTAGGGATAACACAGTAGATGAACACTGAGATCCCTAGTGCTATCATCAGAATTGTTTACATTCCTATTTTTTTGAGGACTCAGAAGTGTACAGTTAGAATGAAAAAAAAAGTTTTGATGACACCAGGTAGCACATCCATCTGCCATAGATGCATGGCAACATATAAGTAAATACATGCACCTTACAAGGATTTACCAAATATCTAAGGATATCCTGATTCTATAGCAGAGTTTGTGTTCCTTAATAATTTTGATGTTTTTCACCTGACACTTTTTGCCAACTTGAAAATTTAAAGGATTACGTTTTGGTTTGGTTAAATTATTTCTTTTATGTTTTGAGATTATAGTATAGATAAATCATTTCCCCCTTCCCTCTCTTCCCCACAAATCATTCAATAGACCTTCTCCATCCAAGTGTCTTTCTAATTCATGGCTTCTTTCTCAGTAATTGTTGTTAATACATAGAGTTATAGGTATATTCATATTTATTGCTAAGTATAACTTGCTCAGTTTGTAAGAGTTACATATATGTATGTGTGTGTGTGTGTGTGTGTGTGTGTGTGTGTGTATACACACATATATATATAGTGCTGATCATTTGGTCCTGGATTGATGTGCTTGTCCAGATGAAAAATATTTCTTAAGCTCTCAGCATTTCTTAGTTGCCTTTGTTCTTTGTGTAGGCTGAGTCTTCCTGGACTTTCCCCTGTGCTCCTTATCATTTATACAGTTACTGCATTTCTTCTGCATAAGTTTAGGCAATCAGAATAGAACTATGCCTCAAATGACAGGAATTCTTATCTAACAGAACAAGTACATTTGTTTTGGTTTTTGCATTAATTTATATATTTATTCATTTTACATCCAAATCAAAACTCTACTCCCTCCTCTCCTTCCAGTCCTATCCTTACAAATCCCTTCCCCCATTACCCACTCCCCTTCTCTAAGGAGAAGAGGAAGCTCTCATTGGTTACCCCCCACCCTAGCACATCCAGTCACTTCAGGACTAAGCACATTCTTTCCTACTGAAGACCAACCAGGCAGTCCATTAGAGAAAGGGTGTCCAATGGCAGCAACAAAGTCAGAGACAGCCCACAAGAAGACCTAAAGAATCAACTAAACTAGACCCAAGGGGACTCACTGAGACTAAACCACCAACCAAGAACATGTAGGAACTTAACCTAGTCCCCTTACACATTTGGATCAGATGTGCATCTTGGTCTTGATGTGGGTCCCCTAACAATTGGAGAGGGCTGTCTCTGACAAGAACATTGAATTACAGAGCTGTGTCAGACTATCCAATATGCTAGGAAGTATAATCAAATCTCAAGTAATGAATTTTAAATTATCTCAAGTATTATAGATGTAGCAAACTTCTGGATCATACTTATATAAAAGTAAAGTATCTGCTTTATCATACATTCTGTGTGACCATGATTTATCAAAACACTTTTAATATTGTTATTCAGAATGTTTTGCTACAAGATGTTAAGTGAAATGCTAGTAAATATGGTTTCAGATACTACAATAACTATAAAAATGATACACAGTTAGTGTAGTAATTTATAGTAAAGATGTAGAGAATCTTCACATGGAAAGGTGCATGAAAATCATTAAGCCTTTCTAGTACCCAGAGAACAATGATACATGAATTATCTTCTGTTACAATATTTTCTAGTTCTTGAGGTTATAGGCAATGAGTCTATTGTTCATATGAGCTTTGTGTAAAATCTACTTATATAAGCACTCACCCACATTTATATTAAAATATATATGTATGACAACATATGTATGGTAACATATATATTTGCTATAAATACATGTTTGTGTGTCTGACTTTTCTTTAAAATACTTGTGACTTATACTTGTAAGTTCCCGCATACCTGTTCAGTAACTATGAGGTATGCATCTATGAAAGGCATTTTTAACATGCAAATTGATTGCCAGGAACATAACAATCACTTTGCTCTTCTCTCGCCTAGGAGCTATCAGTATTTTACTAGATCTTATGAAAAATTATAATCTATTAAAGTATCTCAGAAATTTTTGCCTTTAACTTACTGGCAATTCTAATGTTGGCCTTTATATTAACAAACAATAATGAAGGGAAACAAACTGAATTATCGTTTTTAGAGTGTAGAAACAATTTTCGTCTATGTAAGGTTTTTTCCACATTGATTGCTCTTTTTCAAAGTGCTAAACTTTGTAATTGTCTCAGTATTTATATTTATGTGAGTATTTATGGATGTACTCATGTTTATATAACTTAACAGATACTGAGTGATAGATACTGATGTATACAGTGATACTATTAGTAACTTGTAATATGTAATAATAGTAACTATGTAATTTGTTATTAGGATGGTTGTTATTGGGTTTTAGTCTGTCTGTCTGTCTATGCGTATTTTTGTTTGTTGTTAGGAAAGGTAGGTTTATATTACTTATTAAGTGTGCTTTTATTGAAGTAAAATGACATAATTTTCCCCTTTCCCCTCCCTTCCTCAAATCCCTCTCACCTACCCTCCCTAAACCATTCCAGTACCACCCTCAAGTTGATAGACTATTTTTCTTTGATTATTATTACAACATGTCTATGTATTTGTATCCACAAAACCACACACACACACACACACACACACACACACACACACACACACAACCTGTTGTTTCCAATTTTGTTATTGTACATTAATTCTGGTCTGACCACTATACAGTTAACAAAGAATTAGGGGCTGCATCCCTAGGAAATGCTAAGTCTTTTCCTTGGAGACTAGTTTTCAGATTTTTAAAATCTACGTTCTGCAGTACTCATGTATTATATCTCTTCTCACTCAAATTGCCATCAATTTCATGATTTCTGTACTGAAAATTTTCATATAAACTATTTTATCTCAAGTAAATATATTCAGTTAAGGTGAATGGAATATGTGTACAATGTTAACTGTTTACTGTTTTAAGAATTATCTGATAAAAATTTGTTATCTTCTGATATAGACATGAGAACTCATGAAATAGGAGAAGTGAAGAAAACATATTAATTGGAATCTAAAGTTGAAAATAGCAAAGAAAAATATTTCAACACAACACAGAATGAATATTTGTAAAAGGACTTACCATCACAATTTCCTCTTGGATTAGATTTTCTTCCCATCTGATGTGTGCTTATAAAGAAATTGATGTTTACTGAGACACCTTTCCCCTCAGCCTGACCAATCTTCTTTCCTGAAATTGTCCCTCATGTGTCCCATGTCACCTATTCTGTGTCCTGAACATAATGAGAACTTTGGAAATAATTATCATGGGCATCTCTTGGGGATTTCTCTGTAAAGAGTGATACTGAGTGCTGCATGTCTGTGAGAATAGAAAAAAGGACAAACAAAACCTTCTGGTAGTCATCCCAACATTGATAATGTCAGTCAACTTTTCAAAACTATTCTCTTCATCAAGAAAGAATAAAGAGAAGCTTGAAGCTGCCTGATCTCTTATTGTATGTATATAATCAAAGGGACTCAAAAATTTTTATACTTACAAGACCAATTGCTAAAGGTATGAGATATGAGATAAAGGTATGAGAAAAATGTCCTCTGACCAGAATTCTCTAATGCATGAAATCTGTGTCAAGTCTTGGTCACATAACTGATGTATTTCAGTATGCTCTGTAATTATATGTAATGTTGAATTTGCTATTGAGTTTAGACCCATTAGGTTCTGAAAATTATTATGAAAAGTATACACTATACTTAATCATGGATGTGTCTATGTGAATTTGTGCCATAGTACTGAGAGAGAAAAGTAAGAGGGTTATTCTGTTAATTCTCTCCTAGTTTCACCAGGTTTTCTAGTGGTCAACTTAAACTATAAGTCTTACACAGAAATATCACTAATTCTGGAGAAATCTTGCCTCTATCCTTTTAAATTATGTTTTAGAAAGAAGACATAGATGCACATTTCAAACATACTTATTTTGATTTTATTTTTTAAACATATAGCAGGTACAACTAGAACATTATCCTGTATAGAGACAAGTATAGCTAAAACATTAGCCTATAAAAAGAGTGAGGGAAATGTCAGAACTCTAATTCAAAGATTGCCAACATCATCCAGTGGAATATTTTGAATGAAAATGTCCCCACAGACTCATGTATGTGAACACTTCCTTCTCAGTTGGTAGCACTATTTGAGGTTATGGGGTGAAGTGGACTTGCTGGAGAATGTATGTCACTTGGTATGTGTGGTTTTTTTTAACTTATTCATTTTACATCCCACTCACTTTCCCACTCTTGGTCATCCCTTCCAAAAATCCTTCCACACTTCCCCTCTTCTTATCTTAGCAGGTGGTTACACCCCCCTGTGTATACCCCACCCTAGCACTTCAAGTCTCTACAAAATTAGATATTTACTCTTCCATTGAGGCCAGACATGGCAGCTGAGTTAAAAGACTATATCCCACATACAGGCAACAGCTTTGGGATAGCACCTGCTTCGGTTGTTTGGGACCTACATGAAGACCAAGCTGCACATCTGCTACATATGCTTGGGAAGGCCTAGGTGGAGCCTGTTTATGTTTGGTTGGTGGGTCAGACTCTCAGAGTCCCAACGGTCTAGGATAGTTGACTCTGTTGGTTTTCCTGTAGACTTCCTATTCTCTTTGGGATAATAGAGTATCTATCATTAATAGTGTTAGGAATTAGTGCTTGCCATGGGATGTTGGGGTAGTTATTGGTTTGCCATTCCCTTGGCTTTATTCCTAATAGCCAGAAATTGCAAAGCACCTAGATGTCTCTCAACTGAAGAATGGATAAAGAAAATGTGGTACATCTATACAATGGAATACTATTCAGCTATTTAAAACAAAGATATCATGACTTTTGCAGGCAAATGGATGGAACATGAGATATCATCCTGAGTGTGGTAGCCAAATCCCAAAAGGACATGTATGGTATGCACTTACTTATAAATGGGTATGAGCCATAAAATACAGGTATCATGCTATACTCCACAAACCCAAAGAAGTTAAACAAGAAGAAAGCCACAAATGAAATGCTTGAAGGGGGAATAAAATAGCCATAAGAGACAGATAGGAGGAGGGAACTGGAACTGAGGGGGGATAGGGAGAAGAAATGGGGAAGAACAGGAGAGATGGCTAGATGGCCATGAAAATGAACGGAAATCTACAACTGATGGAGGTAAGAAGGTAGGAGAATCTCCAGGAGGAGACAGAGGCCTGGGATAAGAGAGGTACCTGAGACTCATTGGGGTGACCATAGCTATGACTCATGACTCTGGGCATATGAAAAAGGAAGGAACCAGGATATAACCAGGTAGGAACCCCAGGAGAGCTGTAGAGTCACCAACCCACCCAAAACTTTCTTTTCTTTTCTTTTTACATTTTAAAATGCTTCAATATGATGTATTATTTATAATGTTTTGTTATGTACTGAGGATTTTTTATTGGATATTTTCTTTATCTATATTTTAAATGTTATCCTCTTTCCTGGTCTCCCCCCCAATGGAAACCCCCTATCTCATCCTCCTTCTCCCTGCTTCTATAAGGGTGTTCTCCCACCCACACTCCCACTAATACCTCTGCACACTCCCATTCCCTTAAAATAGGGCATTGAGCCTTCCAAGGACCAATAGACTCTCCTTCCATTGATGCCCAACAAGGCCATCCTCTGCTACATATGTGGCTTGAGCCATGGGTCCCTCCATGTATACTCTTTGGTTGGTAGTTTAATCCCTGGAAGCTCTGGGAGCTCTGGTTGTTGATATTGTTCTTCCTATGGGGTTCCCAGCTCTTTCAGTCCTTTCTGTAACTCCTCCCATTCTCTACTCCTGCACCTGAATTTGTCAGGCTCTAGCAGAGTCTCTCAGGAGACAGCTATATCAGCCTCTGTCAGCAAGCACTTCTTGGCATCCACAATAGTGTCTAGGTATGGTGACTGTATACGGGATGGATCCTCAGGTGAGGCAGTCTCTGCATGACCTTTTCTTCAGTCTCTGCTCCACACTTTGTCTCTGTATTTGCTCCCGTAAGTATTTTGTTTCCCCTTCTAAGAAGGACTGAAGCACCTACACTTTGGTCTTCCTTCTTCTTGAGCTTCATGTGGTCTGTGAATTTTATCCTGGGTATTCCAAGCTTTTGAGCTAATATCCACTTATCCGTGAGTGCATACCATCTGTGTGTTCTTCTGTGACTGGGTTACCTCACTCAAGATGATATTTTCTAGTTCCACCCATTTGCCTGCGAATGTCATGAAGTCATTGTTTTTAATAGCTGAGTAGTACTCCATTGTATAAATGTAGCATGTTTTCTGTATCCATTCCTCGTTGAAAGACATCTGGGTTCTTTCCAGCTTCTGGCTATTATAAATAAGGCTTCTATGAACATAATGGAGCATGTGTCTTGTTATATGTTGGAGCATCTCTTGGGTATAGGCCAAGGAGTATAGCTGGGTCCTCAGGTAATACTATGTCTACTTTTCGGAGGAACTGCCAGACTGATTTCCAGAGTGGTTGTAGCACCTTGCAATCCCACCAACAATGGAGAAGTGTTCCTCTTTCGCCACATCCTTGCCAGACTCTGACATCACCTGAGTTTTTGATCTTAGCCATTCTGACTGGGTGTGAGATAGAATCTCAAGGTCTTTTTGATTTGCATTTCCCTGATGACTAAGGATGTTGAACATTTTTTAGGTGCTTATCAGCCATTTGATATTTCTCAGTTGAGAATTCTTTGTTTAGCTCTGTACCCCATTTTTTAATATCGTTATTTGATTCTCTAGAGTCTAACTTCTTAAGTTCTTTGTATATATTGGATATTAGCATTCTATCAGATGTGGAATTGGTAAAGATCTTTCCCAAATCTGTTGGTTAGCATTTTTTCCTATTAACAGTGTCCTTTGTCTTACAGAAGCTCTTCAATCTTATGAGGTCCCATTTGTCTATTGTTGACCTTAAAGCATAAGCCATTGAAGTTCTGTTCAGGAAACTTTCTCCTGTGCCCAGGAGTTTGAGGCTCTTTCCCACTTTCTCTTCTGTTAGTTTCAGTGTATCTGGTTTTATGTGGAGGTCCTTGATCCACTTGGACTTGAGCTTTGTACAAGGAGATAAGAATGAATCCATTCTTCTACATGCTGACCTCCTGTTTAGCCAGTTTAACCACTTGTTGAAAATGCTGTCTTTTTTCTACTATATGGTTTTAGCTCCTTTGTCAAAGTTCAAGTGACTATAGGTGTTTGGGTTCATTTTTGGGTCTTCATATTCCATTGATCTACCTGCTTGTCTCTGTTCCAATACCATACAGTTTTTATCACTATTGCTCTGTCAGACAGCTTGAAGTCAGGGATGGTGATTCCCCCAGAAATTCTTTTATTGTTGAGAATATTTTTCACTATCCTGGATTTTTTGTTATTCCAAATGGATAGTACATTTAACTGACCTTAAAAACTCAAGTAGAGAACTCATTCAGCTGATAAACAACTTCAGCAAAGTGGCTGGATATAAAATTGACTCAAACAAATCAGTAGCCTTCTTCTACTCAAAAGATAAACAGACTGATAAAGAAATTAGAGAAAAGACACCCTTTACAATAGTCACAAATAGTATAAAATACATTATTACAACTTTAACCAAGCAAGTAAAAAGTCTTTATGACAAGAACTTCAAATCTTTGAAGAAAAGATGTGAAAAGAAAGGAAGATGGAAAGATCTCCCATGCTCATGGATTGGCAGGATTAATGTAGTAAAAATATCCATCGTGGAAAAAGCAATCTACACATTCAATGCAATCCCCATCAAAGTTCCAACTCAATTCTTCATAGAGTCACCCAAAACTTTCAATCCAAAATTTATCCTGTCAACAAGAAATACAGGCACAGGGGATGGAACAGAAGGAGTGAGTTTTAAGAGTTGAAACCTGAAATCTCTTCAGGTTCATGTGCTTGGCTTCATCTTATGTTTGAAGAAATGAGAGTGCTTTGCTTCCTGTTGCTGCCACCAACCCTCCCACTTGTAACCACACTTCCTATCCATTAAGATTCTTATCTTTCTGGAGCAATCAATCCAAATAAACTCTCCCTTCTAAGAAGGAAAGAAATTAATAATAAAATATCTATTTCATTAAATAAATAATTAAACAAGATACAATACATTTAAAGTTAAAATTTAAGAAGTGTTTTTACATGCATTCAACCATGAAGAAATCATCACAACATAAATAATGAACAAGATGCCTAAGCCATGGTATTCCTTATTTTCTGCTTGTGTGAAACATGTGCATGTTTGTTCACATGCTGCAAGTATGTGCATATGTAAGGTCGATGGAGTTCAGTAGTGTGCTTCCCTCTATTCTTATGTGTTTAATATTACAGTGGTTGTAACAATTTAATTTCTTATTCAAACTTTTAACATATTTACCTTTTCCCAGCTCCCCTCATTTCCATCCCTTCTCACCAAGCTTTTTGCTTTTTTACCTTCTTTCTCCATTGAGTCCAGTTTGCATTGCCCAGTTATTCTTGATTATAAGGACTGCCGTGATGTGTGGTCAGCCTACCATGAACAACATCACTAAAGGAAAGTATCTTCCCTGACCTCAGTGAGCGATGGAATTTTGTGCCCATCTTTCCACTTCTGGCTAGAGCTTCTACAGGTTTCATGCAACTTGATATATTTGATGTGTCTTATAAGACCCTGGTGATCCATGGACCAAAAAGGTAATGACATTGAGACCTCTTAATATTTTGAAGTTTAAGTCTTAGCTGGGCAGACTCTCAACTAGCCAAAACTTCCTGGTCAGTAACTTCTCTTTCCTCCAGTGTCTCCTTGAGAAATGACCCTCCTCATTTTTCTTCCCAACTTAATTTTTCCCCTCCTGGGAGTCCAGAGTTTCACTTCCTACACTAGCTATTGGTCATCAGCTCTTTATAACAACCAATCAGCAGTGAGATACCTCTGATACAACTCTTAAACTGTCTACAGACAGATGACAGTGTTTTCTTTAGGATTTAAAAAGAGGATGCTAGTAATTGGTTATAGTAATGACAATACCAGAATCTGTTTGCATTTAGCTCACTACTATATCAGAAATTAATAGTCAAATTTACAATGACACACATATTACAATGTGGATGAGGGTCACTTCTACACCTGTGAATACCTGCTTACATCTGCCCTGCTACATTTGGAGAACAGTTCCTTCAGTACTATCAACTACCTCAAGCTTTACACACTTATCCATGGAAAATTAAACTGATTATCTTGGCTGTGATAAATAATACTAAATAAATATGATCATGCAGATATCTCTTCAACACATAAATTTCAACAACTGCATGCATATATATATGGAAGCAGTATGGCTGGCTTACATAGTAGCTCCACTTTTAATTTTTATGAAACCTACATATTGTTTTTCATCACTGTTCTACTACTTTCATTTCCCATCAGTCATGTAAATGTCATATTTTGCAGTAGGCCGATATAGGTTGGCATGAAAACTTAGAGTTGACATTTTAAAGATAAAATTAATATTCTCTAGCTACAAAAGTAAAGAGTTGTAACTATTTCAGACCCAAAAGGAAGAGGAAATATTATTATACTGAATAATGATGATGATGATATAATTACAATTATAATTACATTAATAATAATCACCAGATTTTTATACATTGTACCTGTCAATTGAGTGAATAATCTACAGAAAATTAGAAGTTCCTAGAAACACAAATAAAATCATCAGGAATTTTAGGATAATATTTCTTTTGTGTAGAAAAAAATGACCATAAATTTGACATACATGAATTCTTTATGTATCCTTGAAATGTATAAACTTTAAGCAAGATTATAGCTTATATAAATGAATGATATAAAAATGTATAATACTGCCTGACTTCAAAATATTCTCTAAGGGAATGGAGAGATAGATGAGCCATTAAGGCTAGGATCAGAACCAAAATGACAAAACATACTATCAGTAGCAATAGTACTGTTTAAAAATCAGATATATAAATTGATATGACAGAATAATAAGTACAAATAATTTAACTCATTCTGGCCAACTTATTTTAAACAATAGTGCTCATCACATATAATTGGACAGAAAGGTGTCTTCCATTTAAAAATAATTTTAATAAAAATGTTGTTATATAAAATATATTTGGTTGTGGTTTTTCCTTTCCCAGATACTCCTTGCCCATGCAAATCACGCCTTTCCTTTCTCTCTCATTAGAAAACAAGCAAGAATCTAAATAATAATAATAATAATAATAATAATAATAATAATATAAAAACAAACAGAATAAGACAAAACAATTATACACAAAAAGTAGGAAGATAAAAAGGGAAAAAGCCAAAAAAAAGCCACGAAACCCACAAACACACACAGAAATCCCATTAAAAATACAAAATCAGAAAGCACAATGCATAACAAAAGACCTATAAGGTTTGAAAAAAATGTTTAGGCAAAAAAATAATAACAACAACAACAATAAAAATATACTTCAAAAATAACATTGAATTTGATTTGTGTTGACCATCTACTGCTAGGTATGGAGCCTATCCTTAAGTGTGTTTGCATACCAACTGAGACTCCATTAGAGAAAATTATTTTTTCCTGTGTGAGTTTTTATCAATTGGAAATAGCTTATGTATTTGGGTGGGTGCTTGTGTTCACTATCCTTAGAACTGGGACCCTGAATGGCGGGGAACTGAATAGGTCCTGTACATGATGCCACAATCTCTGTAGTTCCATATGTGTATAAGTCCTATTATATCTATAAGGCCTTTTTTCTTGGTGTCTTCTTACCCACTGGCTCTTATAATCTTTAAAGATCCTTTTCCCCATACTCCTCTGAGCCACGAGGAGAAGGATTAGGTAAAGACATGCCATTTAGGGCTGATCATTCAACATTTCTCACTCTCTATGGATAGTCTAGTTGTGGGTCTCCATATTTGCTCCTATCTGCTATGGGAAGAAGGATCTAAGATAGCCTGACAGTGATTTATGAGTATAGCATGCCATTAGGAGTCATTTTATAACTATATTCTTTTATTAGAGCAGTAGTATTTTGGATTCCCCTAAGTCTTTGATGTCTCTAGTCTTAGTTCTCGGCTATATGAGTAGTGGCCAGCATGGGTTCCATCTAGAAAAAAATTGAAAAGTGCATGTGACAGTGGCATACATCAAGAGAAACTTCAGTAGCTACTTTAATATCAGACAAAGTACAATTCAGAAGTAATGATAATACTAGAAAAGAAAAAGAGATTAGGTAGAAATAGTCATTAAATTATATATGTTAAATAGTGGTTGTAGAATTTGTTATGATAAGGCTGATGTAAATGCAAGATGTAGGTATGCACGTGCATAAATACACACACAAAGTCAAAACAAATCTGTTTAAAATTCATATCCATGCCCTCTTTTAAACCTCCTGGGGTCTTAATGATTTGAAAATCAAGTACATGCATTCCAACATAGCAAATTATCAGATAATGTATTAATATGACTTCTATATGATCAGCACTGCCTACCTGTTTGAGACAACTCTGTCATGAATTAAAGAACCACTTTATTGTAGTCATACAGAACATACAATACATGATTTCTCTTAGTGATCAAATATGATTAAGGTATTACTGTGGATTTGTTGGCCAAGGAAAAAATTCATATTACTTCACTAATTTTAAATACTAGACTAATTCATACTTTACATTTGTATCTCTGTTATATTTCATAAATATGCAGCACTTGGTATCATTCTTAACAAAGAAACCCCTAAGAGATGTCCAAGATAATTACCTACAGGGTTCTCAGTATATGGTACTGATTTTTACCCATGGGACAAAAATTCAGATGCTGAATAAAAACCAAGCCAATAGACAGTGATTTCAAAATAGTCTCCCTGCATAACATGAGTGTATCCACAAGTGCACAGTACAGAGGAGGAAAATCTGAGCTATGAGAAAACATTGAGTCTGGTAAGCTAGATCATCTTCCTGATTCTCTTCTCTAAGACAACTCTGAAAATATACCTGTGTATCTGTTTTGCCAACATCTAATATGAATGAGATTAAGAATCATTTCTATACTTTGTTAAACATTAGAAAATGATACATGCCTTCTTAACTTCTTTCATATCTAAAATTCTGTGGTTTGTCATCAGTTGCCACACCACAAAGAAGCATGCCCTCTGAAATGTGCTTATGTCTGCATCAGATAATTTTTATTTGCCAGATAAGTCATATAAACAGCATGCAACTATTCTTCTTCAGAGCCACTACCATTTAATAGGATAGAGCCTTTTTAAGTCAGATATGTTTAGTATGTAGGACAAATTTCAGCATTAGATGTAAAATGGTCACCAATCTAGTGAGACGTGATGACACATTTGCATATTGCAAAAATACAATGAAAAAGAACATGAGAAGTAATAAAGCCATCAACGAGCTACTGGAAAATGCTTGTTACCCCATCAATGTACACCACACAGATCTGCTACATTGTCTAAGTTGCAATATATTCTTAATTCATGTAAAAGTACAAATATTGAGAATATTTTAGAGTTTTAATAGCATATAAACTTACTGGAAGAACACCACTCCCACAGGACAATGAATACATTGCCCACATATGTCTGTGCACTATGATTATGCCAAAAGAATACATCAGATCCCCCTGGATAGAAGATACAGAAAGTAGTGAACCACCATGTGAGTGTTATGGACTGAATACATGTCCTATGCAAGAGCAGCTAGTGCTCATAACCATTGAACTATCTCTCCAGTCATAAAATGAACACATTTCCATCCTAAAAATGTAACTAAAAAAATCTTTCTTGACAACTTTTTCAAAACTATTAAACTTAAAGCCAATATTAGTATTTTCTAGAAGAATTCCAATCCAAAGGAGAATTCCAAAGATGATTTAATGGAAGATTCTGTGTAGGTTCTCCTGGAAAAAAAAAAAAAGACATGAAGCCTAAAACAGATGTTACATTCCTGAAAAGGAGCCAGTATGTCATTTATGCCTACACATCCATGTTAATCAGTATGAATGTCAACTTAGAGAAAATGCCAGCAACAGGAATTTGAGGAAAAGTCATCACACAGAGAGACAGACAGACAGACAGACAGACACAGACACAGAGAGAGACAGAGAGAGACAGACAGGGAGAGAGGAGGCAGAGGGAGGGAGGGAGAATATCTATTGCTTACACAGAGTTCAGGGTAAAATCATTATCCATAATTCTGAACACAATATTGTATAAAGATGCACTATAAAAATAAAGAAAATAATAAAAATTTTAACATACTCTGATTATGATAAAATGCATAAGGGTTTTCTATATGTAATTTTCTTTTATATCTTCATAACAAACTATTGAAACAGAAAAATGGATGAGTCATAGTTATAATGTCAATATATCAAAGTGATTTGACCAAGTCTTACTATTTTTAAATGAATGCCAAGTCTATTAAATATATTATATGTAGATAGCTGTTAATAAACCGATGTATCCATTCCACAGTAATTTAAAGGACTCTAATTTTTAAATGTTAAGGTTTTCTTGCTCAAATGTTTCATGAGAAGCCACATGCATACCTTTTAAGAAATTCCGTTCTCAAGCACACAATATCTTGTCCTTGACTATCATTGTTACAAATTATTCAAGATTGTAAAAATGGTATTTTTAGAAAATTTTCACACTGATGAGAAACTAAGTTTGGATTGAGATTCTGATTGTTCAGTCTCAAATATCAAACTATTTTCCTTAGAAAATGGGCATGTCTTTGTTAAAGAAAATAGATTTATTTTTTGAGTTAAAAGATTACTTTCTAGCATACACACTCACCATAGCAAATATTTAACCTGATTTATTTCCTTTGTTCCTTAGTGTATGCTTCTGACTCCTCAGAAAATGGGAAGGTAACACAGCATCCTATACTGGGAGGGCAACTTCTTTACTTTACCACCACAGGGACTTCAAATGATATAACAGGTAAGACACAAAATATGAAAATAATATTCAAGGAATTACTAAAGGAAAAGAAAAAATATGTAAATATTATCCCCATTCAGCTTTAGTATTGTCAATATTGCATGTCAATATGGACACTATTTTACTTTTATATAAATAATTAGTTTTTAGTGGATGCTTAACTTCACATTTCTGGAAAACTAACAAAAACCAAATTTATTTATTTATTTACATGTGTATGTGATATATTAACATCTTTCAAGTAATAGCAGTGATCAATAAATAATAAAAGTTTAAGATAGATAGATAATATATAAATATACAGTAGATGAATAACATTTTTATGATAAAAGGTGCTAATATTCAACAGTATAGTGATTCATTGCTATTTATTGATATTATTTAAAACAAATATGTTCTAATTATAGCTTTAAATTGTATGTAATGTTCAAATCTGAATCTGAATAGTCCTTCTGTTCAACTAATCCATTTCTACATTCATCTCTATTGACAATTTGCTAATGAGCTTAGTTACCCATATAAGTTCTCTGATGTATTTTAATTTATGGTAAATATGAACATGATGTTCATATCCCAATCAGTATGTGCTTCACTATCCTATACAGTATTCTGTAGATGTTCTCATAATGGTCAACACATTTCCTTCAGAAGAGTAAGATAAAATTTTATTGTTATAAATTAATATAAAAAACTACATTGTGGCTTAAAGAACTCACTAACCACAGTAATAAAAACAGAAAGATGGTGATACATCTTATACATTGAAATTTGATATAATTCATAATCATTTCCCCAAGGATACAAGTTAATTTTTATTATATAGTGTTATGAGCGTTGGCTCCACACTGCGAGTTTGTTTAAACTGAACTAGAAAGTAAGATATCCCTCACAGGGAAAAACAATAATGTGTAACCTCTCACCTTGTGACCTATGTTTTTGCCAACCATCATAGAGAGCATATTTCTGAAACAATGTTCATATAAATGTAATCTGATACTCTGCTTCCACAAAAGTTAACCGTGGTTCATGAAGTTTTACATTGATAGTAATGCCATTCATATTTGGTGAAAACTTCTACTTACATTTATGTGATGTACAGATATTAAGTATCAAGGTGAATGTCAAATTCTATAAGCAATTTGTCCTCCACACCCCTCCAACATCTTTTTTTCTCTGTAGGTTGATTCTTAGGACAAAATGAATGAAGTGAATCAGTCTGTGGTGTCAGAATTTGTGCTTTTGGGACTTTCCCACTCACAGAATCTTCAGGTCTTGCTGTTTATGATATTTTTGGTACTTTATCTGCTCATTGTTTCAGGAAACATTGTCATTATGATCTTAATAACCATTGACCACCATCTCCATTCCCCTATGTACTTCTTGTTGGCCAACCTGTCCTTTGTTGATATATGGCTTTCCTCAGTCACCACTCCAAAAATGGTCACAGACTTTCTCAGGGAATACAAAACTATTTCCTTTGCAGGATGCATGTCCCAGGTCTTCTTTGCCCATTGCATTGCTGCAGGAGAGATGGTGCTCTTGCTCGTAATGGCGTATGACCGCTATGTAGCCATCTGCAAACCACTCCACTATCTCACCATCATGAACCTGAAAAGATGCACTGGGTTGGTGTTCACTTCCTGGACTGTTGGCTTTGTGCATGCCTTGAGTCAGCTTGTAGCAGTTCTGCAGCTACCTCTCTGTGGCCCGTTGGAAATAGACAGTTTTTTCTGTGACATGCCATTGGTAATCAAGCTAGCCTGCATGGATTCTCATGATTTGGACATTTTAATGAATGCTGACTGTGGGATTGTAGTTGTATCATGCTTTATTCTGTTGCTCATATCCTACACATATATCCTTATCACTGTTCGCAGGAGCTCTAAAGCTGGGGCATCTAAGGCTCTGTCCACGTGCACTGCCCACATCACCGTAGTGATGCTCCTTTTTTTGCCTTGCATCTTCATCTATGTTTGGCCCCTCAATATCACCTGGTTGGACAAATTTCTTGCTGTATTTTATTCTGTTGTTACACCTCTTCTAAATCCAGCAATTTATACTCTGAGAAATAAAGAAATAAAGAATGCTCTAAAGAGATTTAAAAGCTATGTTATGAATCACAAGGTAAATACTTAATGTCAAAAAAAACTTCCATAAATATATCAAATTTCAAGAAATGAGGAAAAGTTAAAATTTGGAGTATTTAATTTATAAGTACAATTAGTTACAGTATTTTGATATGTAATAGGTGTAATGTAATTCTGGATATTGAAAGTTTTAATCATATATTCCACCAAATTATTTCTGAAAAATTTTCAAAAACTGGTACTTCTTTTGAGATAATTATTAATGGCTCTTCCAAGTCTTCAGTAATATGAAGAAAAACCTAAATGTATATGTCAAGCTCATACCTAACCATTTGTAAAATTAACTTAAGTGTTGCTCTAACAACATGAAAATTTTATTTTCTTCCTTACAATATCCCACAAACATTTTACTCACCCCTTTGTAAAAAAGCAATATCATTTACTTTATCACAGCTTTCTCCAAAAAGATTAAAGGAAGAATAAAAAATTGTAGAAAAATAAAACAAAATTTATGAACTTCACAAGAAACAGCAGCAGACATTACTTGGAATTGATTTTATTAACTTAATAAAAATAGATTGTTGTATAAACAAATATATTGTTTGTCTCAATTATCTGAATTTCAATAGCTAAAACTTTTCTTTAAATTGCTATTTATTATTTAAATAAATTCATGTACTATAGTTTCTCCATATCTATCAGTCCTACTGTGTCCATAAAGTCTTATTTTTTTGATGCTTTCAGTCCCCATTGGCTCTTAAAATCTTTATACCTCTTTTTTTCCATAGTTCCTTAAGCCACGAAGGGAGAAATTAGATGAGTACATCCCATTTAGAACTGTTTAACAGTTTCTTGTTCTCTGCTTATTGTCCAGTTGTGGGTTTCTGTACTTGTCCCATCTGCTACAGGAAGAACTTCTCTGATGATGGCTGAGCAAGTAACTAATTTATGAATATAGCAAGCCATTAGGAGTCATTTTATGGCTATATTCTCTTAGTAGAAAAAAGTATTTGGCTTCCCCCTAGGTCTTTGATCTATCCAGTCTTAGGTTCTAGGCTACATGAGCAATGTCCAGCATGGATTCCATCTCAAACATAGAGATGGGAGGAGGTAGGAGGAGGGAGAGATAAGAATGTGATAGTGCTAAATCAAGAGAAACTGCAGCTACTTTGATATTAGGCAAAGTATGCTTCAGATAGAAGAATATTACTGGAGAGAAAAGAGTATTTTATATGGATGAAGCAGGTAAATTAATTACAATAATACAGCAATTTTGACCAACATGTTCTAAACTACGTTTTAAGAGTGTGAATATTCTGAATTCTTACAATAAGAAATTCTAAGAATAATTCTAAGTATAAGAATTCTAAGAATTAGAAATCAATACTTGAAAAAGTATAATAAGATGATTAAAACCCTATCTAAATAATTAATATGAACACTAATTTTTCAAAGAAGAACTGATTTTATAAATCTATATTTACCAAAATATCATACTTCTGCTTCCTAAAATACATATAATATACAATATATAATATGATCCAGGCTCTGAAGCAAGTATCACTTTTTTAAAATCTCATTTTTGAATAGTTCGTATATGTGTACAACGTAACCTTATCATATCCATCCATATTACCACCATTCAATACCCCCAGAATTTCCTCCAATACATGTTCTGAAGTAGAAACTTAAGGGTTCTTTGAAAAGTTGGTTGGATGTTGTTTTGCTAGTGTAAACACATGAAGGAACATTTAGCTGGAACAGACACAGGTGAAAGGGTGTTCTGCTAAAGCAGGCATGTGAAAGGACATGTGATGAAGGATCCTTTGCTAACAACACACATGTATTGGTCCATCATACATTGTGTAGTTGAACTGCATTTGTCAGGACTCCATAGAGAGAAACACACCAAAAAACTTCTGGTGGTGTGCTGCAGTTTCTTGAAGCTTCCTCAGACCCAGGCTGACTGGCAGAGTGATGTCAGTTGAGACAGACACATGTGCTGAGGCAAGACATGTGCTGAGGCAAGTCCTGTGGAGGACAGATGATGTCTGAAGAATATAAATAGGACTTGACTGACAATGGCTGAGGCTGAGCATGGCTTGCTTATAGAGCTAGCTGTGCAACACTTGTGAGTCTTACATCTTCACTTATCTTCCCATCATTGAGAGAAGCACAACTGAGAACTCTTCTGGAGTTCCTCCCTGTTCCTTCTGCTGACTGGTGCTGAAGCTGAGGCCTGGATGTCTATGCTAAGTCATGTCATCACTGTTACTAACCCAACTTTACTGAACTGGACTGCTGATATATTAGTGAAGTGTTTTTGAGTGGATTGAGCTGCCACTGCTAACCTGTAGACTAAACTGCCAATTTCCAGACAACACAGATGTGAGTGGCTCCAAAGAACCTCTCTAACCAGGTTCATTTCCCCCATACCCTTTCTTTCCCACTACTTCTGGTGGGTGGCTGGGGGCCAGTAGGAAGTATAAAGCATTTAAGAACCATCATTAAAAAACAAGGCTTGACAAAATTAAAGTTACAATGTCCCTTCTAAATTCATGTTCTCTTATTAGCAATCATGTGAGTCCAATTAATGCTGCCAAAGTGCAGATGAATGTTGGGTTATCTTCGAGAATATGAGAAAGCTTCAAGTAGACAGCCCTCAGAGTAAAAGGTGTTTATCCCTGAACAGCTATCTATTTTAAATAACCACTTAACTGAAGAGAACACTTAGAATCTGCTCTTCTCTTCATATTGGAATTTTTAACTGGTTTGATCTCACTCTTAGTTGATCAACATAGCTATGTAGATAAGACCTGTCAGTAGGAACAGGCTAGAATCTCATATCATACACAAAACCAATACATTTAGTCCACAAGCTCAAATTAAATAAATAAACAAAAGCACAAATGTTATGAAAGGCCAAGGATTGGCAATGTCTTTCAACAACCACTAGTCCTACAGAACTGGTCTTGAATTAAAATCACTCATAAGAACCCCAGAGCATGTAATTTTTAAAAAACACGTATAAAAACTATCAACTATTTTAATAAGTTTAAAAAGAAAAAATACAAACATGAAAGAACTTAAAAGGGGAAGAATATTCTAATAATTAAAGTCCATGAAAACATTTGACAGTAAAATCAAATGATAAAAACAATTTAGAATTTGAAAAAAGTACAGTACAGAGAAAGATTGAAAACAACTCAACTAAAATTGAGACAGAATTGAAAATTTTGTCACCTTAATGAGAAAACTCAGGAGAAAATTTTACAAGTGAAATAGATCAAATACAAGATAGAATATCAAAGGTGAAGATAAAGGAGATAAGATTGAACACTAACACATATAAAAATAAACATACATGTAAACACATGGAAAATTCAGAAACATTAGAATGGCATAAAAAGCCCAAAACTACAAATTACAATCATAGAAGGAAAAGAACCCTGGTCAATGGCATAGAATAGATCTTCAGTGGGATAATGGAAGAAAACTGCCCCAAATTCATGAAAGACACATCCATACAGATACAAGAAGCACATACACCATCAAGTAAAAACAGAAAGTCCCTACACCATATAATAGTCAAAACACTAAATATACAGAACAAAGATTGGGTAAATGTGTGGTCCATAAATAAAGACAAACACTTCAGAATAGCAGCTGTGTTCTCAATGGAAACTTTAAAAAACAGAATATAACAAGTAATGAAAAAAGAAGTCATGTGTTTGAAAGAGCTAGAATGGAGCATATGAGAGATTTAGGAGGAAGGAAAGGAAAAGAGAGAAAAGATGGAAGTATATTACAATATCAAAAAAATAAAGTAGCACATATAAACCCTAACTCAGTAATAGTAGGTAGTTTCAACATCCCTCTTTTTTTCTGATAGACATATCATAAAGACAAAAATATACTCAGAAATATCAGAATTAAATTATAAAATACATAACCTAACATATACACAGAATACTCTACCCAAATGCTGAAATGCTGAAGAATACATGTGCTATTCAGCTGCTCATGAAAGTTTCTCTCAAATCGACCACATCCTTGGCCACAAAACAAATACAATGAATGCAGAAAAATGGAAATAGCTCTATGTCACTATATAATATGAATTCAATAAAATTTGAAATCAATAGCAAAGTATCTCTATAAAAATGTATAAAGTCATGGAGTTTAAACAATGCACTACTGGATGAATAGTTTGGCAAAGAAGAAATCAATAAGAAAATTTTAAAACTCCCAAGAACTAAACAAAATAAAAGTATAATATAATAAATGCTCTTGGACACATTTAAGCTTAATCCTAAGAGGAAATAAGTCACTAAGAAGCAAGGAAATTGCCCCATACGTTATCCACTCTTGGGCACTAGACAGGAAACTCCAGTGGCTGGTGAACAGGACATGGAAGTTAGAATACTATTTCCTTGGACCTCTCTACAATGACATTCAAAACCAGGGAGAAAGCAAAGGTTGCATAGCACAGACAGCGTTTGGACATGAAATCTCCATACTTTTCCTGGCATGATGTATAGGTCCATTCAGTAATAGGACTCTTACAGTAGTGTAGGCTTCACTCCATTCAAGTGCTGTATGTTATTTATAAATGCAGGAGGTAATTAACATACATGACTATAGCATTGATAGGGATAGTTATAGTATACAAACCCAAAGTCAGTCTCTCCAGAGAGTCTGTCCATGGTTAAGTCATCATCAGAGAGACTTTCTCCTGCTGCAGATGGGGACAATGTCATTGACTACAGATAAGCCATTTAAACCATAAACAGACTCAACAAAAAAAAATTTCATATAGGGACTGTCCATTTGGGTACAGACTTAGTCAATGCAGAATAAAATGTCAATTGTGAATTTGGGGGAAAACAAAGTTTCAGCTATCCTGTATCAAGGAAATATTGACCAACTATGAATTCATAACAAATTAAGACTTCCAACACCATCTAGTGCTGAAGATTGGTAAGACAGGCAGAAATCAAGTTAGATTAACAAGATAGATAGATATAGATATAGATATAGATATAGATATATAATTTAATATATATAAATTATATGTAATTTAATTTTAATATATAATATAATTATAATATAATATTATTATATAATTAAAATATGTAAAATATAAAAATATTTCCATTAAGAAACTAACCTTTTCTTGAGTTCTTTATATATTTTGGATATTAGGTCTTTATCAAATGTGGGGTTAATGAAGACTTTTTCTAAATCAGTACTTTGCCAATTTGTCCTATTGACTATGTCCTTTGCCTTACAGAAGAATTTCAGTTTCATGAGGTCTCATTTACCAATTCTTAATCTTAGAGCCTGACCCATTGGAAGTTCTGTGTCAATGAGTTTGAGGCACTTTTTCTTCTATTAGATTCAGTGTATCTGGTTTTATGTGGAGGTCCTTGATCCACTTGTACTTAAGCTTTGTGCAAGGTGATAAATATAGACATATTTTCATTTTTCTACATACAGACTGCCAGTTAGATCAGCACCTTTTATTGAAGATGCTTACTTTTTGCCATTGTATATTTTTGGCTTCTTTGTCAAAGATCAAATTCTATAACTGTGTGGGTTTATTTCTGGGTCTTCAACTCTATTCCAGTGATTGACTTGTCTGTCTTTGTACCAATACTATACTGTTTTTATCATTATTGCTCTGTATTACAGCTTGAGGTCAGGGATGGTGATTCCCAAAGGCATTTTTTTATTGTTAATTATTGTTTTTGCTATCCTGGGATTTTTTGGTTTTCCAGGTAAATTTGATAATTGCTCTTTCTTGTCTTTGAAAAATTATGTTGGAATTTTGATGGGGATTGCATTGAATCCTTAGATTGCTTTTGGCAGGATGGCCATTGTTAATATATTAATCCTGCCAATCCATGGGAATGGGAGATCTTTCTATCTTCTGAGATCTTCTTGGATTTTTTTCTTCAGAGACTTGAAGTACTTGTCATACAGATCTTTCACTTGCTTGGTTAGAGTCACACCAACATATTTCATATTATTTGTGTCTGTGGTGATAGGTGTCATTTCCCTAATTTCTTTCTCAGCCCATTTATCCTTTGAGTAGAGGAAGACAACTGATTTGTTTGAGTTAATTTTATATCCAGCCACTTTGCTGAAATTGTTTATCAGCTGAATGAGTTCTCTGCTGGAGTTTTTGGGGTCAGTTAAGTATACTATCACATCATCTACAAATAGTGATGTTTTGACTTCTTCCTTCCTAATTTGTATCACTTTGACCTCCTTTTGTTATCTAATTGCTCTGAGTAGAACATTGATTACTACATTGAAAAGATAGGAAGAGACTGTATAACCTTGTCTAGTTCCTGATTTTATTGGGATTGTTTCAGGTTTCTCTCCATTTAGTTTAATGTTGGCCACTGGGTTACTGTATATTGTTTTTACTATGTTTAGGTGTGGGCCTTAAATTCCTGATATTCCCAAGACTTTTATCATGAAGGGATGTTGAATTTTGTCAAATGTTTTTTCAGCATCTAATGAGATGATCATGTGTTTTTTTTCCCTTAAGTTTGTTTATATAGTGGATTACATTGATGGATTCCCTTGTATTGAACTATCGCTGCATCCCTGGGAAGACGCCTACTTGATCCTGATGAATGATTGATCACATTGATGACTTTTTGAATTCAGTTTGCATGAATTTTACTGAGTATTTTTACATCAATAATGATAAGGGAAATTGATCTGAAGTACTCTTTCTTTGCTGGATCTTCATGTGGTCTATATATAAGTGTAACTGTGGTTTCATAGAACAAATTAGGTAGTGTTGCTTCTATTTCTATTTTGTGTAATAGTTTGAAGAGTGTTAGATTTCCTTCGAAGATCTGATAGAATTCTGCATCATAACCATCTGGTCCTGGGATTTTTTTTTTTTTTTTTTTTTTTTTTTTTTGGTTGGGAGACTTGTAATGACTACTTCTAAGCCTTTAGGGATTATGGAACTGTTTAATGGTTTATCTGATTCTGATTTAACTTTTGTTCCTGGTATCTGTCTAGAAAATAGTCAATTTCATCCAGATTTTCCAGTTTTTTTCAATATAGTCTTTTGTAGTAGGATCTGATGATTTTTTTAATTTCCTCAGAATCTGTTGTTATATCTCCCTTTTCATTTCTGATTTTGTTAATTTGGCTACTGTCTCTGTGCCTTCTGATTAGTCTGGCTAAGGGTTTATCTATCTTGTTGATTGTCTCAAAGAACCAGCTCTTAGGTTTGTTGATTCTTTGTGTAGTAGTTTTTGTTTCTACTTGGTTGATTTCAGCCCTGAGTTTGATTATTTCTTGCCATCTGCTCCTCTTGAGTGTATTTGCTTCTTTTTTTCTAGAGCTTTCAGATGTGCTGTTAAGATGCTAGTGTATGTTTTCTCCAGTTTCTTTCTAGAGGAACTCAGAGCTGTGAGATTTCCTCTTAGTACTGCTTTCATTGTATCCCATAAATTTGGGGTGGTTGTACCTTCATTTTCATTAAATTCTAAAAAGTCTTTAATTTCTTTCTCTAGTTCTTCCTTAACCAAGTTATCATTGAGTAGAGTGTTGTTCAGCTTCCGTGTATATGTGAGATTTCTGTTCTTTTTGTTGTAATTGAAGATCAGCCTTAGTCCGATATGGTCTGATAGGATGTATGGGGTTATTTCAATCTTCTTCTATCTGTTGAGGCTTGTTTTTTTACCAATATATGGTCAATTTTGGAGAAGGTATCATGAGGTGCTAAGAAGAATGTATATTCTTTTCTTTTAGGATGACATGTTCTATAAATATCTGTTAAATTCATTTGGTTAATAACTTCTGTTAGTTTCACTGTGTCTCTGTTTAGTTTCTGTTTCCATGATCTGTCCATTGATGAGATTAGGGTGTTGAAGTATCCCAGTATGATTGTGTGAGGTGCAATATGTGCTTTTAGCTTTAGTAAAATTTCTTTTATCAGTGTTGGTGTCCAGGCATTTGGAACATAGATGTTCAGAATTAAGAGCTCATCTTGGTAGTTTTCCTTTGATGAGTATGAAGTGTCCTTCCTTATCTCTTTTGATAACTTTTGGTTGAATGTTGATATTATTTGATAGGAGAATGGTTACTCCAGCTTGTTTCTAGATACCGTTTTCTTGGAAAATTTTTCCAGCCTTTTACTTTGAGATAGTATGTGTCTTTGTCATTGAGGTGTGCTTTTTGTATGCAGCAAAATGCTGGGTCCTGTTACCATATCCAGTCTGTTAGTCTGTTTTTTTTTTTTTTTTAAATCAGGGAATTGAGTCCATTGGTGTTAAGAGATATTAAAGAATTGTGATTGTTGCTTCCTGTTATTTTTGTTGTTATAGGTAGAATTGTTTTTGTGTGACTGTCTTCTTTTGGGTTTGTTGAAAGAAGAGTACTTTCTTGCTTTTTATAGGATGTAGTTTCCCTCCTTGTGTTAAAGTTTTCTATCAATTATCCTTTGAAGGGCTGAATTTGTGGAAAGATATTGTGTAAATTTGGTTTTGTCATGGAATATCTTGGTTTCTCCATCTATGGTAACTGAGAGTTTTGCTGGGTATAGTAGCATGGGCTGGCATTTGTCTTCTCTTAGGATCTGTATGACCTCTGCCCAGTATCTTCTGTCTTTTAGAGTCTGTGTGAAGTCAGATGTAATTCTTATAGGTCTGCCTTTATATGTTACTCCACCTTTTCCCTTACTACTTTTAATAATCTTTGTTTTGTGCACTTTGTGTTTTGATTATGATGTGATGGGCTAAATTTCTTTCCTGGTCCAATCTATTTGGGTTTCCATAGGTTTCTTGTATGTTTATGGACATCTCTTTCTTTAAGTTAGGGAAGTTTTCTTCTACAATTTTGTTGAAGATATTTACTGGCCCTTTGAGTTGAGAATCTTTGCTCTTTTCTATACCCAATATCCTTAGGTTCTTTCTTTTCCTTGTTTCCTGGATTTTTTCAATGTTTTGAGTCAGGAGACTTTTGCTTTTTGTATTTTCTTTGACTGTTGTGTTGATATCTTCTATGCTATCTTCTACATCTGTGATTCTCTCTTCTATCTCTTGATTTCTGTTGGTGATGCTTGCATCTATGACTCCTGATCTCTTTCCTAGGTTTTCTATCTCCAGGGTTGTCTCCCTTTGTGATTTTTTTTATTGTTTCTATTTCCATTTTATGTACTGTATGGTTTTGCTCTATTCCTTCACCTGTTTGATTGTGTTTTCCTGTATTTCTTTAAGGGATTTATTTGTTTCTTCTTTAAAGGCTTCAGCCTGTTTACCTGTGTTCTCCATTTATTTAAAGGAGTTATTTATGTCCTTCTTAAAGTCCTTGTACTGGCTCATTTTGTGTGTGAACTTGACACAAGCTGGAGTTATCACAGAGAAAGTTATCAGTTGAGAAAATGCCTCCATGAGATCCAGGTCTAAGGCATTTTCTCAATTAGTGATCAAGGGGGAAGAGCCCCTTGTGGGTGGTACCCCTGGGTTGATATTCTTGGGTTCTATAAGAGAGCAAGCTGAGAAAGCCAAGGAAAGCAAGCCAGTAAGAAGCATCCCTCCATGGCCTCCATGGCCTCTGTATCAGCTCCTGCTTCCAGTCCCGACTTGTTTAGTGATGAACAGCAATTTGAAAATGTAAGCTGAATAAACCCTTTCTTCCCCAACTTGCTTCTTGGTCATGATATTTGTTCAGGAATAAAAACCCTGACAAGGCAGTCCTCTATCATCCTCATGAGATGTGATTTTAAACCTGAATCTTGCTTTTCCAGTATGTTGGGGTATCCAGGACTTGCTATGGTGGGAGAACTGTGTTCTGATGATGCCAATTAGCCTTGGTTTCTGTTGCTTATGTTCTTGTGCTTGCCTCTTGCCATGTGGTTATCTCTGTTGTTAGCTGGTCCTGCTGTCTCTGACTGTACCTTGTCTCTCCTTTGAGCCTATGAACCTGTGATCTTAGGTGTGTCAGCACTCCTGGGAGACCAGCTATCTCCAGGCGAGATTTGGGCATAGAGAGTTGGGGCACAAGGTTAGCTCCAGGGCGCAGATGGAAACAGGAATGATCCTGTCCCAAGCTGCTCTGAGGCTCTGGTGTCCTATGGGCTCCAGGCAGGTCCCACTTGGGTCAGATACTGGAGCAATAGTGATGTTCTCACCTGTAAACTTAGGTATGACAGCATGCCTGGGAGACATGCTCTCTTGAGGCAGAATTTGGGGATGGAGATCTGTAGCACAGTGTAAGCTCCTGGGCTCAGATGGAAACCAGATGAAGCTTATCTCTTTGTTTCATAATTCTTTTTCTGTCCACAACATTGGTATTTTGGAAGACAGCTAAGACAAAGTGATGGCTTTAGTCATTTGGCAAATGAAATGAAAGATTTCAGGCATATATGGTATGTACTCAGGTACAATTTACTAACTTATTCATAAATTTAAACATGTGAGTTTGGCCAAAAGTTTTAAGTACAATGTTATTAAAAACATGTAAGAATAGTTTGATGGCATTCCTGTGTAGAAAAATCATTCATACTTATATTTCAAGGTGAGGGATTCACAGTGATGTGATAGTTGAAAAGTAAATGTCATGTTCTTTTTGAAATATGAAATTATGTCTCTATTGAAAGCTTGATACAAATTGTATTTTTGAAATTATTATTATTATTATTATTATTATTATTATTATTATTATTATTATTATTATTTATTCATTTATAGTCCAGTCATTATCCCCTCCTGACCCACCCTCTGACTGTTCCATATTCTATACCTCCTACCATGTCTAATAGGATGTCCCCATCCCCCTAACCCCATCAGAACTTCCCCTCCCTGGGGCCTCAAGTCTCCAGAGAGTTAGGTGCATCTTCTCCCACTGAGGCCAGAGCAGGCTGTCCTCTGCTGTGTGTGTGTTAGGGGCCTCATATCAGCTTGTGTATGCTGCCTGGTTGGTGTCTCAGTGTCTGAGAGATCTCGAGTGTCCAGGTTAGTTGAGACTGTTCTCCTATGGTGTCGCCCTCCTCCTCAGCTTCTTCCAGCTTTTTCCTAATTCAACCACAGGGGTCCCCCGCTTCTGTCCATTGGTTGGGTGAAAGTGTCTCCATCAGACTCAACAGCTTGTTGGGCCTCTCAAAGGGCATCCATGCTAGGCCTCTGTCTATAGGCACACAATAGCATCAGTAATAATGTCAGGCCTTAGAGCTTCCCCTTGAGCTAGATCCCAATTTGAGCCTGTCACTGGACTTCCTTTCCCTCATGCTCTTCTCCATTTTTGTTCCAGCAGTTCTTTTAGACAAGAACAAATCTGGGTCAGAGTTTTGAACTGTGGGATAGCAAACCCATTCTTCCAATTGATGCTCTGTCTTTCTCTTGTAAGTGGACTCTACAAGTTCCCTCACCTGACTGTAGGGCATTTCATCTAAGGTCCCTCTCTTTCAGCTCTGAGAGTCTCTCACCTCCCATGTCTCTGGTACTTTCTAGAGGGTCCTGCCACCTCCTACCTCCCACAGTTGCCTGTTTTTAATCTTTCTGCTGGCCCTCAGGGTTTAAGCCCTGTTTCCCCTGCCCAATACCTGATCATGTTCTCTCTTTCCCTCCCTGTCCCCTCTCCCACACATGTCCTTCCCTCACTCTGCCTCCCTGTGATTGGTTTCTTCTCCTTCCCAAGTAGGACTGAGGAATCCTTACTTGGAAACCTTAGCTCGTTAATTTTCTTGAGTTCTATGGATTGTATCATAGGTAGTCTGTTCTTTTATAGCTAATATCCACTTTTAGGGAATATATACCATACATGTCATTTGGGGTCTGAGTTACCTTATTCAGGATGATATTTTCTAGTTCTATCCATTTGCCTGAAAAACTCAGGATGTCCCCGTTCTTAATACCTGAGTAGTATTTCATTGTATAAATGAACTACATTTTCCGTATCCATTCTTCTGTTGTGGAACATCTGGGTTGTTTCCAGCTTCTGACTATCAAAAATAAGAGACTTTTCTTTAAAACACTTTCTACTTATACTTTTTCCAAGTTCATGCATATGTAAGCTGCATATTCTCCTATGAAAGACATGTTTGATATGTAAATAGATTTTCAGGAATAACAACAACTTCACCATTCCACTTTCTTGCCTAGAAAGTATCAGTATTTTATAAGATGTAATGAAAAACAATATTCTATTAAAGTATGTCTGTAATTCTGTTATATTTGCTATTAACTTGGTAGCAAGTCTAATGTTGACTTTTATATTAACAAAAAATAATGAAGGAAGGCAAACTGAATTAATATTTTTAGAATATAGAAACAAACTATTTTTTTCTATGGGTAATGTTTTTCCATATTTATTGCTCATTTATGAAAGTACTAAATGGTTTAAAACTCTCATTTATGAGGGTTGTATGTATTTATGTATATAGTCATATTTACACAACTTAATAGATCCAAGTTATAGATTCTGTTGACTTGTAGAATCATGCTTTAGTAGCTGCTAATAGCTTACTTTGCTAGCTGAATGACCATTGTTGGTTTTTTGGTTTTTTTTTCTTGTCTGTCTGTCTGTCTGTCTGGTTTTCTTTGGGGGAAGGGTAGGTTGATTTTACTTATTAAACGAACTTTTAATTGAAGTAGAGTTATACTACTTTCCCCTTTCTCCTACCTTCCTCAAATTCCTCTCACCTACACTTCATAAACCCTTCCAGCACAACCATTCAAGTTGATAGATTCTTTTTCTTTGATTATTATTATTACATATATGTATATATGTATATGTTTGTTCACACACACATACACAACATTTTGAGTCCAATTTTGTTATTGAATATGAATTCAGCTATGACCGTTCTGCTTCTGGTAATGAATTAGGGAGTTCTTCCCCAAGAGATGCTAATTCTCCTCCCTAGAGACTAGTTTTCAGATTTTTTAAAAATCTGAGTTCCACAATGCCCATGTATTATGATTATTCTCAATTGAACTGCTATCATTTTTACTTTTTCACTCAGGTGACAGCAGATGTTCGTGAGGATGTGGAGAAAGAGGAACACTCCTCCATTGCTGGTAGGATTGCAAGCTGATACAACTTCTCTGGAAATCAGTTTGACAGACCCTCAGAGAAAGGAAGATAATACCACCTGAGGACCCAGCTATTCCACTCCTGGGCATATACCCAGAAGATGCTCCAACATGTAATAAAGACGTGTGCTCCACTATGTTCATAGCTGACGTATTTATAATAGCCAGAAACTGAAAACAACCCAGATGTCCCTCAACAGAGGAATGGATACAGAAAATGTGGTACATTTGCACAATGGAATACTACTCAGCTATTAAAAACAATGACTTCATGAAATTCACAGGCAAATGGATAGAACTTGAAAATATCCCGAGCGACGTACCTCAGTCACAAAAGAATGAACACGGTATGTACTCACTGATAAGTGGATATTAGCCCAAAAGTTCGGAATACCCAAGAGTCACTTCACGGCAACCATTGGGCTGAGCATGAGGTCCCAGATGGAGGAGCTGGAGAAGAGACTGAAGGAGCTGAGGGAGTTTGCAGCCCCGTGGAGGGAGCAACAGTGTCCACTGGCCTGACCTCCCAATGCTCCCAGAGACTGGATCTCCAATAGGAGAATACACATGGAAGGACCCATGGTGCTGGCCACATATGTGGCAGAGGAGGGTCTTGTTAGCCATCAGGGGGAAGAGAGGCCCTAGGGCCTGAGGGTGTTAGATGCCCCAGTATAGGAGAATGCCAAGGAGGGAAGACAAGAGTGGATGGGTGAGTGGGTGGGTGGGAGAATACTCCTATAAAGGCAGAGGGAGTGGAGAGGGAATAGGGAGGTTCCAAAGGGGAGATCTGGAAAGGGGGAAACATTTGAAATGTAAATAAAGTATCATAAAAATAAATTTAAAAAAAGAAAGTTATCTTATATACTATTTACTCTGAATTAAAAATATTTTCTTTAGTTAAACTTAAGGGGATATTTGTCCAATGTTATCTGTACACTGCTTTTATGGATTATCTGATAAAAAATGATGACCTTCTCATGTAGAAGAGGACTCATGGAATGGGACAAGTGTAGAAAACATATTAATCGCCCTCTAAAGGTGACAAAACACACACACACACAAATTGTCAACACCACACATAGTGAGAATTGGTAAAAAGAAAAAAAAATAGAAACATTTTAAGAATTATCTAAAAGAAGAATATCAGAAAGATGACTTACCGAACTCACAATTTTCTCTTCAGTCAGATTTTCTTCCCATCTGATGTATGCTTATGAAGATATTTATGTTGTGTAGAGACAATTTTCCCTCAGCCTGACCCATCTTCACTTCCTGAAATTGTCCTACTGGTGTCCCATATCACCTATTCGGTGTTCTCAACAAAATGAGAACCTTGGAAATTGTTATATTGAACACCTCTTGGGATTTCTCTGCTAAGAGTGATACTGAGTGTTACTTATTTATAAAAATATAAAGTGATACAAGTAAAAACTCCTTGTATCCACTGCAGCATTAATAATAATAGTCAACCTTTCAGAATTATTCTCTTCATCAATAAGAAATAAAAGGAAGCTTGCTCCATATATATGTGTGTGTGTGTGTATGTATGTGTGAGTGTGTGTGTGTGTTCAGACACTTATGCTTATTAGACCAATTGCCAAAAATATGAGATATTACCAAGAAATATGCTGTGAACACAATACCCTAATCATGTAATCTGTGTAAAGTCTTGGACAAATAATTGACACATGTCAGTGTGCTCTGTAATTGAATGCATTGTTAGCAGGTTTGAATTTGAATTATTTAGACACATTAGATTTTTTAAAAGTTATTAAATACACTATACTTATCGTGTATTTGTGTATATGAATTTGTGCCATAGTATTTATAGAGAAAGGTCAAAAGATCACTCTATCAATTCTTTCTTTCTACCTTTAACAGTCCACTAGGGGTTGAATTTAAATTGTTAGACTTGACAGCAAACACTGTTATTTTCACAGACATCTTTTCTTCATCTTTTTAAACTATGTTTTACAAAGAAGTCATAGATTCACATTTCAAATATACACATATTGATTTTAAATTTAAAACATCTAACAATTACAGCTAAAAGACTGGTTTGTATAGAGTGAGGGAGACAGCAGAACTCTAATCCAAAGATCTCCAACATTACCCAGTGTAAATTTCTGAATGAGAGTGTCCTCCAAAGTCTCATGTATAAGATCACATCCTTCTCAATTCGTGGTGTTGCTTGAGGAGGTTATGGGCAGGTATGGACTTGCTGGAGAAACTATGTCTCTGAGAGTGTGTTTAAGAGTTAAAACCTGGAGCTATTTCACATTCATACACTTGGCTTCATGCTTGTGTTTGAAGATGTGAGCTCTTAGCTTCCCACTTCTTCCACCAAATCTGATACTTATAGCCAAGATTCCTGTCATTTAAAATTCTTAACTTTCTGGAACAATCAACTCAAATAAACTCTTCCTTCTAAAAACAACTATTTAATTAAAAATTAATTAAATTATTAACAAATTAAAGTTAAATGAATACAATGCAACAAATTTAAAATGCAAAATTTAAGAAGTGTTGATACATACATTTAACCATGAAGAAATCATCACAGCAAAAGTAATGAACTAGATGCTTACTACCAATAGGTGGTTCTTATTTTCTGTTGTGTAAGGCATATGCATGTGTGTTCACACGATACAAGAATGTGCATCTGTAAGCTAGATGTAAATCACTGTGGTGTATCTCTGTATATATTATTCTGTGTTTAATATTACAGTCATTATAAGTTGGTGATATTCAATTTAATTTCTTTTTTAATAATTGTTTATTTACATTTCATGTTGTTCCCCCTTCCTGGTCTCCCATCTGCAATCCTGCCTCCCATCCTCCTTCCCTTATGCCTCTAAAAGAGTGCTCACCCACCTACCCACCCATTCCCACCTCACCCCTCTAGCATCCCCCTTCAATAAGTTATCAAGCTTCCACAGGACCAAACGCCTCCCTTCCCATTGATGCCAGATAAGGCCATCCTCTGCCACCCATGTATACTCTTTGGATGGTGGTTTAGTCCCTGGGAGCTCTGAGGGATCCAGTTAGTTGATATTGTTGTTCTTCCTATGGGGTTGCTATTCCCTTCATCTTCTTCAGTTCTTTCCTATCTCTTCCGTTGGTATTCCTGGACTCAGTCTGATGGTTGGCTGTGAGAGTCTGTATCTGTCTTAGTTAGGTACTGGCAGAAACTCTCAGGACAGCTCTACTGGGCTCCTGTCTGCAAATAATTTAACTTCTTTTTCAAACTTTTAATATATTCACCTCCCCCAAACTCTTCTTTCCCATGCCTTCTCACTCACTCAACTTTAACATTAAGTTTTTCCCCCTTCTTTCTCCCTGACTCCAGCTTGCACTGCCCAGTTATTCTTGATAACAAGGATGACCCTGATGTGTGGTCACCCTACCCAGAGATCATATAACTAAAGGAAAGGGACTGCCCTCTACCAGCTTCTACCAAATGCCAACACCTCTTCAGTAACAGGCTTTTGTGAGCTTCTCCCCACCCCTGGCTGGAGCTTGCGAAGTTTCCTGAAAGCTGTAACTGTTGCTGTTGGTGACTTGCCTGCCAAAATATAATGACAAAGAGATCTTTGAATATTTTAAAGCTTAGACTTTAGCTGGGCAGACTCTCAATTAGCTCATGGCTACCACACCTACAACATGGCTAACTATACCCTCCTGGCCAGTAACATATATCTCCCCTCCTATATCTCCTTTCAAAAAGACCCTCCTATGGACTCTCCTCTTTCTTCTTCCCAGACTCTATTTATCTCTTCCCCCAGAAGTCCCACCTTCTGCTTACTGCTCTAGCTATTGGTTGGCCGCTCTTTATAAAAACCAATCAGCAGTGAGACACATCAGATACATCTCTTTAACACTCTATGGATAGAAGACAGTGTGACCTTTTCTTTCAGATTTACAAAACAGGAGGCTGGTAATGGGTCACAATAATAACAATACCATAATCAGTTAGCACTTAACTCATTGCTACATCAGCAATTAACAATCAAACTTATAGAGACACAATTAATACCATGTGAATGAGGATCACCTCTACATCTGTTAGTACTTATGTTCATCTGCCCTGCTGCATTTGGAGAACAGTTCCCTTGGTGCTATCAACCATCTCCAACTTTATGCACTTCTCCATGGAAAATTAAACTGACAACTTATCTTGACTGTGATAAGTAATACTATAAAAATATGACCATTCAGATATCTCTTGAACACATAAATTTCAAAAGCTGCACATATATAATAGGAATCAGCATGCTGGCTTGTATATTAACTCCACTTTTAATTTTTATGAAACCTAAATATTGCTTTCTATAATGGTCCTACTATTTTTCTTTCCTATCAGTTATATAAATGTCTGATTTTGCAATATTCATATATGAATTGGAATAAAAACTTAGAGTTGATTTTTAAAAGATAAAATTAATAAGCTCTAGCTACAAAAAGTACAGAGACTCAAGTATATGCAACTCAAATGGAAGAGGAGACATTATGACTATTATTATTATTATTATTATTATTATTATTACCATTATTATTAAACTGATAATAGTCATTACCAGATTTATAAATATAGCTACCTGTCAATGGAGTGAATAATCTACAGGAAATGAGAAGTTTCTAGAAACACAAATGGAATCATTAAAAATTTTAGGATGATATGTGTGAAAAAAATTAGCTGTAAACTTGACAAAGAGTTCTGTATATATCCTTGAAAAGTATGAACTTTAAGCAAGATTATAACTTATATAAATTAATCCTAAAAAGAGGCATAATATAATACTGCCTGACTTCAATATACTCTAAGGAATGGAGAGATGTATGAGCTATTAAAAGCTAGGATCACAGCCAAAAAAAAGAGCACATTATCAGTACCAATAAAGGGTACATAGTACTATCATAAAATCAGATATATAAACTGATATGACAGAATAGTAAGTACAAATAATTTAACCCCTCTGGCCAGTATATTTTAAAGATGGTACACAGAAAAAAAAATGGGAGAGAAAAGTGTATCTGACTTAAAAATATTTTTTATTGAAAAAGAGGGGATGGGAAAGGGAGGAAGGAAGGGGTGGGTAGCAGATCTTATGTACAGAGAGCAGGTGAGAGAGAAGGGAGATCGATGAGGAAGATCAGTCTCTAGGACACGCCAGAAAACTGAGATGGGGCAAGGATCTAGGTGTCTATGGGGGCAGCTCTAGCTGAGACTCTCAGCTGAAGAGTTATATTGATTCTGAAGTGACCACTTCCTGTAGCCAGGAAGGACTTCCAGTGAAGAGTTAAGGACAGTGGCCCACCCATAAAACCTTCAACCCAAAATGTATCCTGCCAACAAGATGTGCAATGAAAAACACAGAGCAGAGACGGGTGAATGGACAACTAATGACTGCCCCAAATTGAAACCTGGGCAAAAAACAATCCCTGACATTATGATACTCAGTTATGTTTGCACACAGGAACCTAAAATAATAGTCCTCTGAGAAGGTCCACCCTTCAGACAATGGGAAGAGATACAGACTCAAACCCAAACATTAGATGGAGCTCAGGGAGTCTTACAGAAGAGCTAGAAGTATTGAGTGATCCAAAAAGGACAGGAAATCTACAGGAAGACCAACAGAGTCAACTAACCTGGACCCTTGGTAGCTACCAGAGGCTGAATAACCAACCAAAGAGCAAGCAAGGGCTAGATCTAGGCCCCCTCCACATATATACTGGATTAGCAACTTGGTCTTTATGTGACTCTGCAACATCTGGAGCAGGAGCTGTCCCTGAGCCTATTATGTGCCTACTTGTGGATCCCATGCCCCTAAAATGGTGGTCATGTCTAGCCTCAATGGGAGAGGATGACTTGACAAGGAGTGTGTGGCAGTGTGGGGGTTAGTAGGGATTGACACCCAGAAGATGGCTTCTCCTCAAAAGAGAAGGGGAAGGTGGAATGGGGAAAAGAATTGCATGATGGGGTACTAGGAGGAGAGGAAAGGCTGATACTAGGTTGTAAAGTGAATAAATAAATTAATTAATTAATTAATTAATAAAATTATATATGCATGTGTGTGTGTGTGTGTGTGTGTAGTTTGTTATATTCTGGTTGTGATTGTCCCTCCCCCAGATCCTCCTTGCCTAACCAAATCTACACCATTCCTTTACCTCTCATTAAAAAACAGGCAAGCATCTAAAAATAATAATAGTAGTAGTAATGACAAAACAACATAAAATAAAAACAAACAAATCAGACTAGAACAACAAATACAGAGAGAGACAGAGAGAGAGAGAAAGAGAGAGAGAGAGAGAGAGAGAGAGAGAGAGAGGAGAGAATAGAAAAAGACAAAGAAAACAGGGGAGAAGCCAAAAAAAAAAAAAGGCTCATAAAACCACAAATTGACCCTGAGGCACACACATTTGCAGTAAGTCCCATAGAAGAACAGAATCTTCCTAGGAACAGGCAAGCTGTAGGGTTTGGGATCAGAAAGCACAATCTATAACAAAAGACCTTTATAGTTAAAAAAAAAAAATGTCCAGGAAAAGTATTACAAAACAACAACAATTAAAAACAATGAATTCATGAAATTCGCAGGCAAATGGATGGAACTTGAAAGTATCATCCTGAGTGAGGCAACTCAATTACAAAAGAACACACACAGTATGCACTCAGTGATAAGTGGATATTAGCCCAAAAGTTTGGAATACCCAGGTTCAATTCACAGACTATATGAAGCCCAAGAAGAAGGAAAACCAAAATATGGATGCTTAAGTGCTTCTTAAAAGGGGGAACAAAATACTAACAGGAGGAAATATGGAGAAAATGTGTGAAGCAGAGACTGAAGGAAAGGCCACCCAGAGACTGCCCCACCTTGAGATCCATCCCATATACAATCCCCAGACACTATTTTGGATGCCAAGAAGTGCTTGCTGACAGGAGTCTGATATAGCTGTCTCCTGAGAGGTTCTGCGAGAGCCTGACAAATACAGAGGCAGATATTTGCCGCCAACCTTTGGCCTGAGCGCAGGATCCCTGATGGAGGAGTAGTAGAAGGGACTGAAGGAGCTGAGGTGGTTTGCAGTCCTATAGAGGGAGTAGCAGTGTCAACAGGCCAGAACCCCTGGAGCTCCCGAAGACTGGACTACCAACCAAAGAATACACACGGAGCAACCCATGACATTGGCTACATATGTGGCAGAGGGTGGCCTTGTTGGACATCAGTGGGAGGAGAAGCTCTTGGGTCTGACTGAAGGTGGTCGATGCCGCAGTGTGGGGGAATGCCAGAGCGAGAGGAAGGGAGTGAGTGGTGTGTTAGGGGGAGGACCCTCATAGAGGCAGGGGGAGGGGGATGGGGGAAGGGGTTTTTGAAGGGGTGACTGAGAAAGGGGGAAACATTTGAAATGTAAATAAAGAATATATCCAACTCAAATGTATATTTCAAAAATAACATTGAGTTGGTTTTGTGTTGACCATCTACTACTGGGTATGGACCCTGTCCTTAAGTGTGTTTATATACCTGTTGAGACTCCATTAAAGAAAATCAGTTTTCCTGTGTGAGTGGTTATCATAAGTGCAGGTAGCTTATGGGTTAGGGTTGGGACTTGTGTCTACTACCCTTCGCAGCGCTGGGACTCTACTTGACTTAGACCTGAACAGACCTGTATATGATGTCACAGACTCTGTGGATTTTATTTTGTCTACAAGGCCTTGTTTCCTGGTCTTCTGTCCTCATTGGCTATTATAATCTTTACAAATTCTCTTCCGAATAGTTCCCTGAACCAAGGGGAGAGAATAGATAAAGACATCCAATTTAGGGCTGAGTGTTCAAGGTTTCTCGCTCTCTGTGTACTGTCCAGTTGTAGGTCTCAATTTTTTTTTCTATCTGTGCAGGAAGAGCCTTCTCTATGATGATAGTTGAGCAAGACACTGGTCCTATGGGTGTAACATATAATTAGGAGTCATCTTATGGCTATATTCTTTTTGTAGAACAGTAGTATTTGTTTTTTCCCTAAGTTCTTAATCTGTTTAGTCATAGGATCTTGGAAATAAGAGCAGTATCCAGCATGAGTTTCATTGAAAAAAACTAAATGAGAAATGCATTCGATCATGACATACATCAAAAGAAACAGCATCAACTATGTCAATATTAGCCAAAGTATGTTTCCTTTAAAGAATATGACTAGATAGAAAAAAGAAATGATTAGGTAAAGGCATTCAATTAAATTACATAAATTAAATAGTAGTTCCATAATTTATTACAATAAACCTGTTTTAAATATATGATATTTGCATGAATACATGTACACACACAAACACTGTCAAAATAAATGTTTGAAACACTCATCAATGTCCTTTTTTAAACCTCCTGGGGTATTAATGATTTGAAAATTAAGTTTATAATGCCAACATAGCAAATTATCAGAGAATATACTGAAATACAACTTCTACATGATCAGTAGTTCCTGCCTAATTGAAACAACTCCGTCATGTAATAGAGAACCACTTTACTATGGTCTCACCGAACACACAACACAGCTTCTCTTAAAACTGGAAACAAAGTTTTTATGAACTCTGCCCATGTAGCATAGGGTCAAATATGAAAAAGATACCACTGTAGCATTTGTTGATCACAGAAAAAATTTATATTACTTTACTAATTTTAAATTCTGTACTTATTTATATTTTTGCATGAATCTCTGTCATATTTCATAAATATGAAGTACTTAGAATTATTCTTAACAAAGAAACCCCAAAGAGATGTCCAAGATAATTACCTACAGAGTTTTACCTTCTTCAGAATGTAGGTTGGGTGAGTTTTACCCATGGGACAAATTAAGGTGGCAAATAAAAGTCAGGTCAACAGACAACTATTTCAAAGCACTCTCCTTACACAACATGGGTGTATTTTCATCAACACAGCACAGAGGAGGAAAATCTGAGTTATTAGAAAATATTGAGTCTGGTAAGCTAGATCATCTCCCTGATTCTGTTCTTTAAGACAACTCTGAAAATATGAAAATATATCTGTGTATCTGTTACCAACAACTACTATGATTGGACTTAACAATTATTTCTTTGCTTTGTTACAAATTAGAAAACAATACATGGTGTTCTATTAAATCTAAAATTCTGTGTCTTATAACCAGTTCCCAAACCACAAAGAAGCATGCTCTCTGAAATATATTTGCATCAGATCATTTTTATTTGTCTGCTAAACCATAGAAGCAACATACAGCTATTCTTCACTGCCACTACCATTTAACAAGATAAAGTCCTTTTACATCAGATATGTTTAGTATGTCAGATAACTTTCAGCATAGAGATGTAAAATGGGTCACCAATCTAGTGAGACGTAATGTGAAACTTAGTTATTGTAGAAATAAAATAAAAGGAACATGAGATGAAATAAAGGTATGAATGAGCTACAGGAATATGTTCCTTACCACATCAGTGTACAACACAGAGATCTATATTGTCTAAGTCCTAATATGTGATTAATTGATGTAAAAGTATAAATATCAAGAATATTTTAGAGTTTCTAGCATATAATAATTCTATTTACATGTTCATAACATAATATTGAAACAGAAAAGTGTTTAGGACAGGGATATACTGTCAATAAATGATAGTGATTTGACCAGATCTCCATATTTTTTTTAAAAACTATGCTCAATCTATTAAATATATTATATGTAGATAGCTGTTAAAAATGGACATTATTTTTACATGTTATGGTTTTCCTGCTCAAATGGTTCATAAGAATGTGCATACTCATTTTTTCAGAAATTCTTTTCTCAAGCACATAATTTCCAGCCTTGACTATAATTGTTACAAATTTTTCTAGAATGGGCAAATTGTATTTTTAGATTTTCACTCTGATGAGAAACTAAATTTGGAATGGGATTCAGATTGTTCTGTCTTTACAAGGGCCAAAAACATATTTAGTATAATGTCAAAATATTTTCTTTAGAAAACTGGCAAATCTTTATTATAGAAAATAGGTTTACTTACAATTTTAAAATTACTATCTAATGTAAACCTTTGCCATAGCAAATGTTTTGACTGATTTATTTCCCTTGCTCCTTAGTTCATGCTTCTGTATCCTCAGAAAATGAGAAGGTAAAATAACAACATATTATATAGGAAGATCAACTTCTCCATATCCACAATTTCAAAGGATACCATAGGTAAGACACACAATTTGAGAAAATACCCAAGGAATTACTGAAGGCAGAGAGAAAATTTACATATATTATCCTCCATGCACCTTGACTATTGTCAATATTACCTGTTAATAGAGACACTTATATTGTGATATAAATAGTTTTCACTGGATGATTAACTTCACATTTATGCAAGACTAATAGTCACACACATTATTTATTTACTTATATGTATATGTGATGTATTATTATCTTTCATGTAATAGCAGATAAATGATAACAAATTGAACAGAAACAAATGGATGATAATGGTAGATAATGATGATTGATAGATGATAGGTAAGTGAATGCATACTTTATGATAGTCATGAATATTATACAGTATAGTGATTTATTACTATTTATTGTTATTATTTAAAAATAAATATGTTCTAATTATGGCCTTAAATTTTATGTAATGTTTACATTTGTATCTGAATTGTCCTTATGTCCAATTAAACCATTTCTATATTAATCTGCATTAACATTTTTGCTAATGAGCTTAGTTTTCTAAATAAGTTCCCTGATACATTTTAACTTACTGTAAATATGAACATGATGCTCACCTCCCAATCATGTGCTTGACTATCCTATACAGTATTCTATAGGTTCTCTCATAATCATTTTTACAACATTTCCTTCAAAGGAGTAAGATAAAAATTTAATGTTATGTTATAAAGTATTGTAAAAGAAGCTGCAATGTGGCTTAAAAGAATCACTATTTATATTAATTAAAACAAAAAGACTGTAACACATCCAATGCATTGAAATTCAGTGTAATTAATAATCACTTCCCCAAGGATATGAGTTAATTTTTGTCATATAGTGGAATAACTGTTGATCCCACATTGAGAATTAGTTTACACTGATTTAGTAGGTAATATCTCCCTCCCAGAAGGAGACATAATCATTTGTAATTTCTCAGCTTGCTTACCTGTGATTTTGCCTACCCTCATAGAGAGAGAATATTTGTGAAACAATGTTCATATAAATTTAATTTGATGCTCTACTTTATGAACACTAACCATGGCTCATGAGATTTACATTGGATAGTAATGATATTTATATTTGATGAAGACTTCTCTTTACATTTATACAATTTATAGATGTTAAGTCTCAAAGTGACTTCCAAATTCTACGAGTAATTTGTCCTCTACAACCCTATAATCATTTCTTTCTCTGTAGATTGTTTCTTAGGACAAAATGAATGGAGTAAATCAGTCTGTGGTGTCAGAATTTGTGCTTTTGGGACTTTCCCACTCACAGAATCTTCAGGTCTTGCTCTTTGTGATATTTTTGATAGTTTATCTGCTCATTCTGTCAGGAAATATTGTCATTGTGGTCTTAATAGCCATTGACCACCATCTCCATTCCCCTATGTATTTCTTGTTGGCCAACCTGTCCTTTGTTGATATATGGCTTTCCTCAGTCACCACTCCAAAAATGGTCACAGACTTTCTCAGGGAAAACAAGACCATTTCCCTTGAAGGATGCATGTCCCAGGTCTTCTTTGATCATTGCATTGGTGCAGCAGAGATGGTGCTGTTGCTGGTTATGGCTTACGACCGCTATGTGGCGATCTGTAAGCCACTCCACTATTTCACCATCATGAACCTGAAAAGATGCGCTGGACTGGTGTTGATTTCCTGGACAATTGGCTTTGTGCATGCCTTGAGTCAACTTGTACCAGTTCTGCAACTACCTCTTTGTGGCCCATTGGAAATAGACAGTTTTTTTTGTGACATACCACTGGTAATTAACCTAGCCTGCATTGATTCCCACGATTTGGATACTTTAGTAAATGCTGACTGTGGCGTTGTGGTTGTGACTTGCTTTATTCTGTTGCTCATATCCTATACTTATATCCTTATCACTGTTCGTCATAGCTCTAAGACTGGGGCATCTAAGGCCCTGTCCACATGCACTGCCCACATCACTGTGGTGTTGCTCCTTTTTGTACCCTGTATCTTCATCTATGTTTGGCCCCTCAATATCACCTGGTTTGACAAATTTCTTGCTGTGTTTTATTCTGTTGTTACACCTCTTCTAAATCCAGCCATTTATACACTGAGAAATAAAGATATAAAACATTCTCTAAAGAGGTTAAAAAGCTCTTTCATGAATCACAAGGTAAATACTTAATGCCCAGGAAATCCATTTCAATGAAATGAGGAGAGATTAAAATTTGGGATATTTAATTTTCATGTACAATTATTTCAAGAATTTTGACATGTAATAGCTTTAATATAATTCTGGAAATTGAAAGTTTTAATCATATAGACCACTAAACTACTTCGGAATTTTTTTCAAAAGCTGATACTTCTACCTGAGAAAATTATTGAGTGGTTCTTAAATGTCTTAAGTAATATGGAAAAAATAATTGTATTTGTCAAGCTCATATCTAATAATTTTGTAAAATTCACTTAAATATTGTTCTAACAACACAGAAATTTTATTCATTCCTTTGTAAAAGAGCAGCATCATTATCTTTTTTATTCTAGCTTGCTCCAAAAACACTATTGGGAGAACTTCAAAATCATGGAAAATTAAAATTTATGAATGGCACAATAAATAGCAATGGATATTATTTTATGTTGATTTTATTACTTTAATAAAAATAAAATGTATAAACAAACGTATTTTTCTCAACTATCTGAATTTCAAGAACTAAAACTTTCCTTTAAGTTGTTATTATTTAAATAAATTCATGAAATATAGGGTTTTTTCATCTATATATATCAGTCATATTGTGCCCATAAGATCTTATTTCTTAGTGTCTTCAGTCCCAATGGCTCTTATAATCTTTATACTTCCTTTTCTCCGTAGTTCCCTGAGTGCTGAGACAAAAGATTAGTTGAAATTTGGGATTAGTGTTTTAAGATTGTTTCAAGTTTTCACACTTTATGTATATTGCCCAATTCTGGGTCTCTGTGTTTGTTCCTAATTTCTACAGAAAGAACTTCTCTGAGGATGGCTAAGAAAGGAACTAATATATGAGTGTAGCAAGTTATTTGGAGTCATTTTATGGTTATTATTTTAGTAGAACAGTAGTATTTTATTTTTCTGTGTTTAGTCTTATGTTCTTATGTTCTTGGCTACATGAACAATGTCTAGCATAGGTTCCATGTCCAAAACAAACAAACAAAAAACAAAAAACAAAAAAGAAGAAGAAATGCATGATATTATGACATACATCAAGAGAAACTGCAGCAGCTACGTTGATATTAGGCAGTGCATGTTCAGACAGAATAACATTACTAGAGAAGAAAAACAACCATTTTACATAGACAAAGTAGGTCAACTAATTATAATAATACAGCAATTTTGATCAGCATGCTTTAAATTTTGTGTGAATATTCTGAATTGTAAGAATAAGAAATTATAAGAATGATTTAACTATGTGAATATTCTGA
>JADRCH010000088.1:53411-167083 GCA_019843965.1 Rhynchomys soricoides
GACTTCACACTCAGCCCTACTGTGCTGTGAAGGAACTCTTGGGTATTTCAAACTTTTGGGCTAATAACCACTTAACAGTGAGTACATACCGTGTTCATTCTTTTGTGACTGCATTACCTCGCTCAGGATGATATTTTCAAGATCCATCCATTTGTCTGCGAATTTCATAAGGTCATTGTTTTTAAAAGTTGAGTAGTATTCCATTGTGTAAATGTACCACATCTTCTGTATCCATTCCTCTGTGGAGGGACATCTGGGTTGTTTCTAGCTTCTGGCTATTATAAATATGGCTGCTATGAACATAGTGGAACATGTGTCTTTATTACATGTTGGAGCATCTTCTAGGTATATGCCCACGGGTGGAATAGCTGGGTCTCAGGTAGTATTATGTTCATTTTTCTGAGGGTCAGCCAAACTGATTTCCAGAGAGGTTGTATCAACTTGCATTCCCACCAACAATGGAGGAGTGTTCTTCTTTCTCCACATCCTTGCCAACATCTGCTGTCACCTGAGTTTTTGATCTTAACCATTCTGACTCAAGTGAAATCTCAGGGTTGTTTTGATTTGCATATCCCTGATGACTAAGGATGTTTAACATTTCTTTAGGTGCTTCTCAGCCATTCAAGTTTCCTCAGTTGAGAATTCTCTGTTTATCACTCTTCCTCATTTTTTGATAGGGTTATTTGGATCTCTGGAGTCTAGTTTCTTGAGTTCTTTGTATACATTAGATGTTAGCCCTCTATCGGATGTAGGATTGGTAAAGATATTTTCCCAATCTGTAGGTTGCTGTTTTGTCCTATTTACAGTGTCCTTTGCCTTACAGAAGCTTTGTAATTTTATGCGGTCCCATCTGTCAATTCTGGATCTTAGAGCACAAGTCACTGGTGTTCTGTTCAAGAACATTTCCCCTGTGCCTAAGTGTTCAAGACTCTTCCCCACTTTCTCTTCTATTAGATTCAGTGTATCTGGTTTTATGTGAAGGTCCTTGATCCACTTGGACTTGAGCTTTGTACAGGGAGATAGGAATGGATCAATTCGCAATCTTCTACATGTAGACCACCAGTTGAACCAGTAGCATTTGTTGAAGATACTGTCTTTTTTCCACTGGATGGTTTTTAGCTCCTTTGTCAAAGATCAAGTGACCTTAAGTGTGTTGGTTCATTTCTGGGTCTTCGATTCTATTCCATTGATCTACCTGCCTGTCACCGTACCAATACCATGCAGTTTTTATCATTACTGCTCTGTAGTACAGCTTGAAGTCAGGGAGGCTGATTCCCCCAGAAGTCCTTTAATTGTTGAGAATAGTTTTTGCTCTCCTAGGTTTTTTGTTATTTCATATGAATTTGAGAATTGCTCTTTCTAGGTCTATGAAGAATTGAGTTGGGATTTTAATGGGAATAGCTTTGAATCTGTAAATTGCTTTCGGCAGGGTGGCCATTTTAACTATATTAATCCTGCCGATCCATGAGCATGAGAGATCTTTCCATCTTCTGAGGTCTTCTTCGATTTCTTTCTTCAGAGACTTGAAGATCTTGTCATACAGATCTTTCATTTGTTTGGTTAGAGTCACACCAAGATATTTTATATTGTTTGTGACAATTGTGAAGGGTGTTATTTCCCTAATTTCTTTCTCAGCTTGTTTATCCTTCGAGTATAGGAAGGCTACTGATATGCTTGAGTTAATTTTGTATCCAGCCACTTTGTTGAAGCTTTTTATCAGCTGTAGCAGGTCTCTGGTGGAATATTTCGGTTTTTATTTTTTGGTTATATTATTTATTTACATTTCAAATGTTATCTCCCCTTCTTGGTTTCCCTTCCACAAACCTTCTATTACATCCTCATCCCTCTGCTTCTATGTGTGTGCTTGCCCACCCACCTACCCACTCACTCTTGCTTTATATCCCTAGCATTCCCCTACACTGAGACATTGAGTCTTCACAGGACTAAGGGCATCAACTCACATTGATGCCTGATAAGGAAATTCTCTGCTTCATAAGCAGCTGGAGCCATGTGGTTTAGTCCTTGGGAGCTTCAGAAGCTCTGGTTGGTTGATATTGTTGTTCTTCCTATGGGTTTAAAAAGCCCTTCCACTCCCTCAGTCCTTTCCCTATCTCCTCCATTGGGGTCCCTGTGCTCAGTCCGATGGTTGGCTGTGAGCATCCACCTCTGTATTTGTCAGGTTCTGGCAGAGACTTTCAGGAGACAGCTATATCAGGCTCCTGTCAGCAAGTACTTCTAGGCATTAGCAGTAGTGTCTGGGTTTGGTGGCTGCATATGGAATGGATCCTCAGGTGGGTCAGTCTCTGGATGGGTCAGTTTCTTTCAGTCTCTGCTCCACACTCTGTCCCTGTATTTCCTTTAGACAGGAGCAGGTTAATATTTTTGAGATAGGTGGGTGGTCCCATCCCTCAACTAGGGGCCATGCCTAACCTCTGGATATGGTCTCTATAAGTTCTCCCTCCCCTTTGTGTGGTATTTCAGCTAATGTCATCCCCATGGGGTCCTTGAAACCTCTTGCTTTCCTGGCATCTGGGACTTGCTGGTGGCTACTCCCAGTTCCTCATTCCCCGCTGCAACTCTCCTCTGTTCAATTTCCTGACCCTTTGTATATCATCCCCATCTCCTTCCATACCTAATCCTGCTCCCCTTTCCTCTTCCCCTCCTCTTTCCCTCCCAATTTCCTCCCTTCCTCCCTCTACCTCCCATGATTATTTCATTTCCCCTTAGAAGTAGGTCGGAGCCTTCCACTCTTTCGTCTTACTTTTACTTGAGCTTCATACGGTCTGTGAGTTGTATTGTGGGTATTCTGAGTTTTTTCATAATATCCATCTTCAGTTGTCGGGAGCCAGGCCCCAACACCCTCCCTGGGAATCTGCCTGGGTCTCCACACTGTCCTTGAGAATCTGAGACTTTCTGAGAGCCAGCTCTGTTTGTACAAGATAAGCTAGAGACATCGGAGTCAGGCCCTTCACGCCTTCCCTGAAGATCTGAGAACTAGCTGTGTTTCTGTAAGATAAGCCATCCTTCCTACCTCCAGGAGATAGACCGACCATAAAACAATTGACGCCAGATGGTTTGACTATCGGGGAGGGCCATGAGCCTCCTTTCCCCTCCCTGCTACATTCCTTTTTCTTTAAAAGCTGTATGTGTCAAGAATAAAGCTGAGACCTGAGACCTAGAAGGAACTTTGCTCGGCCTCCCTCCTTTCTCTCGCCCGTTTTTCTTTTCAGGCTTAGTCCTCCTCGCTCCCCACGAATAACAAAGTCCTGCTGGATGGGACAATCAGTAAGTACATACCATGTGTGTTCTTTTGTGACTGGGTTACCTCACTCAGGATGATTTTTTCTAGTTCCATCCATTTGCCTACAAATTTCATGAAAGTAGTAACATGCAACTGAAATGATAGATAGATAGATAGATAGATAGATAGATAGATAGATAGATAGATGATAGATGGTTGTGGCTGAAAAGAATTTCATGAGGAGTTTTGGATCTGGCAATTTCAATGTTTTTACTTGGGCAATGATTCCAAGTGTAATTACTTTATAAAAATATTTTTTATTGCACCAGACTTTTATATTTTTTTATTCCCCCCACACTCCAGAGGCTCTTTTTTTTTTTTTTTTTTTTTTTTGATACTTTATATTTCAAATGTGTCCCCCTTTCCAGATCTCCCCTTTGGAACCTCCCTATTCCCTCCCTCCTCCCCCTACCTCTATGAGGGTGTTCCTTCACCCACCCACCCTCGCACCCACCCACTCTCATCTTCCCTCCTTGGCATTCCACTTTACTGGGGCATCTAACACTCTCAGGCCCAAGGGCCTCTCCTCCCCCTGATGGATAACAAGACCCTCCTCTGCCGAATTTGTGGCCAGCACCATGGGTCCCTCCATGTGTATTCTTTGGTTGGGGATCCAGTCTCCTCCATCTGGGACCTCACACTCATCCCTATGGTTGCTGCGAAGTGACTCTTGGGTATTCCGAACTTTTGGGCTAATAACCACTTAACAGTGAGTACATACCCTGTTCATTCTTTTGTGACTGAGTTACCTCACTCAGGATGATATTTTCAAGTTCCATCCATTTGCCTGCGAATTTCATGAAGTCATTGTTCTTAATAGCTGAGTAGTATTCCATTGTGTAAATGTACCACATTTTCTGTATCCATTCCTCTGTTGAGGGACATCTGGGTTTTTTCTAGTTTCTGGCTATTGTAAATAGAAACCAGGAATCGCTGAGTCCTCAGGTAGTATTGTGTTCATTTTTCTGAGGGTCTGCCAAAATGATTTCCAGAGAGGTTGTATCAGCTTGCATTCCCATCAGCAATGGAGGAGTGTTCTTCTTTCTCCACATCCTTGCCAACATCTGCTGTCACCTGAGTTTTTAATCTTAGCCATTCTGACTAGTGTGAGGTGAAATCTCAGGGTTGTTTTGATTTGCATTTCCCTTATGACTAAGGATGTTGAACATTTCTTTAGGTACTTCTCAGCCCTTCGAGTTTTCTCAGTTGAGAATTCTCTGTTTAGCTCTGTTCCCCATTTTTTGATAGGGTTATTTGGATCTCTGGTGTCTAGCTTCTTAAGTTCTTTGTATATATTGGATATTAGCCCTCAATCTGATGTAGAATTGGTAAAGATCTTTTCCCAATCCGTAGGTTGCTGTTCTGCCTATTTACAGTATCCTTTGCCTTACAGAAGTTTTGTAATTTCATGAGGTCCCATTTGTCAATTTTTGATTTTAGAGCACAAGCTGTTGGTGTTCTGTTCAGGAACTTTTCCCCTGTGCCCATGTGTTCGAGACTTTTCCCTACTTTCTCTTCTATTAGATTCAGTGTATCTGGTTTTATGTGAAGGTCCTTGATCCACTTGGACTTGAGCTTTGTACAGGGAGATAATAATGGATCATTTCGAAATCTTCTACATGTAGACCACCAGTTGAACCAGTAGCATTTGTTGAAGATGCTGTCTTTTTTCCACTGGATGGTTTTTAGCTCCTTTGTCAAAGATCAAGTGACCTTAAGTGTGTGGGTTCATTTCTGGGTCTTCGATTCTATTCCACTGATCTACCTGCCTGTCACTGTACCAATACCACGCAGTTTTTATCACTACTGCTCTGTAGTACAGCTTGAGGTCAGGGAGGCTGATTCCCCTAGAAGTCCTTTTATAAAAACAATTTGACTTATCATTATGCTGATTAATTTTTATGTTAACCTGATATAACCTAGAGTCATTCTGAATAAGGAAACTTCAATTGAAAATTTTTCTCCAGATAAACATTCCTGTGATATATTTTCTTTATGGGAGATTTAGCTGGAAAGGCCCAGAACTCTACTGGAGGTACCATTCTGGGCAGGTGTTCCAGGATGCTTAATAAATCAGATATGTGCCTAGTCTTATTATAATGTGTTTGGTTGATATCCCTGGAAGTCTTGCTCTTTTCTGAAAAAAAAAAAAAAAACTTGAGGAGCAGTGCATCTTCAGAAGAAGGGAGGTGGGGGCAGAGGACTCAAAGGAGGAGAGGGAGGAGAAGCTGTAGCTAGGATAAGTTGTATAAGAGAAGTTGTATGAAAGAAATAAGGGAGAATTTGTATGAGAGAAGATTTTTAAATAAATAAAAGCAAGATAAATGAGGCATGAGGAACAAGATTGCAAATAACATTCCTTTGCCCCAGTGCCAGCTTCTAGGTCCCTGGCCTGAGTTTCTGCCTTGACTTTTGTCAATGAAGGGCTGTAATTTTCAAGAGTAATACTGCCCCCAAAGTTGCTTATGATCATAATATTTTATTACAGAAAGTTAAATATTAACAAAGACAGCACTTTTTCTGTACTGTAATTTATTTACCAATTTAATTTAAGAATAAAATCCAGTGCTTGGTACAAGTTGAGGCACACAACTTCCAATTTATAATCTCCCACATCTGGAGACTAACATTAAATTCAACACTTCCAGAGGTAAATTCCATCTGCCCATGTACTATTCATAATAGATGCATTAAACAGAAAAAAACTTTGCTATTGTGACTTCAGGGTATAGGCAACTGCTCCTTCAGGGAGTAGTAACAACACAGAAAGTTTCTGTCTGATGCATGAGAATCCCATGTGTAAAGAGTGTCACAAAATTCTGCCATAGTGAAGGCAGTTAATTAAGAACCTTAATTGTGCTTGAGAAGTGACCAGGGGGAATGTCAGAAACCAGGTATTGCCTGCCAACAATCTATCTTGGGAGTTGTCTTCTGGAATCATGCAGGTTTTCCAATGTTCTAAGAGGGAAAATGGTTAATGGGTCACATGGGGATTGCATCTACTCCTGTAAATTTATGTTTATTTCCCCTAGTAATGATTTATTGTTCAAGAAGACAAATAAGAAGCAAATTAAAATTGAACTTAAAATAACCAAAAGAAAAACTGAAAGAACAATTATTTTCCTTTGAAACTGGTTTTACAATAGGAGATCTTGACTATGACTAGTAATCACAGTGTTATCAGAGACACTCAAATTGAAGCAAGCAGGAAAATATTTTTCTTTGTCTTACCTACTTAACTTCTTCATGGCAAATGAAAGAAAACTAGTAAGATAAAGATGTGTAATTTAGAAAAATCAAGATCTTAGAGGCATTCATGGCCCAGTTGTATAAAAATCTTTAATAATGATGTAAAGTATAAACACACATGATTGCATCAGTGTATGTCTTATAAGTGTAATATTATTCTGATTAGAGCTATCTTCAGCTTGACTTGCTTTAGGAGAAAATTTAAAGGAAAATCTGAAGTTCTAAAATGGTTCCTGAAAACACAATGAGTGAAATATATTAAAAGAAAATATGAATTAAAGGGTGATCTCTAATATTTACATATACCATAGACTGGGAGACACCTAGAAAAATCATTGAAATCCATTATTAAAATAAATTTAAACACTTTGGACAGTGTTGACTATGACACACAGCACATGTTCCACTTAACCTATGCCTTATCTCTTCCTTTTACATATAGATCTGAGATTTTCATTTGTATGCATATCCCTGTACATGTCTCTCTGTGTACATTTGTACGCGTGTGTCTGTGTGTGTGTGTGTGTGTGTGTGTGTGTGTGTGTGTGTGATGGGTCTAGGTTGTGTTTCTCAGTTGCTATGCATTTTATTTTATTATTATTCAAGGACAAGGAAAATCCCAGTGTGCATAAATATATTTATCTCTGGATAAAGGTCTAGACTGGTTTCATTTCCTGCCTACTGAGAATAGCACAACAATAGATGTGGATGGTAAAGACTCCTCTGCATTACGAACTGGTCCAGAAGTGATATAGCCTGAACAATATAAAAATGTGCATGTCTTAGATTCTTGGAAAACTTCATTACTGATTTCTATAATGACTACACCAGCTTATATTCCCACAAGTAGTGAATAAGGGTTATTCTTCCTCCACATCCTCATCTGCATTTATTATCACTAGTTTCTTGGTTATTTATTATCACAAGTTTCTTGATTATAGACATTCGAGCTGGAATGAGCCTAATCCTCACAGCTGTTACTAGCATTCTCAAATTATTCTAACATCTACTCCTATTGACTTTTTGTCTGAATAATTCACAAATATGTTACTTCATGCCTAGGAAGTCATTATTATGGCATGGTTTTGTGCAAAACAATGTTACCTTAGTTCCCTGGGTTTTCAGATTCCAGGCATGTGCCACGATGCCTTGATTATCTGTATTTGCAGATTTTATGCTTGATTTCTCATCAGTTACCATTTGGTTTCCTATTGATCTACCTGTGTGTATTTTTGTGAATCATTATTTTATGTGATTTGAAGTAATAGTCTTAAATGCAAAACCAAATTAATTGTGTATATTAATCTTAGTAAGGCTATTATTATCACATTGGCTATGTTTACTTATACCTTTTTAAATCTCAGAGTAATTTATCCAACATTATTATATTTTTAGTAATATAATTTTATAGATACTAAAAATCAAATTGCCTTCATGGATTTTTATACGGTTTTGATATTCTATGTTTCTATTTTTCCTTACCTGAAAATTCTTTATGTTTTTCTTTTAATTCCTCCTTTGTTTTATATAAGAGTAGCTCAGCAGTATATTGCTTAGTATATATGTGACAGTTTGCCATTTCTTATAGATGTTAGAATGCATGGAAAATAGAAATAAAATTTGGTACATGTTGAAGCTAAAATACAAACATTCATTGGACTTGAAAGGAATGGATACTCAGGAGAGTAATAATGAAGTTATAGAGTATGAAAAAACAGTCTTGTAACTACAGATGAAGTGATCCTGAATTAGAGTCCAAGCTGGAAAAGACACAGCAGGAATTGGAGCAGATGTAGGAATGGGTAGAATTGGTGTGAAAAGAGTCTGATGCAGGAAATTTGCCCTCTCCCAAAAGTAACTAAATTTAATAAATGAAATGGATATCATACCTGACACTGTTCATAAAGACAGGAAGCTGAAACTTTATAGGTCATGGGCCTTGGAAAAACTTATTACTATCATTCTACTAAGTGAATGGAACATTAAAATGATTTCTACTAACATATCTATAACATCAATCAGTGAATCACTCAACCTTTATCACAGAAGATTTTCCTTGCAGTTCATTGTAATTAGTGCAGAAACCCAGGCCTGGACAATGTTCAGAGAATAATTGACAGTAGAGCATCCAGCCCTAAATGAGATGGCTTTATCACACCTCTCCTACCAGTGTTCAAGTAGCTATGCTGAAGAGGAGGTTCAGCTGAAATATTGTAAGAGCCAGAGGTAGTGGATGACTTCAATGGTGTTTTACAGACACCATTGAAGATACACATATAAAGTCAAGGAAATTTTGGCATGGCATCATTCACAAGACCTGCACAAACCCAGACAAAAAAAAATCCCAATACTGAAAGGGAAAAGTGAGCAAGAAGCTCACCACTAGGCAGGAACCTATTTGTAATAGACACCTACTGATAAATGCAAAGTCAGTTTCTGTCAATGGAGTGACATCAAACATATCAATCATACTTCAGGATATGCCTTATTCTCAGGAGTAGTTGACCAGAACAAAAAGACTCCATATTTCTTTTCGCTGTTATGTTATTGAAAATATTTTAGCTTTATACAAATATTCTGATTAAGATTTCCCATATCTTTACTCCTCCCAATTCCTCCCAAAATCCTCTTCCATCTGGACTCATATCTATTCTGTCTTTCATTAGAAAACAAGCCGGAATCTAAGTGATAATGATAAAATGAAATAGAAAATAATAATATAAATCAAACATAAACAGATTGAAATAATACAGAACAAACAGAAGGAAAACAACACAAGAAAAATAATAAGAAACAGATATAGATACAGAGATCCACTTGGTCTTACTCTCAGGAATCATTAAAACACAAACCAGAACTAATGATATATATAATCTGTGGAATAAAAATAAATAAAATAAGATGAAGTAAAAGTTAAAAAAAAAAAAAAAACAGACATACAAGACATGACATTATGAAACAAACAAAAACCCTCCAAAGATTCATTTGAGTTCATTTTCTGTTGGCCATCTACTGTTAAGTATTGGTTCTATGCTTTAAGAAAACATTTTCCTAGTGAGACTCCCTTGGAGAAAAGTAGTTTTATATTTGCAAGTGGATATCCATTAGAGATAGCTGAGGAATGCAGGCCTATGTGTCCACCTCTCCTTTCAGCTCTACAACAACATGGTGTGTAGACCCATGAGGGCCCTGTGCATATTGCCACGTCTCTGTGAGTTCATATGTTTGTCAATGCTGCTGTGTTTGGAAGGCCTTGTTTCTTTGGTGTCCTCTATCCTCTCTTGATCTTACATTCTTTCTGTTTCCTCTTATCTTGAGCTCCCTGAGCATGGAGGGGAGAGACTTGAAGGGGCCATCCCAATTAAGGCTGACTTTCTGAGGTTTCTCACTCTCTGCACATTGTCTGGTTATTGGTCTCTGTGTCCTTTTACCATGGGCTTGTAGAACAATGCTTCTCTGATGACAGCTGAGCAAGGCACTGTTCCATGATTATAAAAGAATATTATAAGGAATCGTTTGTCCCAACCTGCAGGACTTAGTTATTCGAGAGGATCGAGGAGGACTAAGCCTGAAAGAAAAACGGGCGAGAGAGAGAAGGGAGGCTAGGCAAAGTTCCGTCTAGGTCTCACTTTATTTTTTACACATGTTTGCTTTTAAAGAAAAAGGAATGTAGAGGGGAGGGGAAAGGAGGCTTATGGCCCCCCAGCTGTCATGGTTTAACAAGCCAGACCATCCGGTGTCAAACTGTTTTATGATCGGTCTATTTCCAGGAGGTGGGAAGGACAGTTTAGTCTTGAGGAAACACAACTAGCTCTCAGAAGGTCACTAGGGTCAGATTCCCAGGAATGATGTGAAGATCCTGGCTCCAGGCATCTCCAGCTTATCTTGTGCAAACACAACTGGTCCTCAGAAAGTCTCAGATTCCCAAGGACAGTGTGGAGGCTCAGGCAAATTCCAAGGAGGGTGTTAGATTCTTAAGGACAGTGAGGAGGCCCAGGCAGATTCCAAGGAGGATGTTAGGGCCTGGCTCCGAACAATCATTTAACTGTTGCTGCATTACTTTGTGGAACAGCAATATTTGACTTTCTCTTAGATCCCTTGGCTATCTAGTTTCAAATTCTTCATCCTACCCAAGCAGCAATGGGTTTTAATTCATGAAGCTGACCTTAAATAAAATTGGATATTTATCAGTTACTCTCACAACTTGTATGAGAGTTGTGAGAGTAACACACAGTGTATGAGAATAACTTTTAGGCAGTGCACAACTGTAAATCAGAGTGTTTGTAGCTAGGATTGTGTTTACATTTCACTTTTGATAGTTTACAGGGTAACACCTAGTACCAAGAACACTAGCCGGTAAGATTGAAGGCTGTAAGAAAGCATGAGCTCAACTTCTCTATATTCAATGGAATGAATGTTATTTAATAGGGTCTTATTGTCAGTTTGTGGAGAGCCTTGGTTGTTAGGGAGTTTCCATGGGACTCCTTTGGTTTTTTTAAGAGATAGAAAAAGATGAAAGTTGGTTAGATAGGGAGGTAGTGGAGGAACTGGAAGTATTTGAAAAACAGGAAAGAATGGGGTCAAAATATATTTATTTAATTCTAAATAAATAAATATTGTTAAAGGAATTAAAAATAGACTGAGCTTGACTCACTGGGGAATCTAAGGAAGGATACAGTGTTTTAGAAGATTGTTGCTCTCTACAATGTGTCATGATACTTATGAAATGGGATGGGCAATGGCAGATCTGAATGACTTACCACCAAGTAACTTTTTTTACAAAATGCTAAAGCAACTAAGGAGTTAAAATAGATTACTCACAAAATTTCATGGCCTCACTAGAGGCAGTAACTAGGTTTCTAATACCTGGCATGATTTCCTTCCCATTGACTGGACTTGTAAATCTATTAGAAAGCTGTTGGCTACTACCAAAATGTGAGTGTTACTATAGCATCCTTAGGTGTGGGGAATCCTGGAGTTGGTCTGATCTAGCTGCCATGACAGGCATGAGTGGTGGGTTTTTCAAGTTAAAGTCTGTGATTCCTGGGGCACTGAAGCTTTCCACAAGGGAATGAAGCATTCATGCCACCTCTTCTTCTCTTGTTCCTTAGAAGTCAACAAAGCATACAGAAGCTGGGCTGGACAATTAGTCTTAGATATTAAACTTGTATACCCCCTATAGCTTGCAAATGACATTGGATCCTGACAACTACAATTGTATATAGATCCTGGCAAACTCCATTGCATTATGTTTCTTATAAAAACATAACAAATCTGATTGCTTTCGATAAACTTGTCTCAACCTTTGTCTTGCTGAGACCCATCCATACTGGCCTAGTTTTCATTTCTCATTAGGTAATTTTGTCCTGGTAAGTAGGAGTTGGCACACTTAGGGATATGATGCTATGTTAGACATTGCTGTGGTTCATAGGCAACAGAGCTGGATACAACTGTTGATTGTTTCTTAACATTGGATTCTTGTATAGTAACTAAAACTCCTGGTACTATGAAAGTATAATCCTCCAGATAGTACCTTTGAGGTCAAATCTAGCTTGAACCCTCTTAATTCTGCATCCAGAGTACATGGGGTTTTTTTGGGGTTTTTTGTTTTGTTTTGTTTTGTTTTCAATAAGAAACTACCTTCCACCTCTGGGAGGAAACAGCAATAACCTGTTGTTTTGGGATTCTCTTGGATTCCCCCATCAATGACTGGAAAGTGGGCATCAGATGCCTGGTACCAGGGTCTTTGATACTAAAAAGTAGTTATGGGTAGCATTGTCAGCTGATGTTGGATAACTTTAAACTATTGAAGTATATGTATACACAGAGATTTATATGTAATCTATATTTCTCTCTCCTTTGTAGATAGCTTGCCTCCCTACACAAACTAAACTCGTTTCCCATTTTCCCTTCCAAGCATTTGTTCTCTTACTCCCCTCTCTATTCTTCTCCTCCATGGCCCATTTTTATTTTACTGGTTTCTGCTACTACTCCAACTTAAAATGTATGAAGTTAGGAAACTCAAGTGGAAGGGGACACTTAAGGTTTGCCTTTCTGGGTCTGGGTTAACTCACACATCTTTCCTAATTCCATCCATCCCTACATGCAAATTTTATTATTTTTTTTTTTACAGTTGAATAGTATTCCAACATATTTATGGGCTACATTTTCATTATCCATTCCCCAACTGAAGGACATTGGGCTTGTTCATTTCCTAGCTATCATAAGCATCATGGCAATAAACAGTGATGAATAAGTATCTTTGGAGTATGATGTTGAGTTCTTTGATCATGTGCCAATTAGTGATATGGCTTGGTCAAGAGAAATATTTGTTTTCTGATTTGAAGAATTCTATACTAATTTCCCAAGAAGCTAGACAAGCTTGCAACCCAGATAATACTGAATATAATCTCCTCTTTCCCTTTATCCTCACCATCATTTGTTGTCAGTTATTTTGTTGATCTTGGCCTTTCTGACTACGGAAAGACAAAATTCCAAATGTGATTTGTATTTCCCTAATTGCTATGGATCATAAGCAATTTAAAAATGGTTTTAGCTACTTTTATTTCTTCTTTTGAGAAATTTCTTCTGATTCACAGCCCCTTTTTCATGGAAAACTGAAACTGTTTCTTCATATAATATATCCTGAATATGGTTTTCCCTCTCTCTACTCTTCTCAGTTCATTCCCACTTCCCCTCCAATCCAAATACAACCTTTTCTGTCATTAGAAAAAAAATAAGCTTGTATGGAATAATAATAAAATACAAAAATATTTGAAAAAACTAATACATCAGAATAGGACCCAAAAAAACAAAACAAAACAAAACACGTGCAAAATAGCCCAAGAAGAAAAAACACAAGAAATAGATAGATGCAGAGATCCATGTTTTCATATATACAGAAATCTAATGAAAACAGTAAATTGGAAGCCATAGCATATATGCTAAGAACCTGGAGGGTAAAATAGAGAAATACATACATATAAATAAAATTTAAAAATAAGACAGAATTTTAAAATAATTTAAAAACTGAAAAGCCCTGGCATGACATTATGAGACAAGGAAGCTCCAACAATGCCTTTGAGTTTGTTTTCTGTTGGTTGTCTACTCTTGGGAATGTGGCCTACCCTGAAGAGTAGTGTTTTGTTTTCTTCTGTTCGGTTTGGTTTTGTTTGCTTTGGTTATTTGGTTTTGGTTTTGGTTTGGTTTTGGTTTGTTTTTTTCTTCACTAAGAATTGTTGAAAAACTGAAATATTCATTTGTGTAGATAATTGGGGATATCTTCTGGGTTAGGGATGGGGCATAAATCTACTTCTCCCTTCAGCTCTAGGACCCCATCTGGTACAGACTCTGTTCATACTATCTTAGTTTCTTTGAGTTTATTGGTGAATAAATCCTGCTATCCTTAAAAGGCTTCCTTGATGTCCTCCATCCCCTCAGACTGTTACACTCTTTCTCCTTTCTGTTGCATAGGATATCCTGGGCCCTGAGTGGAAGAATTTAATGGAGACACCCATCCAGGACTAATTATTCAAAAGTCTCTCACTCTATATGTATTGTCTTTATTTTTGTTCACATCTGCTGCAGGAAGATGTTTCTCTGACAATGGCTGATAAGGCATTTATAAGTATAGTAAAATATCATTAGTAGCCATTTTATTGCTAAATTTTGGGTTGTTTGGTTTAGCTTGTTTTGTTTTACTATTGTTGTTTTGAAGACTAGTATTTGATTTTACCATGAATCTTTAGGCTATCTACTTCAGGCCCTTGGTCAGTCAAGCAGTGTCAAGTGTGGGTTTCATCTCGTGCAGTGAGCCTTAAGTCAAATCAAACATTGGTTGGTTACTCATATAAGCTTTGTGCCACCACTGAAATAACATCTTACAAGCAGGATACCACTAGAGGTCAAAATGTTTGTAACCGAAATAATGTTTACGATTCTCCTGTGGGAATGTGCAGAATATATTCTTGTATTAACCATACTAGCATGTATGGGTAAAGGCTCTAATTAGACACTATCTCCACTTCTTATGTTCAATAAGTTGTGTTAAGTGTTGTCTTCAGCAGTTGGGCCTTGCTGTTAGTTTGTGGAGAGTAACCTATAGTCTTGCAATCAGCCATGTTATTTGGGGGTTCCCATAAGACTACTGTAGGCTCAAGTTATCCAGGGTCTTTTGTGATTCCAAATAAATTTTAGGGTAGTTGGCTTTCTATTTCTTTATTCAATAAGATGTGAATTTTGATTGGCATTGCATTTAATCTTAAATGTCATTTGGTAGAATGGCTATTTTCACAGTAATTCTCCCAGCCCATGAGCATGTATTATCTTTCCATCTTCTGGTGCCATTTCCAATCTTTTTCTTCAGAGCCTCAAAGTTCATATTGATGATTGCTTTATGGATGATGGCACATATCAATTCTTCTTAAATGTTGCTTGTTTCTTATTTATTGTTTTACTGCATAGTATTTTAAATGTTAGATCAAAACAAATATATGCAATATGTGCATCCATGCCCTTTAAACAAAAGTAATGGGAGAAGTAGGGGGCAGACGGCTCATAGGATAAAAGGGCTTTCTCCACAAAGTTGTTCTCTAACTTCCAAAAACATATCATGCCTAAAATGTACATATATATTATTAACATCTACAAAATAATAAAAAATTAGATGGTAAAGGCTTAATTTGTTTTTGATGATTTGATACTAAATTTTACCTGAAACCATCAAGTACAGTCACAGATAAGATTGAAATGCATCAATCAAGTAACCAAGATTACCTGCCAATTTATCACAGCTTTGTCATGCACAAGAGACCTCCATTCACAGCATGGCTTTTGTTCCAATGGTATCTCTCATGGTTAAGCACATGACATATTTTAATTGTAAAACAATATTATTCACTTTGATGGCATGGCAAGAATAAAAAAGCAAGAGCCGAAATGTTCTTCTCATTGATCAAGCGAATAATTTTGCCATATGGTCTAATTTTGTCAATTCTGAGGATTGACTAGAATATATCTACAATTTTATAGATATGTAAAACTTGGTATCATTGTTAACAGAAAAATCTCCAAGAGATGTCCAAGATAATTACTACCGAGATTCTCATTTTGTTCAGAATGCAGAACAAATGATTTCACCCATGGGACAATTTAAGGGAATGAGTGTATATCAGGCTGGGAGGAAATGCTTCCAAGACATTCTTTGCATGAAACCATGTCTTCACATGTCACAACAGATGGAAGAAAATATAACCTAAGAAAAAATCATGATTTTGATGTGGGAAAGCATCTCTCCAAATTTCTTCTCTACAATAATTCTTGAATTATTTCTAAGTATCTCTTTTTCCAATGTTCAAACAGACTTGAGCAATGTTTATCTGTTTTTACAGACTTCACTAGCAGTGAGTTAATGAGTTTTCTCTACCTTTCTTATTCCAGAACAATGTCTGTGTATAAAGACCTAGACACACCAATTTTTGGTAGAAACATGGATGGGGTAATATAAGAAATTAAATCATATGTAATGGAAAAATAGAATGCATAAGGTTCTGTAGACCTATCTAAGAAATCTGGCATCTACATTGCATAAAATAAGAAATCATTATGCAATGTAGAACAGATAAAAGCCTAATTGCTTTATGTATAGCTGGGTCATTGTGAAAGCATACTACTTTCATAGGCAGGGTTCTAAAGATGTTTCCTAAGATCTCTGTCCCTGGTTATTCAATTATTAAGCAAGCCAGATACATATGTGGAAGCAATTTGAAAAGATATTTAAGGTCATGAGGCTTGGGAGAGGAAACTCATCATGCATTATCATGGATTATCGTATAGCCTGAGAAATGTCTCCATTTTGTTCAGATAGATAAAATAGAACAGAGGTATAAGAGCAGAGATAAATTGAGAAAACCATGCTTCACACCATTTCTGGCTCTAAAGGGACAAATAAGAGGAAGTGGAGAACTTCTACAAACTGAGAATGATACTCAACCAAAGGCCACTGCTATGTTTGAATAGTATTGATGAGCAGGGAGGCCTATTTCCTTAGAACTTTCAGAAAAGCATTAATCTCTGCTAGCCTCTATCTTTTAACTTAAACAGAGAATCAACCAAATCACCCCATGGTTGAAAATTTAACTTATGTAACTGAAGGATAATAAATGTTTTTGAGCCACCAAAAACAAAATATCTGGGCACACACTATCAAAAGGCACACCTTTAAAAGTGTGTTTGGATCTGCATCAAAAGATCATAATTCCTTATCTAATAATCAGTATGAACAGCATCTAGCTACCATTGTACAATAATTTCCTGTGTCTTAAATAAATGCAGTATTGTTTAATAATAGAGTGTACTGTACAGAAGATAATTTTCAGATAATTAATAAAGATACAAAATAAGAGTACATATGATAAGTCAAGTGAGAAGACACATAACACTTGTTCATTTCAGAAATCAGAGCAAAGCAGTCTATCATCAAACAAGACATTACAAGAAACTATAGTACAATTCTCAGGCATCAGGATATACCACACAGTATTTATTAAAGTGTACAATTCTGACTTTATTGATGAATGCATACAAAAATATAATGTTGACACTATTACAGAGTTTAGAACTTTGATACAAAACAATCTACATATAAAAATCTCTAATTAGAGAAAATATTTGGTTTAAATTCTTAAATAATTGTTGATTAGTTTCCTTTCATTGATTTTTGTAATTTGTTTATCTAAAAGCCAAAGTTGTGTGGGAGGTGGCCAACTAATAACTAGTTTAAATTGAAGCCCATGCAGCAAGACGGAGCCCATATCCTACACTTTCTGGATGAGACAGAGACCTAGGATAGAACCAAACATAACTAACTCCCCCTAAAAATGTCAGTGAAATTATTCCTAATGATATTCACCTATACTTAGAAATTGAAGACTAGCACAATCCTCGTAAGAGACGCTTCATTAGGCAACTGATGCTAATAGATTCATAGACCCACGGATAAACATTAAGTGGAGCTAAGAAAACTCCCCAGTTGTGGGAGCCAGAGTGACCCAGGACACCAGAAGAACAAGACCTACACAATCAATTAATCAGCATTCGCAGGGGCTCACAGAGACTGAAGAGGAAATCACAGAGCCTGTATGGATCTGCATTAGATCTTCTGCATATATGGCATGGTAATGTAGTTTGGTGTTCTTGTGGGACTATTAACAGTGGAAGTAGATGTGTCTTTGACTCTTTTGCTTGCTCTTGAGACCCTCTTCTCCCTATTAGGCTTTCTCACACAACCTTGGTATAAAGGTTTGTGCCTAGCCTTATTGTAATTTGTTATGACACAGTTGATTGATAACACTTGGAGGCTTGATCTTTTCTGAATGAAAGTGGAAGAAGTGTGGATCTGCGGGAAGTGTGTTTGGAGAAGCTGAGGGAGGGAAAACTACAGTCTGTGTGTATTGTATGACTAAAAAAGAAGAGGAGGAGGAGGAGTAGAGAGAGAGAGAGACAGAGGCAGACACAGAGACACAGAGAAACAAACAAAAATTCAAAGAAACAAGGAAACAGAAAGAAAAGCCAAAGTTAGCATTTTCTGTAAGAATTTCTACCAAATAAAAGATAAGAATTACAAGTCAGGTAATAGAATATTCTATTCAATCTAATCCCTCTAAAATATTTTTATCACTCCTGAGCAAAATATAAAGAATCATGAAATGGTTTTTAGGTTTCTGGAAAATAGTCAACATGGCCAAATGTCCTTTATATCTACACACATAGTTACACATTTCAACTTAGAGGAAGTATAAGTATCAAATATTTTAAAGAGGGACTGGAGAGATGGCTCGGTGGTTAAGAGCACTGACTGCTCTTCCAGAGGCCCTGAGTTCCATTCCCAGCAACCACATGATAGCTCACAACCATCTGTAATGGGATCCAATGTCCTCTTCTGGTGTGTCTAAAAACAGTGATGTACTCACATAAAATAAATGCATAAATAAATCTTTAAAAAAATATTTTAAAGAAAGGTAAATACACACACACATACGCGCACACACATACACACATATACATATTTATTCACACAATATTAAACAAGTATTCAGCTGATAATTTAAATACTTTCATAAAACAATACAAAAATTGTTTTTAAGTGTACATAAAAAGAAATAATTCCTATGAATCATGTAAAATTTAATTTTGAAACTATTACATTTCTAGGACAATTACTTCAGAAAATTGTGTGATCATGGTGCAAATTTTTATCTTAAACACACAAAATATTGTGTTTTAAGATATATGTTAAAGTATGCAGAAAGTACAAAATTCCTGTGGATCAGTCTACTATGAGAAATAAAAAATCCTTCTTATTTCTCACTGTATGTTTTCTTTTAAACCTTCACAACATAATATTAAATTAAGTGTGCTAATTTTGTAGGTAAAGAAATGGGAATAAATACTTATAAGACAAATACATACATAATATCAACTGCAAATGAGAAATTGGTAAGATTTGACTTATTTAAAACTATGCTTTGTCTGGTGATTGTACTAAACATGAGTTAATAGTTACAGATTAATATGACTTTTCCTCCATGATTCTCAATAATAACAACATAAAACTTAATTTTAAAACTGTTGCTTTTTTATTGGCCAACTGTTTCTTAAGAATGTGTGCCATCCCATATACAGTTACCAAAACCAGACACTATTGTGGATGACAAGAAGTGCTTGCTGAAAAGAGCCTGACATAGCTGTCTCCTGAGAGGCTCTGCCAGAGCCTGACAAATACAGAGGTGGATTGGACTGAGCATGGGATCCCCAATGGAGGAATTAAAGAAAGAACTGAAGGAGCTGAAGGAATTTGCAAACCCATAGGAAGAACAGCAATATCAACCAACCAGATCAGCCAGAGCTCCCAGGAACTAAAACACAGGGAGCGACTTATGGCTCCAGTCGCATATGTAGCAGAGGATAGCCTTATCTGGCATCAGTAGGAAGAGAGGCCCTTGGTCCTGTGAAGGCTCAATGCCCCAGTGTAGGGGAATGCCAGGACAGGGAGTGGGTAGGTGGGTGGGTGAGCACCCTTATAGAAGCAGGGGGAAGGGGAATGGGATAGGGTGTTTTCAGAGGGGAAACCAGGAAAGTGAATAACATTTGAGATGTAAATAAAGAAAATATCAAATAAAATTTTTCAAGAAAAATAAAAAATTAATAAATTAATTTTTAAAAAAGAATGTGTATTATCAGTCCACATATGCTTTTTGGTTAGTGGCCTAGACTCTAGGAACTCAAGGGGGACCCACGAAGCAGAACAACATTTGGAATATAAATAAATAAAACAATTAATATAAAAATAAGTGTGTGTTATCATCCTATAGCAAATTTTATCTTAAACATATGAAATATTACATTTTTATCATTCATGTAAGTTACACTAGAAGATGCAAAACTGGTTTTTCAAAAGATATCCTGGAAATTTTCAGAATGATAAAAGATAACTAAATTTAGAGATAGAGTTCAGATTATCAAACTGTCTCAAACTGTATGTTTATTATATGTCATTCAGTACAATTTCCCTCCAACAAGGTTTTCCCAAATCTACTTTAGAGCTTTAATCAAATATTTTAAATAAGTGATGTCACAGAAATGATACTACTGATAATCAAATGAGCCAATATACAAGGTGCAATAAAATGGTAGGTATCTATCAGAACTTTTATACTGAAATTCAATGTAATTCCTGTCAGGTCCAAAATATAAACCTCATTTCTGTTATGAAGTATTATGGTTACTGATTACATTCTAGACAACTTTTAACTAATATGTAGAACTCCCTTCCAAGTAAAACTACATACATTTTTAGCTTTTACATTACTCTCTTGCTTCCACAACTGTACTACCTATAAAAGGAACTTCCTAATAGAGCGTGCATACAACAGTCAAACCTGATGATTCTCTTCTTGGGGAGTTGCACTAAGTTTGTTAGCTTTCACTTGGGCAACAATGTTTCTCAAAATAAGCAAAGACTTTACTTTTAGCTTTTCTGTTTCAGGTATAGGTGTTGGCTTTTGATGGGAAGATCAGATTTGACTCATTAAGTCATTTTCCATATCCATCAAATTGATCTTTCTATGTCTGCAAGTTGCTTCACCCTGAGTGAAATGGATGGAAGGAATCAGTTCATGGTATCAGATTTTTATTTTTGTTTCTATTTTTATGCCTTTTCCACTCACAGAATCTTCAGGTCATACTCTTCACAATGTTTTTTATGTTTGATCTGCTTACCATTTCAGGAAACATTATCATCATGGTCTTAATTGCCACTGACCACAATTTCCATTTCCCATATATTCTTTTTGGCCAACCAGTCCTTTATTGTACTGTGGGTTTTCTCACTCCTCAGTAGATCACAGACTTTCTTGGGAAAAGCAAGACTATTTTCTTAGAAGGTTACATGTCCCAGGTCATATCTGACCATTGCATTGCTGCAAGAGAGGTGATACTGTTGGTGATTAGGACTTAGAACTACTATATGGCCATCTGCAAACAACTCCACTCCTTCCCTATTATGAACCTAAAAAGACTCACTGAGTTGGCGTTGACTTCCTGGATGGACCATTGGCTTTGTGCATGCCATGAGTCAGCTTGTAACAGTCCTGCAGCTACCTCACTGTGACCTACTAAATATTAACAGTTTCTTCTGGGACATACCACTGGTAATCAACCTAGACTACAAGGATTCAAATAATTTGAATACTTTAGTAAATGCTGACTATGGGGTTGTCATTGTAACCTGCTTTATTCCATTGTTCATATCCTACACATATATCCTCTGTACTGTTTACCAGAGCTCTAAAACTGTGGCATCTAAGGCTACTTCCACATGCGCTTCTCACATCACTGTGGTAACAATTTGTGTGTGTGTGTGTGTGTGTGTGTGTGTGTATGTGCGCACGCGCGCGCCTTGCATATTCATCTATGTGTGGTCCTTCAAAATTACCTAATTGAACAAACTTCTTGTTCTAGTTTGTACTGTTTTTGCAACTCCCTAAATCCACCCATTTATACACTGAGAAATGAAGAGATAAAAAAAGCTTTAAAGAAATTAAGCAGCTATTTCATGAATTACAAGAGAATACTTAATGCTAAGAAAATTCACTAAAATATTTAAAATTTATATTTCACTAAATGAAGCCACAACTAATATATGTAGCTTTTATATATAGGAAAATACAGCTTTTAATATAGGAAAATACAACAAAATGGTAGAATAAATAAAATATATTTATGGTTGTTAACTATCTATTCAGACTGTTTTATTAGAATTATTGCACACAAATCACTGCCTGCTTTCCCAGAAGACTGTAAGCTACTAGAACCCCAGATAGGCCCTTTCCTCCCCCAAGCCCCTGCCCTCTATCTTCCTGATAGAGGGTGTGGTTGAGCACACCCAACAGTTGTAAACTGCACCCCAAACCCTGTACTCCATTTCTTGACTCACAATTCTTCCTGGTTTCTTGGAGGTCTGATAGCACCAGATCAAACCAGGTAAGACCCTGCTCTAAGCCCTTTCCTAGTATTCCCCCTTAAAACACACCTAATAGCTTTAAAGTGTACCACATTCCTTGGACTCCATTTTCCAGCCCACACCTCCATCTGCATTCCTGGAGGGCTGACACCACCAAGGACCAGAGACCACACTGGAAATAAGGACCCCAGAGGCAAGGATTGCACTCAAAGTCCCAGATGCCATATAGGCCACAAAACCCCAGAGGAGACACACTATTATACCTGAAGACCAGCTAGTCACCAAAACCCCAGACCAATCAGGCCAGAGGAAGAAGAGGAAACAGAAACCAAGGGGGAAAAAGTACCCTGTGCTAGCTAGTTGGAGGAACTTGGTCACTCAAATAGCATTGGGTTTGGGTTTCATCTCATGGAATGGGCTTTAAATCAAATCTGATATTGGACAGTTATTCCCACAAGCTTTGTGCCACTAGTGTACTGGCATATCTTGTAATCAGTATACCTTTGTATATAGATTTTTTTTTTTTTGTAACTGGGATGGTGTTTTAAATTTCTTTTTAGTAGTGTGTAAAGTACTTTTCAATACTTAGATGCTAAAATGTAGGTGTGAAGGCTCTATGTAGGCACTAGCTCAACTTCTCCATGTTCAATGAGTTGTATGGGTGCTATTTTTATTAATAGGCCCTTGCTGTTGGTTGGTGGAGAGGAATCTTTGCTACAGCCTTGGTTGTTTAAAGTTCTCATGGGACCCCTTTGGTTTCATTAAAAAAGAGAAAATACATAAAGATGGGCAAGTAGGGAGGTTAGAGAAGAGGTGGGAAGAGTTGGAAGACAAAAAGAACACAAAATTTATTGCATATAATTCTGAAAAAAATGAAAACATGAGAAGAAAATTAGACTGAGATTGACTAACCAGAGAGAGACATAAGCAGTGGTATAGAACTTTAGAAATTGCTTTCTACCATGTGACAAAACTTTTATGAAGTTGAAGCATCTTTGGAAGATCTGAATGACTTACTGCCATGTAACTTTTGTTTCTGAAATACTAAAGCAATCCAGAGAGTATTTTAATAAGAGTGAATATTCAAAGAGTTCTGTGTTTCATTTCTTGACAAATGTGGCAAGATTTGTATCAAGGTGGCATTTCTGGGTGAAAAAATTACTACCAGATAGAGTTCTGCTGATATTCTAGAAGAGTTCATAGTCTAACCAGCAAGATTTTTGTATTATTTTTGACTTTTTAAATTAAAATATAGTAACACAGTTTCCCATTTCCTGTCCTCCTGCTATAGAGATATACATGCCTAAATATATAATTTGCTCAGTCCATTTAGTATTACATTAGTACAGGATTGACTATTCAGTGTATGATACGCAATAGTCAGTTAGAGGTCTCCACCCTTGGGAAAATTATTTCTCCTACTCTCAGCATTCCCATAGTTCTTTGTATAGGGATGGGGATTTGAAAGTTCTTCTTTCCATATTAGCATGTATAATAGTACAGTCATTATTAAGGTCTTATTTAAACAGTCATAATGTAAATATGTCATGAGTGAAGGTTTCCTGTTATTTCTAAGAGACACAATCTCACAGCAGATTTCTTGAAACTCTTTCTCTTGGGTCTTTTAGTGCCTTCTTCTATAATATTCCCTGAGCACTAGGTACAAATGTTATGCTATAAATGTATCAGTTGGGGCTGGTCAATTGTTATAAAGAGTTCTCTCCTTTTGACCAGTTGTTTTTCTGAAATGGTGCCTTAGGAGGAGTTCATTCGATGAGGAGTAAGAGCTATAATTTTCTGTGGCTATAAGGACACGTATTTAAAACACTCTTAGAAGTTACTAAACCAGAATTTAGTTGAGTGGTAGTAATAGGTTATCTTCAAGTTTCATGGCCTTATAGCCCCAAAATTTGTATAAGTTTCCTTTACCAAGAATAATTTCTTTCCCATCAAGAGATCCTTACATCCAATTAGAGAGCTATCAATTACCAAGATGTGAGTGCCAATATAGCACCCTTAGGGATATGCTGCCATGCTAATCATTGTTGTTCATAGGTAACAGCTGGGTAGTACTAATGATAGCTTCCGTTGTTGGATGCTTTCATAGCAACTACAGTTCCTGGTACTATGAAAGCTACTTCTCAGGGAAGTAGCTTTAAGGACTCAACTATCTGGAACTCTGTTCATCCCATGTCCAAAGTACATGGTGACTAGATATATTTAACAATAAATATGGACTTACCTTCAACCTATGTGAGGCAACAAAAACCAAAAATAATAACCTGATGTTATGGAAGCCCTTTGACTACCCAATGAACAACTGGAAAGGAGAATCTCATGCCTGGTACCAGGGTCTTTATTAAGTATACTAAGGCTATTGTGAGTGACAATTTCAACCCAAGTTTAATTTCATTAAAACTGTGTATGTGTATGTATATGTATAAACTAAGACTTATAGTATTATATGTAATTTTGGCAAATAAATAATATAAATTTCTCATGGATTTACTCAAACATTGTTAGTGTCATTTTTCATCCTCCCTCCATCTCTTTCTATATTGACTGTATCTTACCTCCTTAAATAAAGTCTTCTGTTTTTCTCATTTCCCTATCAAGTAACTTGTACCTGGGTAATTCCCTTTCTATTGTTTCCATCAGTAAGATATCCAGGATACAATGAAAATACCAAACCTAAGAGTAACAGGAATAGAAGTGAGCAAAGATTACCAGCTCAAAGGACCCAAAAGCTTCTTCAACAAAGTCATAGAAGAAAAATCCCCAACCTAAAGAAAGAGATGACCATAAATGTACAAGAAGCCTATAAGACACCAAATAGATTTGAATATTAAATAAAATCTTCTCATTACATAACAAGCAAAACACTAAATGCACAAAACAAAGACTATTAAATGCTATAAGGGAAAAAGGCCAAGTAACATATAAAGGCAGACCTATCAGAATTATACCAGATTTCTCAACAGAGACACTTAAAGCCAGAAGGTCCTGGTCAGAGGTCATGAAGACCCTAAGAGAACACAAATTCCAGGCCAGGCTACTATACCATGAACAACTCTCAATCATCATAGATGGAGAAACCAAAATATTCCATGACAAAACCAAATTTAAATAATATCTATCTACCAAGCCAGTCCTACAGAGGATTGTAGGAGGAAAACGCCAACACTAGGAAGGTACCTACGCCAAAGAAGAAACAAGCAATTAATCATCTCATAACAAAACCAAAAGGAGAGAATCCCATACCCATAATGCCACCTACAACAATAGGCTTAGAACTAGCAATCATCTGTCTTTAATATCTCTCAACATCAATGGACTCAATTCTTCAACAAAAAAGATATAAGCTAACAGACTGGATACACAAGTAGGATCCAATAGTTTGCTACATGCAAGAAACACACTTCAATAACAAAGACAGACACTACCACAGTGTAAAAAGGCTGGAAAAAGTCTTCCAAGCAAATGGTCCCAAGAAACAAGTGGGAGTTGCCATCCTAATATCTAATAAAATAGACGTTCCACCAAAAGTCATCAAGTGAGATGGGGCAGCACACTTTATATTAATCAAAGAAAAAATCCACCAAAGCAAGTCTTATACACTGAGCCCTACACAATATTAGTGATAGACATCAACATCCCACTCTTACCAATAAACTGGTCATTGAAACAGAAACTGAACAGAGACACATTGAAACAAATAGAAGTTATGAACTAAATAGAGACATCAACATCCCACTCTTACCAATAAACTGGTCATTGAAACAGAAACTGAACAGAGACACATTGAAACAAATAGGAGTTATGAACTAAATAGATTTAACAGATATATACAATGCTTTTCACCATAAAACAGAAGAATATATCATCTCCTCAGCTCCTCATGATACCTTCTCCTAAATTAACCATATAATTGGTCACAAAACAAACCTCAACAGATACAAGAATACTGAAATACGGCGGGGCAGTGGTGGGGCACGCCTTTAATCCCACCACTTGGGAGGCAGAGACAGGTGAATTCTGAATTTGAGGCCAGCCTGGTCTACAGAGTGAGTTCCAGGATAGCCAGGGCTACACAGAGAAACCCTGTCTCAAGAAGAAGAAGAAGAAGGAGAAGGAGGAGGAGGAGGAGGAGGAGGCGGAGGCGGAGGCAGAGGAGGAGGAGGAGGAGGAGGAGGAGAAGAAGAAGAAGAAGACTGAAATAATCCTATGAATCCTATCGAATCACCATGGACTAAGAGTAGACTTCAATAACAACAAAAACAACAGAAAACCCACATACACATGGAAACTGAACAACTCTCTACACAATGATAAGTTGGTCAGGAAGGAAAAAGAAAGAGAGAAATTACAGACTTCCTGGAATTCAAAGAAAATGATGATACCACATAACAAAATTTATGGGACACAATGAAAACAATGCTAAGAGGAAAATTCATAGCACTAAGTGCCCTCATAAATAAATTGGAGAGATTCTACGCTAGCAACTTAACAGCACACCTGATATCCCTAGAACAAAAAGAAGCAAACACACCCAAGAGGAGTAGATGGCAAGAAATCTTCAAACTCAAAGTGGAATTAAACCAAATAGCAACAAAGAGAATGATACAAAAAAATCATAAAACCAAAGCTGGCTCTTTGAGAAAATCAACAAGACAGATAAACACCCTATCTAAACTAACTAAAAGAAACAGTGATAATATACAAATTAACAAAATCAGAAGTGAACAGGGAGATATAACAACAAAAACTGAGGAAATTCAAAAAATTATCACATCCTACTACAAAAGCCTATACTCAACAAAACAGGAAAATCTAGATGAAATGGATGGTTTTCTCGACAGATACCATGTGGGAAAGTTCAAACAAGAGCAGATAAACTATCTAAATAGTCCTATATTCCCTAAGGAAGTGGAAGTCATTAAAAACCTCCCAACAGCAACAACAACAAAACAAAACAAAAAACAACAACAACAAAAAACAGGGCCAGATGGATTTAGTGCAGAATTTTACCAGCGCTTCAAAGAAGAGGCAAAACCAACACTCATCAACTAGTCCATAAAATAGATGCAGAAGGAACGCTATCTGGTTCATTCTATGAAGCCACAATTACTCTAATACCTAAACCACACAAAAGCCCAACAAAGAAAGAGAACGTCAGACCAATTTCACTTATGATTATTGATGCAAACTATTCAATAAAATTCTAACAAACTGAATCCAGGAACAGAATCAATGCAATCCCCACCAAAATTCCAAAATAATTCTTCAAAGACATGGAAAGACCAATACTTAATTTCATATGGGAAAAACAAAAAACCCAGGATATTGAAAACAATTCTTAACAATAAAAGAACATCTGTGGGAATCACTATGCCTTACCTCAAGCCATATTACAGAGCAATAGTGATAAAATTGCATTGTATTGGTACAAAGACAGACAGGTTGATCAATGGAATAGAATTGCAGATCCAGAAATAAACCCACAAACTTACGGACACTTGATCTTTGATAGAGAAACCAAAAATACTCAATGGCAAAAGGAAAGCATCTTTAATAAATGGTGTTTGTCTAAGTGGAAGTGGTAGTGCAGAAAAATGTAAATAGATCCATATTTATCACCCTGAACAAAGCTCAAGTCCAGTTGGATCAAAGACATCAACATAAAACCAGACACACTGAATCTTATAGAAGAGAAAGTGGGAAAGATGCTAAAACTAATTGGTATGGAGGGGGAAGGGAAAATTTCCTAAACAGAACACCAATGGCTCAGGCTCTAAGATCAAAAATTGATAAATGGGTCCTCATAAAACTGAAAAGCTTCTGCAAGGCAAAGGACATAGTCAATAGTACAAATCAGCCACCTACAGATTGGGAAAAATATCTTCACTTACCCACAATAGAGAGCTAATATCCAAAATATGTAAAGAACTCAAGAAGTTAACCTCCAAAAACAAAACAACCGCCAGCTGGGCAGTGGTGGCACACACCTTTAATCCCAGCACTTGGGAGACAGAGGCAGAAAAACAGACAAACAAAAACAAACAAAACAAAAAACAAAAAAAAATAAACAATAAAAAAATGGGGTAAAGAACTAAACAAGGAATTCGCAACAGAGCAATCTCAAATGGCCGAGATACACTTAAAGAAATGTTCCAAATCCTTAGTCATCAGGGAAAAGCAAAACAAAAACACCCTGAGATTCCACCTTAAACCAATCAGAATGGCTCAGGCGACATCACATGTTGGTGAGAATGTAGAGAAAGAGGAACACTCCTGTTTCTGATGAGATTGCGAACTGGTACAACTACTTTGAAAATCAATCTGGAGGTTCCTCAGAAAATTGGAAGTAGATCTACCTGTTGCCCCACTATAAAACAGGGGCACATGCTCCACAATGTTCACAGCAGCTTTAGCTATGACAGCCAGGAGCTGGAAACAACCCAGATGTCTCACAAGGAAAGAATAGATTCAGAAAATGTGGCTCATTTACACAATGGAATACTATTTAGCTATTAAGAATGAAGAGATCATGAATTTTGCAGGCAAATGGATGGAACTAGTAAATATCATCCTGAGTAAGTTATCTCAGACCCAAAAGGACATGAATGGTATGAACTCACTAATAAGTGGATATTAATCAAAAAAAAAAAATACAGAATATCTAGGATATAATCCACAGAACTCAAGAAGGTTAATAAGTAGAAGGGCCCAAGTGAGGATGCTTCAGTTCTACTTGGGAGGGAGAAGAAAATAATCATAGGAGGCATAGAGAGAGAAGGACTTGGGTGGGAGAAGATAGAGGGAGGGGAAAGGGGGAACATGATCAGATATTGAGGGGAGACAGGAGAGAAACCCTGAGAGTAAGCAGAATGAATGGAAATATGCAACCTCAGGAGATAGGAGGTGGGGGGACCATCTAGAAAGTACCAGAGACCTGGGAGGTGAGAGATTCTTAGGATGGAAAGGGAGGGACCTTAGATGAAAAAACCAACAGTGGGAAAGGGAACTTGTGCAGTCCACCTTCAGCAGAAAGATAGGGCATCAAGTGGAGGAGTGGGGTTGCCATCCAACAGTCAAAAACTCTGACCCAGAATTGTTCCTGTCTAAAACAAATGCAGGGACAAAAATGGAGAAGAGACTGAGGCAAATGTGGTCCAGGTCCAGTGACTGGCCCAATCTGCGATCCATCTCAAGGAGAGGGTCCAAGGCCTGACAATATTGCTGATGCTGTGGTGTGCTTACAGATAAGAGCTTTTAGCATGGCAGTACTCTAAGAGGCCTATCAAGCAGCTGACTGAGACACACACAAATACTTACATCCAACCATTGGACTGAAGTTGGGGGCCTCTGTGTTTGCATTAGTGAAAGTCTGGAGGAAGATGAGGAAAAGTGTGACCCCATAGGAAAAAAAAGCTTCTCACCAACCCGGACCCCTGAGATCTTGAAGATATTGAGCCACAAACCAGGCAGCATACAGGAGTTGGTCTAAGGCCCCGGATGCATATTCAGCAGAGGACTACCTGGTCTGGCCTCAGTGCAAGCAGATTTACCTAACCCTGGAAAAACTTGAGGCCCCAGGGAGTGGGGAGGCATGGTGGGTTGAGGGGTATCCTCTTGGAGATAGGGGGAGGAGGAATTGGATGAGGAACTGTGGAAGAGCAGGCCAGGAGTGGGGCAATGACCGGACTACAAAAATAATAAATAAATAAATAAATAAATAAATAAGATTAAAATAAGTTTAAAAAGATGCCACTTTTGATTAGGATTTCTCCAAATCTTAAATAGCTTTTGGTAATGTTCATTTCTCTGATATTAATTCTAACAAATCTTGAACATGGGATTTATTCCCATTTTCTAATTTTATTTCCAATCTTATACTTTAAACATTTAAAGCTTGCATGTCATAATTCTTTATGGTTGAAGACATGTATCAACTCTTCTTAAGTTATACATTTAATTGCCACTCATTCTTTATGTATTATATTATTGCGGTGTTATTTTAAATGTAATATCAAAACAAATATATTTCAACTATACGTTTATGTCATTTTTTTCTTTGAATATAATAGGAGGAGTTGTGAGGAAATGATAGGGTAAGAAGGCTTGTGGTGCCGTTCTAGAAGATGGAGTTCAATCCCAGAATACTCATTGAGGTGGAAGGAAAGAATGTATTTCACAAAGTTGTTCCTACCTTCTGTAAATACACTACGACTCACATGTATACATATGTAACTAACAAAATACTTTAACAGATAAGACTGAAACACTCAACCAAGTGACTAAGATTTCTTGCCAATTTGACACATCCTTGCCATGCATTGGGGAACTGCATTCACAACATGGCTTTTGTTCTGGTCACATCTCACACTGTTCAGTACAAGGCCTCTTATACCTATAAAAGAATTTTATTCACTTTGATGAGATAAACGAAGTAATATTAGGATAGCGGAAAACTTCTCTTTGGTCTTTATTGGTCAAGTGAATTACTTTGAGAAATAGATTATGTTGTCTCTTATTAGTGATTAATAAGAATATCTCTCTAATTTTACAGACATGTAGCAGATGGTATCACTTTTAACTGAGAAATTCTTAAGTTAGGTCCAAGATAATTACACTCAGGGTTCAAGTAAATTAACCCATGGGACAACTTTAGGCAATGAATAAATGTCAGGCTTAAGGGGTGTGCTTCCAAGAGGCTGTCTCTGCTTGATGTAGATGTCTTCACAAATACACATCAGATGGAAGAAAATATGATCATGGAAAAAACATGAATTTGGTAAGTCACCCCATTTTTCCAACGTTCTCTAAAATCATTCTTGAATTATGTCTCTGTATCTCTTTTATCAATTCCCACTCTATGGGGACTTGCCCAATGTTTTTTTGCCTTCTGGCATTTTTATCAAATAATTAATGAGGTTTTTTCTACCTTTCTTAATCCTTGGAGAAGTTTCTTTGGATTAATATCAGTATGAACATGACCAAGAAGCACACACACTGTGCGTTCATGTCTGCATCAGATCATCATTCCTTAACTAATGAACAGCAGCAATAAGCTAACATTGTACAATAATTTTTGATCTCTTAATCAGATTCAGTATCGTTGGTTCATAGAGTACACTGTAGACAGGATGATTTTCAACTCAGAAATAGAAGTAAATGTAAAGGCAAATCAAGTAAGAAGAGGTATCACACTTGTTTGTTTCAAAATGCATATTAAACCTATCTGCCAACAAATAAGACATTATAAGCAACTACAGGACCACTCTTTAGTCGTGAGAATCTACCACCAAGGATCGACTAAAGGGAATAACTCTAACTATTTCCACAAATGCTGTATAAGCATAAATATTGACACTATTTCAGAGTTTAGAACCTGATACAAAATGCTCTCCTTGTAAAAATTTTTAATCAGAGAAAAGAAAAAACTACTTGGTTTAAATGTCAATAAAAGTATCGTTCGATGAGTTTTCACATATTTTTTGAATTTTATTCATCTAAAAGACAAAGTTAATATTTTCTATGAGATTTGTCACCAAGCTAAAACAAAAATTACATATAAAGTATTAGAAAAGTCAATTGAGTCCAGACCCTTTAAAATACTTATAATATTCCTGAGCAAAGAAAGAAGAAACATGAAATGATTGTTAGGTTTCAAGAAAACAGTCGCCGTGGCTAATAAGTCCTTTCCATCTACTTATCCCATAGTTACTAAATAGGTGTATGTCAATTCAGAGGAACTATAAGTATAAAATATCTTAAAGAAAGATGATTACACACACACACACACACAAACACTTTTCTTATTTAGTGTTCAGTTTAACAATAAAATCCTTGCTTAATACAGTACAAACAATATTGTCTTAACATATACATGAAAGTATGAAAGTATACAGAAAAATACAATTCCTATGTATCATTTGACTCTAAATACTGTAGAATCTTGCTGATTTCTCTCTGTGTTTCCTTTTATACCTTCATAGCACAGTATTTAATTGTTTTAATTTTATAGGTAAAGAAATGGAAACAGCCAGGCAGTGGTGGTGTACGCCTTTAATTCCAGCACTTGGGAGGCAGAGGCAGTTGGATTTCTGAGTTCGAGGCCAGCCTGGTCTACAGAATGAGTTCCAGGACAGCCAGGGCTACACAAAGAAACCCTGTCTTGAATAACCAAAAAAAAGAAAAGAAAAAGAAATGGAAACAAACACTTTTAGAACAAAGCCACATATAATATCAACTGCTAATGAAAGTTCAGTAAGACCTGACTTATTTAAAATTAGGCTTAATCTGGTAACTATGCTAAACATGGGTTAATTTTAATATAGTAATATTACAATTATGCCATAATTCTTAATAATAACAATATAAAATTTAATCTTAAAGCTGTTATATTTTTATTGGACATTGTTTCCTATGACTGTGATCATCTTGTAGCAAATTTCTATCTTAAACACATGAAATACTAAATTTCTATCATCCATAAAAATTATTCTAGATGATATGTAATTAGATTTGTAGAAGCTATGCTGCAAATTTTTAGGATTGCAAGAAATGAAGTTTAGAGCCAGAATTCAGATTATCAAAATTGTCATGGAACACAGACCAATTTGGTGTATTATCAGTCTTGTTTCCTTAGAGAGTCTGGTAATCTCTAGAAGGGACATAGCTTTATTTATAACATGCAAGAGTCTTAACTACTATCATGCTTCTATAGTAAATGGATGTGTTACATAATGTCTTTAGAACTTCCGTTTTCATCCTATCTCTCCCTTTTTAGATCTTCATAAAATGGGAAGGTATATATCACTCTCGTGATAATATAAGAGTTTTCATGGTTCACCTGTTCCATTCACTCACTCTAGAGATTTTAAAGAATAAAAGATTAAAGACTAAAATTGAACATCACCATGAGAACTACTAAAAGTGGGGGGGGAAAGGGCAATGATTTCCAACCATTCAGATTGAGTATTTTCCATTACAGAGCAGTAAAAGCACTCCATCCATGCTTTGACATGAATAATCGCTGTTCATTGAAGGTCCAGTTTTACATTTTTTCAAGGTTGACAATCAAAGGAACCTTTTGCTTATGTATCTATGTAATTTGTTTTCTTCTTTCAAACAATTTAGACAATCAGTAAGTATATGACAAAATGAGAAAGCACATTGTAGATACATGACACATTGTCCATGTCAGGAAACTATAGTATTTCAAAATCTAAGTGTTCTCAAGATTAGTTGATAAAATTCAATATTTTTTTTCTACTGCTAACACTGAGCTAAATGTAACTTTCAGACTTAGGCTAAAATATGAGTTACCTAGTTCTTTAGTTACTACTTTTGCATGAATTAGCAATGGTAGACCAATAATCAGTTTAGCTGAAAAATGTAAACCTTATGATAAATTTTTGTTTATGAAAAATTGTGATTCTAGTTTTTATATCTCAGTTTCAAACCATGTATATATTATATGGTATTCTGTACAGCTTCCCTCCAACAAGGTTTTCTCAAATCTATTTTGGAGCTTTAATCAAATATTTAAATTTAATGATGTCACAGAAATTATTCTACTGATGACCAAATGAATCCACATGCATGCTGCAAAAAATGATAGTATCTCATTAAAATTTTTGTACTGAAATTCAAGGAAATTTTTAACAGGTCCAAAGTATAAACCTCACTTCAATGATGAAGTATTATGACTTTTAGTGACACATTCAGTCCATTTTTTACTAGACTAATGGTTAGAAATGCCCTTTCATGTGAAACCACACATATTTTTTGGTTTTCAAGTTGCTGTCTTGTTTCCTCACTTCATCCCTGTAAGAAAAACTTCACGATAGAACATGTATATGACAGCCACACCAAATGCTTCTCTTCTTGAAGAGTTGCACTTGGCTCATTAGCTTTCACTTTCGGCAGTGATGTTTCTGAAAGATGACAAAGACGGCACTTTCCATTTATGCTTTTCTATTTCAGGTGTAGACGTTAACTTTCAATGTGAATGTCAGATCTGTCTAGTGAAATCATTCTATATCTAATTGATGGATAATTCTTTGTCTATAATCAATATCCATCTAATTAATTCTTCTTTGTCTGTAGGTTATTTCTAAAGGCACACTAAATAAAAATGGATGAAGGTAATCAGTCCCTGGTATCAGAATTTGTACTTTTGGGACTTGCCCACTCACAGAGTCTTCAGGTCTTACTCTTCATAATATTTTTGATGCTTTATCTGCTCATTCTATCTGGAAATACTACTGTCATGTTCTTAATCATCACTGACAAGAATCTCCATTCCCCCATGTACTTCTTTTTGGCCAACCTGTCCTTTGTTGATTTGTGGCTTTCCTCAGCCACCACTCCTAAGATGATCACAGATTTTCTCCAAGAACCAAAGATCATTTCCTTTGCAGGCTGTATGTCCCAGGTCTTCTTTGACCATTGTGTTGGTGCAGTAGAGATGTTGCTACTGGTGGTAATGGCTTATGACCGCTATGTGGCCATCTGCAAACCACTCCACTACTTCACTATTATGAACCTGAAAAGATGCACTGGGTTGGTGTTGACTTCTTGGGCAATTGCCTTTGTGCACGCCATGAGTCAACTTTTGGCAGTTGTGCAACTACCCCTCTGTGGTCACATGGAAATTGACAGTTTCTTCTGTGACATACCACTTATAATCAAGCTAGCTTGCATGGATTCCCATATTTTAGATACTTACATGAATGTTGACTGTGGGTTTGTGGTTGTAACCTGCTTTATTCTGTTGCTCATATCCTACACATATATCCTTCTCACTGTTCGCCAGAGCTCTAAAGCTGGGGCATCTAAGGCTCTGTCCACATGCACTGCACACATCACAGTAGTAATGATCTTTTTTGTACCCTGCATCTTCATCTATGTGTGGCCCCTCAGTATCACCTGGTTGGACAAATTTCTTGCTGTGTTTTATACTGTTTTTGCACCTCTCCTAAATCCAGCCATTTATACACTAAGAAACAAAGAGATGAAAAATGCTCTAAAAAAGTTAAAAAATTATATTATGGGTATGGGAAATACTTAAGGCCAAGAAAATTCACTGTAAATATTTCAAATTGACAATTCACTGAAATTAGTACAGGCTTTATAATTTGGGAATTAAGTTTGTATGTACAAATGGTTAAAAGCTTTGCATATGTGATATTCCTAATAAAATTCTAGAGATTGAACATTTTAAACATATAGAATATTTTAAATTATTTCTGACTTCTGTTAAATTGCCTTACTCCTGGGGAAATTATTGAATTGATTATTACAACTCTGATAATATAAAAGAACATAAATGTATTTTTCAGGCACATAGGTAGCATTTTTATACAATTTAAATATTGCTCTAACAACATCAAATAAATATATATTCTCTTTTTAAAAGGCAACATTGTTATTTTTACCTTATTCCAGACTTTTTTTTAAAAATCTAAAAGGGGAATATAAAATTTTTTAGATATAAAACAAGGTATAAACTATACACTAATAGCAATGAACTTTATGTACTGTAGATTTTATTGTCTTAATGACAATGACATATTTTCATAAAGAAACCTAACTCTGATTCCTCAATTATCTGAATTTCAAGAATTAAAATTTATTTTTAAATTATTGTTTATTATTTCAGTAAAATCATGAACTATAATCTTTCAGAGACAGTGGCCATGAACTTCTTCACTAATTTTTCGTAATGAAATGTTTGTTACAGTTATATCAAGAATTCTACAAAACTGAGAGGAGGCAAATTGTTTTATACAATGCTAACATTTATTTGTGAATCAAAATTTTATGTATGTTCTTTGATATTTAAAATATTTTCACATTATCATATACTTATTATATAGTTGGTAATAAAATACAATACATCTCTTATTTTTCAGGATATGAACATGAAGCCAAAATAATATATATGTTTTATTCTTTTAATATAGGGAAAATACAACAATATGGTAGAATAAACAAAATATATTTATGATTGCTAGCTATCTGTTTGGGACTATAATGTGTTTTTATGACAAATTCATTTATTATTTTCTTCTTTTAAATAATATTTTTTATTTCTCTCTAACTTGATGACAAGCAAAAACTATTCTATACATTTTTAAATTTTTTATTATTCCCTCATATATTACATTCTGACCTCAGTTTCCCCTCCCTCTCTTCCCTCTATCTTCTCCCTGCATCTCTTCTCTTCCCAAAATCCACTGCCCCTTTACCTCCCCTCAGAAAAGAGAAGGCCTTTCAAGGATTTTAAACAAGTGCATTTGTTATTGTCTCAAATAGTTTAATAGTAGAAGACTTAGAAATATTGATTCAATTTTTAGTAACAAACACTTGATTTTTTTCTATGGTTGAAGGATGCAGAAAATATTTTTCCCACAGTATTAATTTGTTAAATGTTATTGAATAATATATGAAAATAATATTTTTTTACTAAAGATAATTGCTCTTGCTAAATAAAATGCCAGAAGGTTCAAATTGTTTTTAATGATTTACATGCCATCATTCACATTCTATTTTTCCAATGGTATGACTTGTGAGCAATTCTGCTATGCATACAGAACAGGAGATATATGAACATTTGGGCACATAAATACCACTAAATAACACTCAAATATACATTTGATTTTCTCTATTTTAGTTATAGTATCTATTGATACTAATAAGCATAAATAATCATTTATATTTACTATAGTTTTTAGATATATGTGTTCTCATCTGGCATTCCAGCAACATCTTCAGAAAAGGAGCTGTGCTCCCTACTGTGAAATGGAAAACACTTGGTGAGCCCATGAGTTCCAAACTATTCTTGCACCAGTATGTTCATCTTGCTTGACAAATCAGTATTGTATCATGTAAAGTTTAGTGCTTTATTAGACCCATATTTCCCTTTGTCTCCCAGTAACCTGAATAACTTCTGGCACTAGAAGGAAGGAAGTTTCTAATGATCCTAGAAAACAGACTATTTTTCTTTTATTTATTCTTCTTTCCAACAATACATCCTGACTGTAGTCTCCCCTTCCTTCCCTTTCTCCCCTCAGCCCAGTTCAATACCTACTTCCCCTCTTGCCCACAGCTACTATTCCTTCATTTCCCTTTGGAAAAGAGCAGAAAAGACCACCTAGTGATATCAACCAAAATGTTGCATAACAAGATGCAATAAAACTAAGCACAAATCCTCATATCAAGGCTGGACAAGTCAACCTAAGCTAGTAGGAACAAAAGCTTCCCACCAGGCAGAAGAATCTGAGACATCTCCACTCCCACTGTTAGGAGTCTCACAAAAACCCCAAGCTAAACAACCATAACATGTGTTTAGACATGTAGCATAGATCTATGCAGGCTCCATAATAGCTGCTTCAGTCTCTGTGATCCTCTATGTGTCCTGCTTAGTTGATTCTACAGGCCATGTTCTTCTGGTATTCTTGACATCTATAATTCTTCCCCCCCCCCTCTTCTGTGGGATTTTGTGACTGTAGGTCTCTTCAATTGCTCCCATCAGATGCTGGAGGAAGCCTCTGTGATGATTAGGCTAGCCACTATTCTATGAGCATAGCAAAATGTCATTAAGGATTATCTTATTGACTTTATTTTTGTCTATCATATTTGGTTTTATCCTAGGTCTCTGAGCCATTGAGAATTCAGTTTCTGGCTATCCAGGCAGTGTCAGGAATGTTCTCCTTATAGTGGCTTGGGCCTCAAGTTAGACCAGTCATGAGTTGACCACTCCCACAAGCTCTGAGCCACCTTTAACCCAGCATATTTTGTAGATGGACATGTTGTGGGTTGAATGTTTTGTTGTTGGGTTTGTCTTCCAGTACCACCACTAAGAGCCTAACTTGGTTACAGAAGATGACTGGCTTGGTTCTATATCTTCCTTTACTAGGACTCCTCACTAAGGTCACCTTCTTAAGTGTAATGGTTTATATATACTTGCCCCAGGGAGTGGCACTATTAGGAGGTGTGGCCTTATTGGAGTAGGTGTGTCACTGTGGGTGTGGGCTTAAGACCCCCATCCTAGCCACCTAGAAGTCAGTCTTCCACTAGCAGCCTTCAGATGAAGATGTAGAACTCTCTTCTCCTCATGCACCATGCCTGCCTACATTCTGTCGTGGTCCTGCCTTGGTGATTATGGACTGAACCTCTGAACCATTAAGCCAGCCCAATTAAATGCTATCCTTTATTAGACTTGCCTTGGTCATGGTGTCTGTTCACAGCAGTAAAACTTTTCACTGCACTTGGCTGACATATCACCACCCAAATGCTCACCTGTTCCAGTCTCTCCCCATACTCTATTCCTCATTTGTACCCTCTTCCACCCTGAGTCCACCCACAATAACTATTCTATTTCTTCTTCCCAAGAAGACCCATCCTTATTACTTAGCCTCTCTGGATCTGTGGATTGTAGTGTGATTATCCATCATTTAACAGTTATTATCAATTTATAAGTGAGTACATAACATGTTTGTTTGGGATACCTTACTGGGTCTGGCTTACCTTACTCATGATAATTTTTTTTCTAGTTCCATCCATTTGCCAGCAAATTTTCATTTCAAATGATGTCATTTTTCTAATGGCTGAGTTGTGTAAATATACCACACATTCTTCATTCATTCTTGGTTGAGGAATGTCTAGGTTGCTTCTAATTCCTGGATATATGAAGAAAGCTGCTATGAACATAGTTAAACAAGTTTCCTTGTGACAAGATTGAGTGTCGTTTGGGTGTATGTCTAAGAGTTAAATAGCTAAGTATTGAGGTAGACCAGTTCTTAATTTTCCGAGGAACTCCCATGTTGATTCCATAGTGGGTATAAATTTGCACTCTTACCAGCAATGAAGAATTGTTCTTCTTGCTCCATGTCCTCACCAGCATGAGCTATCACTTGTAACTTTAGTCTTAGCCATTCTGACAGGTATAATATGGTGTATTAGTCAGGGTTCTCTAGAGTCACAAAACTTATGGAATATTTCTATATATTAAGGGAATTTATTGTAATGACTTACAATCTGCAGTCCAACTAACCCAACAATGGGTAATTATGAATGAGAAGTCCAAGAATCTAGTATTTGCTCAGTCCCATGAGGCTAGTTGTTTCAGCTGGTCTTCTCTAGAAGCTGGAATCCTGAAGAAGTAGGTTCCAACAGATATGTTGGCAAGTAAGTGCAAGCAGGCAAAGAAGGATGATTCTTCCTTCTTCCAGTGTCCTTATATAGGCCCCCAGAAGATTAATGGTGTGTACCACCTCACCTGGATTTGGAGCATGCTTTGTTCCAGGCTGGCCTTGAACTCAGATATGTACTTAACTCAATCTTCTGGAATTAAAGGTGTATACTACCTTGCCTGGGCCTAAACTTTTCATGGCCACGATGCCTCAAGATCTCTATGTCAAGATCACAGTCAGAAGCCTGTGTCTTCCAGCCTCAAGATCTGGATGACAGGTGTGCCCCCCATTTCTGCATTGTAGTTCATTCCATATGTAGTCAAGTCAACAACCAGAAATAGCCATCACAGATGGAATGCCAAAATAGTTTTGATTTACATTTCCCTGATAGCTAAAAAATATTGAACATTTCTTTATTTCTCAGCCATTTGAGGCTCTTCTATTGAGAATTCTCTGATTAGATATGTACCCCATTTTAAAGTGGATTATTTTGTTTGTTTATATCTAGTTTTTTGCATTCTTTATATATTTGGATATTAGCACTCTGTGAGATGTTGAGTTGGTGCTAATCTTTTCCCATTCTGAATACTGACAGAAAGCAAAGTATATTGGTGGCAAAAAAAATCAAAAGAAAAAATAAACAAAGACAAAACTATATTTGTGAACCTTGTGACTGTAATTTTGAATAGATACAAAAGGAATCTACTCCCTGAAGAACTGGAAAGTTAGCAAATGATTATTTCTCCCAAGAAGAACAACCAAAGAGAGAGTTCAGTAAATGGAATGCTGGGTCTACCATATTTTTTTCTTCTTGTGGCACATAAAGATCTTCTTGGATAATATCCAGTCATATATTGTGCTACACAATAGGAGTTGGTTCTGAAAAGACACCAAAACAACACTCTCGCCTATCAGAGTGATTGTGTAGAAGCAATGAAAGGTTATTAATGAAACACTTGGTTATCAGCCCCTAGACATTTTAAAACTTAAAATTGCCTAATAGCATGGCATACTCAAAGGCTTGACATACAGCAATGGTTCCCTGAGTGAAGGATATGATTATAAATGCCTATGTACATAACATAATGATAACCTAATAGAAAATGTCAAGGTTATAGAAAAGAAATAAAGGGAAAACAAAAAATTAATTGAATAAATGACTCTTAATCATAAAAGTTTTCCAATGAAAATATATACTTCTCCTCTCCTATAGGCTTCCAGATCTCTACTCAAGAGTACTTGAGTACAATCATTTTCCCTCATCAACCTTATCATCTCTCTGTAGGATGACCAGGAGTCTCAATTAACCTGGACCCCCAAGATCTCTCAGATACTGGACCACCAACCAGGCAGCATACACCAGCTGATATGAGGCCTCCAACACACATACAGCAAAGGACTGCCGGATCTGGGTTTAGTCAGAGAAGATGCACCTAGCTCTCAAAAGACTGGAGGCCCCAGGGAGTTTAGTGGTCTGGTAGGGTGGGAGTGGGAACATCCTTGTGGAGACAGGGGGAGGGGGAGGTATGGGATGTGGAACAATTGGAAGGTGGACCAGGAGGGGAATAAAATCTGGAGTTTAAAATAAATAAATAAATAAATAAATAAATAAATAAATAAATAAATAAATAAATGAATAATTGAAAAGAAAAAGGAAAAAGTAATCTAGAAACCTATCTTGCCAAAATAGGACAACCACATAAGGATATTTTTTAAGACATGATAATATAAGGAATACTCTTGAAAAATAATCTACTCCAAATAGGGCAGTTTTATCATATACCCTCCCTCCAAGGGTCATTATGGAAAAAGGGGACAGAGGGATTTTAATAAACAGATACCAGATATCTACCAAAATAGTGATATTTGCCAGACATGACAAGACTAATAGCACATATGAGCTCATAGTAGCTTAACTCTATTCATAAAGACCTTTAAAAGATCATATTAGGTAAAATCCCAGCACAGTTTGGGGAGGAGCTCATGAAGCACAACAATTATTCAAGAGTATTGACAGCTGATGGCTTTCAGAAAAATGACAATCAATTTTAATCAGGGATACAGACCCCTGAGAGGCTGCCATGCTCCACTAAACCTGTGCACATACCAAAAGTGTCAAGTGGACTCAATGTGTTTTTTAAAAAATGAGAAAGCATAAGTTGGGAAGGAAAAGTGGTGGGATAATAGCAGATGAATTGGAGAGGAGGGAAAGGAGTGTGTTTATCAAAAATACCGTTCAAACATATAAGCAATTCTCAAAATAAAAAATGCACTGAATTGGAATGATATAATAGAGCCACTTTAACAGAACTTTAATAATTTCCCCAAATGTTAAAGAAACTTAGGTTGTGACTCATTAATTCCATCCGTAGGTGAACCCCCAAAAAGAATTATCAAATAAAAGTACCCAAAATCTTGTAACACATGTGCTCAGCAGAATTCATCACAATAAAGAAAACCTGTAAATTACTCATATGTGTATCATCAAATGAATTACCCTATAGAGTAAGCAATTTAGACTTCTGGGAAGAATGTGGACAGAACATGGTACTTTGAACATTCTTTGGGCTTGTAGCAGCAGACTCTTATATGCAGAGACTAAGAAGACATCAACAGAACTGAGGTAAGAGAGTCTGAAGGCCAAAGACGCTCAACATTTCCTACCTAAGTAGTACCATGTAAGAGCTGTTTAGACCAAGGAGGTTTATTATAGAACCTAGTGCAGTAGCCTGGTGGAACTAAAGTAAAAAGAGAAAGCACAAGCCCAAGCTAGACAAAATTCCAGAAGAGAGAAAGAAAAGTGAGCACAAAATCCTACCCTAGCCAATAAACTATTTTGCAGTTGATATCTACTCAAAAATGGAAAGTTGGTTTTCCTCAATGGAGTAACACTGAGCATACCAACCATACTTCAAGAAACTCCCTTCTTTCAGGAATAGTGACTGTGAAGATATTACTTTCTATTTTATTTTATTGGTCATTTACATTAGTATATTTTTGATCCTTAATATTATTTCTTTTAAAAAGGCATCCAATATCTTGGTGAAGGGAGAAACAAAAGCAGCTAGAAGTTGGAAGGAAAGGTGGATTTAGTGCAAAATGAGTACTGATGTATACAAATTCCCTAACAATGTGTAATATTGAAACAATGGAATGGAACTCATGCCTGACATTGCTAATGAGATCAAGAATGTGAGACTAAATAATTCATGGGCCTAAGGGCAAACCTATTACTATTATTCTACTAAATGAACATAATATTAAAATCAGTCCTGGTAACATAATTTATAGTAAAAATCAGTGCATCATTCAACCCTTATCACAGAAGTTTTTCCTACAATAGACTGTAGTTAATGAAGAAACCCACACCTGGGCAATATTTAGAGAGTGAGAGACTTTGGAGCACTCAGTCATAAATGAGATAGATTTATCACATCTCTCCTTCCAGTGCTCAAGTAGCTATACTGAGGAGGTAGAAAGATTGTAAGGGACAGACATGGTGAGTGACTTCGAGAAAATGGTATTTTCCAGACACAACACAAATAAAATCATAGAAGCTATGATACAATTCAAAAGACTTGCACAAACTTAAGCCAGACAAAATCCAAGCACAAAAAGGAAAAGTGAGCACAAAATCCCATCCCCATCCAAGAAGCTATTTTGCAGTTGATACTTACTTACTGGAAAATGGAAAATGAGTTTTCTTCAATGGAGTGACACTTAGCATATGAACCACACTTGAGGAAATGCTTTATTCTCAGGAGGAGTTAAGTAGCAGACTTGACATTTCTTTTCTGCTTTTTGGTGTTGTTTTAGTTTTGATTTTCTTTTATTGGAAATAGAATTTGTTTTTCATTCGATATGACTTTTCCTTTTACTCCTGCCAATTCTTCCCAACTTCTCTCCCATCCATATCAACCTCCTTCTGTCTCCTTAGACAACACAAGCATCTAAGGGAGAATAATAACACAGTATAATAGCATAATATCCTAAAGCAAAAACTAAAAGTAGAAATAGGACAAAACATAAAGAAGGAAAAGAACTGAAGAAATAGATACAAATACAGAAACCCACTTACTCATACACTCTGGAATCCTATAAAACAACAAAATGAGAAGCATTAGTATATACACAAAATCTGCAAGGTAAAAAACAATTAAAATAAAATAAAGTAAAAAATAAGCCATGACATGACATTATGAAACAAGAAACCTCCAAAAATGCCTTTGAATATGTTTAACGTTGCCCATCTACTTCTGGGCATGGAATCTGCTCTTAAAAATGGTTTGTTTTTCCTGCTAACCCAAAGGCAAATACTGTTAAAGAAACATGCTGACTTCATATCTTCATCTCTCTTTTTGTTTCTTCAATCCTAATCTCCCCTAAACCCCCATTAACTCATCCTCAGCTCTGTAGCTGAAAGCCTGCTGCAGTCTCCCCTTCAAATTTGACCCTCATTTCCATGAGTCACAAAAATCTTCTCCTCCAACCTTCTTTCACCCAACTCATCACATTATCCCAGTCTCCAACACTAATAGGCATTTCCTACTAACACATCAGGTAAGATAAACAGGGAAACAGGTAAGCCAATTCAAAACCTTCACCACTATCTCCCCTCCTCCAAACCCTGTCCTCAGTCTCATTCTTAACTCTTAAAAAGAACACCTGATGCAGGCTTCCTTCCCTACCCTATGCCAACATGTTTGTCTCATGGATCGCTCAGTACTTTCCCTCTTATCCTCACTCCCCAGACTCACTTCTTTATTCCAACTCTTAGCTCTATCAGGTAGCCCTTGATAACCCAAAGGCCATTCCTATCAAAGAAACAATCTAGTCGCAGGTCTTCATCTATCCATTTGCTTCTACAGTCCCAATGCTCTCAGCCCCATCCCTAGCTCTGTACCAGAACACCTGCTACATCCATTCCTCACTGACCCTCATCCCAAATGAATCACAAAGATCATCTCCTCCAACCTTTCTTTCCCCAGCTCATGCCATTATGCCAGTCTCCAGCATCAGCAGGTACTCCCTTCAAACACACCAGCTGAGCAGGTCAGGGAAACAGATCTAATCCCCCAGTCTCATCACCAACATTATAACAGACCTTCTGATGTAACCTCCCTTCACAGTCGACCCCATTTCAAGGAGACTAAATAAAAATAACCTAGTTGAATACTCTGTTCTCCTCCCTCGTGTGAACATCTTCAGTCCTCTAGTCTATCCTCAATTCATAAATATCAGCTCCTATAAACCCAGGAAGAAATTTTGACTGGAAACCACAGTAGCCACACATAACTGGTAAAAAGAAAGGTTCTTACCAGACAACACTCAGCCATTACACTCACCTAAAATCCAGAGAAGAAACAGAAACAAAAGAATAAAACACCCAACCAACAAAGACAAAATGAAAAATCAGCTTGTAGACCAATACTCACCAAAACCACAAATGCCTAGATGCAGGTATAAAAACACAATAATCACCAAGGTGTTACTTCTCTACAAGAGCCCAGCAACCACACCAGAGCAGATCTTGGATAATCCAACATAGCTAAAGAACAAGAAAAAGAACTTAAATACAAGCATTAAAATGTATGAGATCCTTAAAGAGGAAATGAATTAATTCCTTAAAAAAATCCAGACAATGTTTTCCACTTTCCAGGTCTCCCCTTTGGAATCCCCCTATCCCATTCTCCTCCCCCTATCTCTATGAAAGTATTTCCCCAGCCACCCACCCATTCCCTTCTTCCCTCCCTGGCATTCCCCTATACTGGGGCATCTACACCCTCAGGCCCAAGGGCCTCTTCTCCCACTAATGGCCAACAAGGCCCTCCTCTGCCACATAGGTAGCCAGCACCATGGGTCCCTCCATGTGTATTCTTTGGTTGATAGTCCAGTCTCCGGAAGCACCAGAGGGTCTGGCCAGTTGACACTGTTGCTCCCTCCATGGGGCTACAAACTCCCTCAGCTCCTTCAGTCCCTTCTCCAAGTCCTCCATATGGGACCTCACACTAAGACCTAATGTTGCTGCGAAGTGACTCTTGGGTATTTTGAACTTTTGGGCTAATAACCACTTATCAGTGAGTACATACCGTGTTCATTCTTTTGTGACTGAGTTACCTCACTCAAGATGATATTTTCAAGTTCTATCCATTTACCTGCGAATTTCATGAAGTCATTGTTTTTAATAGCTGAGTAGTATTCCATTGATCTATTCCATTGATCTATTTACCTGTCGCTGTACCAGTACCATGCAGTTTTCATCACTACTGCTCTGTACTACAGCTTGAGGTCAGGGAGGCTGATTCCCCCAGAAATCCTTTTATTGTTGAGAATAGTTTTTGCTATCCTGGGTTTTTTGTTATTCCATATGAATTTGCCAATTGCTCTTTCTAAGTCTATGAAGATTTGAGTTGGAATTTTGATGGGGATTGCATTGAATCTGTAGATTGCTTTCAGCAAGATGGCCATTTGTGCCATATTAATCCTGCCATTCCATGAGCATGGGAGATCTTTCCATCTTCTGAGGTATTCGTTGATTTCTTTCTTCAAAGACTTGAAGTTCTTGTCATACAGATCTTTCACTTATTTGGTTAGAGTCACACCAAGATACTTTATTGTTTGTGACTATTGTAAAGAGTGTCATTTCCTTAATTTCTTTATCAGCCTGTTTATCCTTCGAGTATAGGAAGGCTACTGAATTGTTTGAAATAATTTTATATCTGGCCACTTTGCTGAAGTTGTTCATCAGCTGTAGCAGATCTCTGGTAGAGTATATTGGGCCACTCAAGTACACGATCATTTCATCTGCAAATAGTGATATTTTGATTTCTTCCTTCTCAATTTGTATCCCTTTAACCTCCTTTTGTTGTCTAATTGCTCTAGCTAGGACTGCAAGTACTATATTGAATAGATAGGGAAAGAGAGGGCAGCCTTGTCTTGTCCCTGATTTTAGTGAGATTGCTTCGAGTTTCTCTTCATTTAGTTTGATGTTGGCCACTGCTTTGCTGTATATTGCTTTTACTAGGTTTAGGTATGCTCCTTGACTTTCTGATCTTTCCAAGACTTTTATCATGAAGAGATGTTGAATCTTGTCAAATGCTTTTTCAGCATCTAATGAAATGACCATGTGGGTTTTTTTCTTTGATTTTGTTTATGTAGTGGGTTACATTGACAGATTTCTGAGTATTGAACCATCCTTACATGCCTGGGATGAAGCCTACTTGATTGTGGTAAATGATTGTTTTGATATATTCTTGGTTTCATCTTGCGAGAATTGTATTGAGTATTTTTGTATCAATATTCATAAGGGAAACTGGTCTGAAGTTTTCTTTCTTTGTTGGGTCTTTGAGGTTTTGGTATCAGTGTAACTGTGACTTCATAGAATGAATTGGGTAGTGTTTTTTCTGTTTCTATTTTGTGGAATAGTTTGAAGACTATTGGTAGTAGGTCTCTTTTGAAGGTCTGATAGAATTCTGCATTAAACCATCTATTCTTGGGATTTGTTTGGTTGGGAGATATTAATGACTGCTTGTATTCTTTTAGAGGTTATCGGGTGGTTTAGATGGTTTATCTGATCCTGACTTTAGTTTGGTATTTAATATCTGTATAGAAACTTGTGCATTTCATCCAGATTTTCCAATTTTGTTGAGCATAGGCTTTTGTTCTAGGATCTGATGATATTTTTGAATTTCCTCAGTTTCTATTGTTATATCTCCCTTTTCATTTCTGAATTTGTTAATTTGGATACTGTCTTTGTGCTCTCTGGTTAGTCTGGCGAAGGGTTTATCTATTTTGTTGATTTTTTCAAAGAACCAGCTCCTGGTTTTGTTGATTCTTTGTATAGTTCTTTCTGTTTCTACTTGGTTGATTTCAGCTCTAAGTTTGATTATTTCCTGACCTCTACTCCTCTTGAGGGTATTAGCTTCTTTCTGTTCTAGAGCTTTCAGGAGTGCTGTTAAGCTGCTAGTGTATACTTTCTCCAATTTCTTTTTGGAGGCACTCAGAGCTATGAGTTTTCCTCTTAGCATTGCATTCATTGTGTCCCATAAGTTTGGGTATGTTGTACTTTCATTTTCATTAAATTCTAGGAAGTCTTTAATTTCTTTCTTTATTTCTTCCTTGACCAAGTTATCATTGAGTAGAGTGTTTTTCATCATCCATGTGTTTGTGGGCTTTCTGTTCTTTTTGTTGCTATTGAAGACCAACCTTATTCCCTAGTGATCTGATAGGAGGCATGGGATTATTTCAATTTTCTTATATCTGCTGAGGTTTGTTTTGTGACTGATTATATGGTCAGTATTGGAGAAGGTATCATGAGGTGCTGAGAAGGAGATGTATTCTTTTGATTTAGGATGAAATGTTCTATAGATATCTGTTAAATACATTTGGACCATAACTTCTGTTAGTTTCACTGTGTCTCTGTTTAGTTTGTGTTTCTGAGATCTGTCCATTGATGACAGTGGGGTGTTGAAGTCTCCTACTATTATTGTGTGAGGTACAATGTGTGCTTTGAGCTTTAGTAAAGTTTCTTTTATGAATGTGGGTGACCTTGCATTTGGAGCATAGATGTTCAGAATTGAGAGCTCTTCTTGGTAGAGTTTTTCTTTGTTGTGCATAAAGTGTCCTTCCTTATCTTTTTTGATGACTTTTGGTTGAAAGTCTATTTTCTCCAATATTAGAATGGCTATTCCAGTCTGTTTCTTGGGGTCATTTGCCTGGAAAATTGTTTTCCAGCCCTTTACTCTGAGGTAGTATTTGTCTTTTACACTGAGGTGCATTTCCTGTACACAGCAAAATGCTGGTCCTGTTTATGTATCTAGTCTGTTAGTCTATGTCTTTTTATTGGGGAATTGAGTCCATTGATGTTAAGAGATATTAAGGAATAGTGATTGTTGCTTCATGTTATTCTTGGTGTTATTTTTATGTTTGTGTGGCTATCTTCTTTTGAGTTTGTCCAAAGAAGATTACTTTCTTGCTTTTTCTAGGTTGTAGTTTCCCTCCTTGTGTTGGCGTTTTCCATAGATTATCCTTTGTAGGGCTTGGTTTTGTGGAAAGATACTGTGTAAATTTGGGTTTGACATAGAATATTTTGGTTTCACCATCTATGATTATTGAGAGTTTTGCTGGGTATAGCAGCCTGGGTTGGCATTTGTGTTCTTTTAGAGTTTGTATGAGATCTGCCCAGGATCTTCTAGCTTTCATAGTCTCTGGTGAGAAGTCTGGTGTAATTCTGATAGGTCTGCCTTTATATGTTACTTGCCATTTTTCCCTTACTGCTCTTAATATTCTTCTCTTATTTTGTGTATTTGGTGTTTTGACTATAATGTGACAGGAGGAATTTCTTTTCTGGTCTAGTCTATTTGGAGTTCAGTAGGCTTCTTGAATATTTATGTTCATCTCTTTAAGTTAGGGAAGTTTTCTTGTATAATTTTGTTGAAGATATTTACTGGCCCTTTAGATTGGGAATCTTCACTTCCTATTATCCTTAGGCGTGGTCTTCTCATTGTGTCCTGGATTTCCTGGATGTTTTGGGTTAGGAGCTTTTCTCGTTTTGCATTTTCTTTGACTGTTGTGTCAATGTATTCTATGGTATCTTCTGCACCTGAGATTCTCTCTTCTATCTCTTGTATTCTTTCGGTGATTCTTGCATCTATGACTCCTGATCTCTTTCCTAGGTTTTCTATCTCCAGGATTGTCTCCCTTTTTGATTTCTTAATTGTTTCTATTTCTATTTTTAGATCCGGGATAGTTTTGTTCATTTCCTTTGCCTGTTTGATTTTGTCTTCCTGTAATTATTTAAGGGATTTTGTCTTTTTCTTTAAGGGCTTCTAGCTATTTACCTGTGTACTCTTGTATTTCCATATGGGAGTTATTTATTTCCTTCTCAAAGTCTTCTATCATCATCATGAGAAGTGATTTTAAATATGAGTTTTGCTTTTCTGGTGTGTTGGGGTATCCAGGGCTCGCTGTGGTTGGAGAACTGGGTTCTGATGATGCCAAGTTGCCTTGGTTTCTGTTCCTTATGTTCTTGCCCTTGCCTTTCGCCATCTGGCTATCTCTTGGTGTTAGCTGGTCTTCCTCTCTCTGACTGTGACTTGTCCCTTCTGCAAACCTCTGCATCAGTACTCCTTGGAGACCAGCTCTCTCTCTGAGAGGAATTTGGGGTTGGAGAGCTGTGGTACCGAGTCAGCTCTTGGGTGCCGACTGAAACCTGAAGGATCCTGTCCCCAGCTGCTCCTTGGTTCCTGTGTCCTGATGGCTCTTTGAGGGTCCCTCTTGAGCCAGGAATTTGAACACAAGTGGTACTTTTGCCTGTGCTCAAAGGTGTTTCAGCACTCCTGAGAGACCAGCTTTCTCCTGGCACTAATTGGTTATGGAACCTTGTGTCACAGGATCAGCTCCCTGGCTGCAGAAGAAAACCAGAAGGCCACTCCTTGGTCCCTGTGTCTTGAGGGTCCCTCTGTGCAGAGGTGGTGGTCTTACTCCCACTCACAGGTTTGTTAATACTCCTGGGAGGCTAGATTTCTCTCGGTGCTATTTGGGTATGGAGCCTTGTGGCACAGGCTCAAGTTCCTTGTCACAGATGGAAACCAAATGGCTCCTGTCCCAGGCAGCTCCTTGGTCCCTTGTCCTGAGGTTTTAAGGCGGGTCCCACCAAACAGAGGTGCTGCTCTTACCCCTGCTCACAGGTCTGTTCACAATCCTGGGAGGCTAGATCTTTCCCTGCACTATTTGAGTATGGAGACTTGTGACAAAGGCCACAGGTGTAAACTGCTGTTTCTATGGGTTTTGTGTGTGTGTGTGTGTGTGTGTGTGTGTGTGTATGCTAATAGTTGTTTATTTGTTTGTTTGATATTACAGTCGAAGCTCCCTCCCTCCTCTGCTCCCAGTCCCACTCTTAAAAATCCCTCGCCACATTACACCCCCCATTTCCCATCAGAGAAGGGGAAACCCCACTTGGGTACCACACTGTCCTGTGGTACCTAGTCCCAACAGAGTTAAGCTTATGTTCTCCCACTGAGGCCTAACCAGACTATCCAGCTAGAGGAAGAGGATAAGGAATCCAATGGCTGGCAACAGAGTCACAGACAGACCCTGCTCAAATTGTTAGAGTACACACATGAAGACCAAGCTGCATAACTTCTACAATTGTGTAGGGAGGCTAGGTCCAGACCTTGCGTGCTCTTTGGTTGGTGGTTCAGTCGCTATGAGATCCCATTGGCCCAAGTTAGTTGACTCTGTGGATCTTCTTGTGGTGTTCTTGACACCTCTGGATTGTTTAGTTCTATCCATGACACTTCCACAAGATTTCCTGAGCATTGCCTGATGATTAGCTGTGGATCCTGCATCTGTGTCCATCTGCTGCTGGATGAAGCCTCTCAGGAGACAGTTATGCTAGGTTCCTGTCTGAAAGCATAGCAGAATATCATTAATAGTGTCAGGGATTGGTTCTCACCCATGGGATGGGTCTATATTTGGGCCAATCATTGGTTGGCCATTTCTATCTATCTCTGCTCCATCTTTGTCCATGCTTATCTTGTAGACACTATGCATTTTTGGTTCAAAGGCTTTGTGGGTAGGTTGCTTCCCTTATCCCTCCACTGGGAGTCCTTCCTGGCTCCAGGAGGTGGCAATTTTAGTCTCTATATCCCCTATTCCTAGAAGTCTCAGCTAAATTTACCCCCATACACTCACTGGGATCTCCCCCAATTCCAGGTTTCTGGCACATCCTAGAGAATCCCCCTGGCCCATATGGTGTTTTTTTGGATCTGGGTTATCTCATTTAAGGATGATATTCACTAGTTCTACCCACTTGCATGTAAATTTCATTATTTCTTTGTTCTTAAAATATTATTTCATTAAAAGTGAAAGATCTGTGTGAGAAGAACTTCAAGTCTCTGAAGAAAGAAATCAAAGAAGACCTCAGAAGATGGAAAGATCTCCCATGCTCATGGATCGGCAAGATTAACATAGTTAAAACAGCCATCCGACAAAAAGCGATCTACAGATTCAATGCAATCCCCATCAAAATTTCAACTCAATTCTTCATAGACTTAGAAAGAGCAATTCTCAAATTTATATGAAATTAAAAAAAAAAAAAAACAAGATAGCAAAACTATTCTCAACAATAAAAGAATTTCTGGGAGAATCAGCATCCCTGACCTCAAGCTGTACTACAGAGAAGTAATGATAAAAACTGCATGGTATTGGTACAGTGACAGGCAGGTAGATCAGTGGAATACAATTGAAGGCCCAGAAATGAAACCACACACTTACGGTCACTTGATCATTGACAAAGGAACTAAAACCATTCCATGGAAAAAAGACAGCACCTTCAACAGATGGTGCTGGTTCAACTAGCGGTCTACATGTAGAGGAATTCAAATTGATCCAATCCTATCTCTCTGTACAAAGCTCAAGTCCAAGTGGATCAAGGACCTCCCCACAAAAGCAGACACACTGAATATAATAGAAGAGAAAGTGGGGAAAAGTCTGGAACACATGGGCACAGGGGAAAAGTTCCTGAACAGAACACCAATGGCTTATGCTCTAAGATCAAGAATCAACAAATGGAACCTCATGAAATTACAAAACTTCTGTAAGGCAAAGGACACTTTAAATAGGACAAACAGCAACCAGCAGACTGGGAAAAGATCTTTCCCAATCCTATGTCCTATAGAGGGCTAATATTCAATATATACAAAAAACTCAAGAAGTTAGACTCCAAAGAACCAAATAACCCTATCAAAAAATGGGGAAAAGAGCTAAACAGAGAGTTCTCAACTGAGAAAACTCGAGGGGCTGAGAAGCACCTAAAGAAATGTTCAACATCCTTAGTCATCAGGAAAATGCAAATCAAAACAATCCTGAGATTCCACCTCACACCAGTCAGAATGGCTAAGATCAAAAACTCAGGTGACAGCAGATGTTGGCAAGGATGTAGAGAAAGAGGAACCACTCCTCCATTGCTGGTGGGAATGCAAGCTGATACAAACTCTCTGGAAATCAGTTTGGCAGACCTTCAGAAAAATGAACATAATACACCTGAGGACCCAGCTATTCCACTCCTGGGCATATACCCAGAAGATTTTCCAACATGTAATAAGGACACATGCTCCACTATGTTCAGAGCAGCCATATTTATAATAGCAGAAGCTTGAAACAACCCAGATGTCCCTCAACAGAGGAATGGATACAGAAAATGTGGTACATTTACACAGTGGAATACTACTCGGCTATTAAAAACAATGACTTCATGAAATTCACAGGCAAATGGATGGAACTTGAAAATTTCATCCTGAGTGAGGTAACTCAGTCACAAAAGAATGAACAAGGTATGTACTCACTGATAAGTGGTTATTAACCCAAAAGTTCAAAATACCCAAGAGTCACTTCATAGCAACAATTGGGCTGAGTGTGAGGTCCCAGATGGAGGAGTTGGGGTAGGGACTGAAGGAGCTGAGGGAGTTTTCAGCCCCAGGGAGAGAGCAACAGTGGCAACTGGTCTGACCTCCAGATGCTCCCAGAGACTGGATCACCAACCAAAGTATACACATGGTGCTGGCCATATATGTGGCAGAGGAGGGTCTTGTTAGCCATCAGGGGGAGGAGAGGCCCTTGGGCCTGAGGGTGTTAGATGCCCCGGTACAGGAGAATGCCAAGGAGGGAAGATGAGAGTCGATGGGTGGGTGGGTAGGGGAATACCCTCATAGAGGCAGGGGAAGGGAAAGGGGATAGGGAGGTTCCAAAGGGGAGATCTGAAAAAGGGGAAACATTTGAGGTAAATCAAGTATCAAAAAATAAAAAATAAATAGTATTTCATTGTGTAGATCTACCACATTTCCTTTATCCATTCTTCAGTTGAGGGACTTCTAGGTTGTTACCAATTTCTGGCTATTATGAAAAAAGCTGCAAAGAGCATAGTTGAGCAAGTGTCCTGTAGCAAGATTTTCTCCTAATTAATTGATTGGATAATAAAGACAACAAGAAACCAATCACTGGGCAAGAAGAGGGAATGTCAAAGGAAGGAATGGTCCGTTTGTACAGTGAGGCAGAGCAAAAGCAGGCAAAACGTAGATTGGGGACTGTTAGATCTGGTGGCAGATTCTACCACAGGAAGATTTCTAACACAGAATAGTTGAAGGTTTAAGATGATAGATTCCACACCCAGCTGTTGTGTCATCTGTTGATTCTAAACTAAGATGTATAGTGTTTTAATTTTACAGTGACTCGTGGGTGAAAGGGAAGAATTTAGCTGGGGCAGAATTGGCCAGGCTTTGGAACAGGAAGAGAGCAGTTTAGCAGCATCTGGCCATAGGAACTGAGAGAGCAATCTGGACACCCTAGAGAAGCAGAGCCAGTGTTTGTGGGAGAGGCATTGGCAAGGAGAAAGATGCATCTCAGTCTCAAGCTATGTACCAGGCTGGGAACAGACTGAGACAGCTGGTGCCTAGCCAGCATTATCGTGGATTGATTTTAATAATTACATGCTATAGTGTCCTTGTTATATGGTGGAGCTTCCTGTGGGTATATGCCCAGAGGTGGTACAACAGGATCTCAGGGTAGAACTATTCCCAATTTTCTAAGAAACTGTTAAATTGATTTCCAAAGTGGTTATCCAAGTTTACACTCCCACCAGCAATGGAGGATTGTTCCCATTGTTCCATACCCTTGCCAGCAAGTGCTGTCACAAGAGGTTTTGATCTTAGCTATTCTGACTGGTGTAAGATGGAATCTCAGAGTCCTTCTGATTTACATTTTCCTATGACTAAGGATGTTGAACATTTCTTTAAGTTCTTCTCAGCCATTTTAGATTTGTTTGTTGAGAATTCTCTACTTAACTCTGTACTCCATTTTTAATTGGGTTATTTGGTTGTTGGTATCTAATTTCTTGAGTTCTTCATATATTTTGTATATTAGTCCTCTGTCAGAAGTCATGTTGGTGAAGGTCTTTTCCCATTCTACAGGCTGTCATTCTGTCAAATTGATAGTATCCTTAGCCTAGTTTCATGAGGTCTCATTTATTAACTATTGATTTAATACCTGACCGATTGGTGTTCTGTTCAGGAATTTGTCTCCTGTGTCAATGTGTTCAAGGCAGTTCCCCCACTTTCTCTTTTATTAGATTTAGTGTGTCTGGTTTCATGTTGAGGTCTTTGATATACAGGGAGATGGGTTTTGTGCAGGGTGATAGATATGGATTTATTTCCATTCTTCTAAATGAAGACATACACTTAGACCAGCACCATTTTTTGAAGATGCTTTCATTTTTCTGTTGTATGTTTTGACTTCTTTTTCAAAATTCAAGCTTTCATAGGTGTGTGGGTTTATTTCTGGATCTTTGATTCTATTCCATTAATCAAACTGTTTTTATGCCAATACTATGCAGTTTTTATTACTATTGTTCTGCAGTGTAGCTTGAAATCAGGATTAGTATACCTCCAGAAGATCTTTTATTGTACAAGATTGTTTTAGCTATCCTTTGTTTTTTGTTTTTCTATATGAAGTCAAGAATTGCTCTTTCAAAGTCTGTAAAGAATTGTATTAGAGCCAGGCAGTGGTGGCACATGCCTTTAATCCCAGCTCTTGGGAGGCAGAGGCAGACAGATTTCTGAGTTCAAGACCAGCCTGGTCTACAGAGTGAGTTTCAGGATAGCCAGGGCTACACAGAGAAACCCTGACTCAGAAAAAAAAGAAAAAATTAAAAAAAAAAATACATATATATATATATATATATATATATATATCATAAAATTGTGTTGGAATTTTTATGGGAATTGCATTGAATATGGAGATTGCATTGGTAAGATGGCCATTTTTACTGTGTTAATCCTATCAATCCATGAGCATGGGGGTATTTTTTATTTTTTAAGCCTCCACTTGCATAAATAGTTTCATTTGTACCCAACAGTGTTCCACCAGACTTTCTCTCTTTCTTTCCTCCTTCCTTTCTTCCTTCCTTTCTTGTTCCACAAGAACAACAAGCTATACAACCATAGCATATTCAGAGGACCTACTACAGACTGAGGCAGGCTCAATGATTTTCGGTTTAATCTCTGCCTGCTTCTATGAGCACTGATTAATTGAGTCTATGGGCCATGCTCTTCTGTTGTTCTTAACCCTTCTGGCTCCTATAATTCCACCATCCCCTCTTCTGCAGGATTCCCTGAGCTCTGCCTAATGTTTGTCTGTAGCTCTTTGTATCTGTTCCCAACATTTGCTGGATGAAGCCTCTCTCATGACCATTTGGCTAGGCTCTGATCTCTAATTATAGCAAGTATAGAAAAATATCATTAGGGATTTCATTTCATTACCATTTGTTGTTGTTGAAACTGCTGTAGTTGTTGTTATTGTTGGTGTTGGTATTGTTTTGCCAGTTGTGTTTTGTTCTACTGTAGGTTTCTGGGTTATCCAGCCTATGGTTTCTGGTCATCCAGACAGTTTGGAACATGTGCTCCCTCTTGTAACATGGACCTCAAGTTAGGCTAGTTATTTATTGGCCACTTCCACAAGTTCTGTGTTTCTATTACCCCAGCACAGTAGACTTAAGACTGTGACTAGGTTGGTGTTCTACACCCATCACAAGAAGCCTTGCCTGGGTTCATCCCTATTACTAAGAGTCCTCACTAGGGTCACCTTTATAGATTCCAGGGCTTTTTCATTGTACTAGGTTTTCATAATGCTTCCAAAATGCCACCAATTGCAGTCATCCATCCTGCCATCCCTCACCTTCTGCCTGATCCTTTCTCCTCTTTTCTCCACCCTCTGCCAATCCACCCACAAAATCTTTTCTATCTCCTTTCCCAGGGAGATCCATGGGTCCCTCCTAGAGCCCTCCTTAACCCCTCTTGGTCTGTTGATTATAGCATACTTATTATTACTTAGTTAACAGCTAATATCCACTTATACGTTCATATGTACCACTTTTCTAGTTCCATTCATTTGCTGGCAAAATTTATGGCTCTATTGCTTTTAACAGATGAGTAGTATTCCATTGTGTAAGTATACCAATTTTTTCTTTATCCATTCTTCAGTTGAGGGACATCTAGGTTGATTTTAGTTTCTGGCTACTATCAATAAGGTCACTATTAATAAACATGGTTGAGCTAGTGTGCTTATGGTAGGATGGCATTAAGACCTAGGTAAAATGTTAAGGACTAGGTAACTATTACTTGCCTAGACTACCATTTTCTGCTGTTACTAATGTTATAAGGAAATGTTCTCATGTGCTATTACTAGGAAATTTTCTCATGCTCTAGTTCATTGCCTATTATATTATGTTCTGTGCTCTAGTGGTCATGGAAACCAATCACAATAGAAGTCAGTTAGAACTGCTTGGTATAGTTAGCAACAATAATCTTGGACCTGAACTAACTGCCCAACAGCACTTCCTGCACCTATGTATGAGTTTTTATGGATGTTGCTTTTATAAACTGTTTCTGGGATTGTCCCCAACATAAGAGATACACCTACACCAATAAAAGAAGCCATTTGGAGTAAAACTTCCATTTTGACTAGGGGTTGAATAAAGTTTAGGTCCCAAGACCTCCCTGGGAATTGGCATTTTACTTGTCAGAAAGAGACATGTACATGGGTAACTAACATCCTGGTTGGCAAGTTAAGACATGAATGTTAGAAAAAGCAAGTCTTCTGACACTGTGGAATACCCCAACCAATGGCAACAGTATAAATCTACAACAAATACGTGCTCCCGAGGAAATCCCCTACCCCTACATCATGTTTAGTGGAACAACTTGACACAGATGTTTGTAGATTCAGCCTTGAAAGCCCTATAGGATCTTGACTCATTGTTACAACCAGCTACTGAGTGTGGATGGTGGTCCTGATCAATCAGTCCTGGGGCAAATGCTCAATAAACTATCCCTTTCTGACTAACATCAGTGTTTGTGTGGTTTGTGAGGTGATTCCTGGACTCCAACAGATGGAATATCTTTTGGGTGTATGCCCAAGAGTGGTATATTTGGATCTTGAGATACACTGATTCCAAATTTTCTGAATAACTGGAATATTGATTTCCATAGTGGCTACAAAAGTTTGCATTCTCACCAGCAATGGAGGAATGTTCCCCTTGCTCCACATCCTCACCAGCATGACTGTCACTAGTGTTTTTGAGTTCTGCTAGTCTGACAGGAGTAAGATGGAATCTCAGAGTCTTTGCATTTCCCCAATGGCTAAGGACTTTCAACATTTCTTCTCAGCCATTTGAGTTTCCCCTGTTGAGAAATCTGGTTAGATATGTACCTAACTTTTAACTGAATTATTTGGTTTGCTGATGTCTACTTTCTTGAAATGTGTATGTCTGTGTGAGTGTGTGTGTGTGTGCGTGTGTGTGTGTGTGTGTGTGTGTATTCATCTTCTGTCATAGGTGAAGTTGGTGAAAATCTTTTCCCATTCTGTAGATTTCTGTTTTCTCTTATTAACAGTGTTCTTCGTCTTACAGAAGTGTTTCCATTTCAGGAGGTACCATTTATTAATTATTGATGTTAGTGCCTGTGCTATTAGTAATCTGTTCTGAATATTGCTTCCTGTGCCAATATGTTCTAGGCTATTCACAGTTTCTTTTCTATCTGGTTCACTGGATCCGGTTTATGTTATGGTCTTTAATCCACTTGGAATTGAGTTTTGTTCAGGAGGAGAAATATGTAGACATCCAGTTAGAACAGCATCATTTCCTGATGATACTTTCTTTTTTCCATTTGGTTTTTCTGGTTTTATCAAAACTTGGGTCTTCATATGTATGTGGATTTATGTCTGGGTCTTTGATTTGATTCCACTCATCAGCCTGGCTGTATTTATGCTAATACCATGTGGTTTTTATTTCTATAACTATGTAGTACAGCTTAAAATCAGGGATGGTGATACCTCCAAGAGTTCTTTTATTGTACAGGATTGTTGTGACTATCCTGGGATTATTGTTTTGCCATATGAAGTTGTGCATTGTCCTTTCAAGGTCTGTAAAGAATTGGGTTGGCATTTTGGTGTGGATTGCATTGAACCTGTAAGTTGATTTTGGTAAGAAGGCCTCTTTTGTTATGTCAATTCTATCAACCCATGAGCATGAGTAGACTTTCCATCCTCTGATATCTTCTTTAATTTTTTTCTTCAAAGACTTGATTGGTTAGAGTTACTCCATGATGTTTTCTATTATTTATGCCAATTGGAAAGAGTGGAAATTCTGTGATTTCTTTCTTGGTCCATTTGTCATTTGAATATAGGAAAGCTACTAATTTTTTTTTTAAAGTTAATCTTGTATCCAGCCACTTCACTGAAAGCATTTATCCACTGTAGGGGCTCCAGGGTAGAATCTTTGGAGTCACTTATGTATTCTATCATATCATCTGCCAATAATGATACTTTGACTTCTTCATTTTCAATTTCTATCTATTTGATCTATTTAAGTTGTCTTATTGATCTAGCTAGAACTTCAATTATAATATTGAGTAAATATGGAGAAAATGGAAAGCCTTGTCTTGTTTCTAATTTTAGTGAAATTGCTTTGTGGTTTGTTTGTTTGTTTGTTTGTTTTTCATTTAGTTTGGTGTTAGCTATTGGCTTGCTGTAAATTGCCTTTATTATATTTAGGTATGTCCCTTATATACCTAATCTATCCAAGACTTTTATCATGAAATGATGTGGGATTTTTGTTAAAAACTTTATCAGCATCTGAGATAATCATGTGGGATTTTTCTTCTTTCTGTTTGTTTATATGGTAGATTAAACTGATTTTCATGGGTTGAATAATCCTGGTATAGTTTTTCTCAATATTTTTACTTTAATTATATCATTTTCCCATTACTGTTCTTTTCTCACTGTCCCTCTTTCTCTAATCATTCCCAGGCCCACCCACCCTCACTCTCTCTCAGAATCATGGCCTATTTTTATTATTATTACTCTTACATATATATACATAAAAAATAAATACAACAAGTTGAGTCCATTTAGTTTTACTTACATGTACCTGATTTTAGGGCTGACTCCTCAGTAATGTTTGATTAATAGAGCTTTCATCCTAGGAAAAGACTAATTCTAATGTTCCTCACATAATTTATCACACGTCTTTCTTTGTCTATAAGTGAGAATCCTAAAATTTCTTTTCTTATTTCTGCAGTCATATTGATGTGTTTCATGGGTACAATTTCTGTCTCTATTCTATGATACAAGCTCTCACAACAGAATTCCAGTCTTCTTCCTCTTAAAATCTTCCCACCCCCTACTGCTGTAATGTTTCTTTGGCGTTGAGTGCAAGAACTATGTCAATGTATTCGATGAGGATGGTTGCCCCATAATCATTTATTCTCTGTATGTTAACCAGCTAGGGTTTTCTGTGATAGTCTCCATCTGCTACAAAGCATATGAGGTTCTTTTGATGAGGTATTAGATTCACAATTATCTTTGAGTATAAGGATAAGGATTTAAAATGCAGTTAGAATTGGACTGTTTATAAAGTGATAATACTAGGTTTCTGAATAAGATTCATGACCTCACTAGACACAGGTAGTTGACTTGGTTGCCAGTATCAGGTATGTTTATTTTCTCATTGATGGAATCCTAATTTCAATAAGAAAGATGTTGGTTACTACCAAAATATGAGTGCCATTCTTCCTCCTTTAGATGTAATTTATCAGACTGGTCATAGGTATCACAGCTAGGTAGCATATTCATTGCTTTGTTCCATAAGAAGCCTGCATAGCAATGTCTGTTATGACAGCCAGTTCTCAAGGAGAAGATTTTCAGATCAGATATAATTCAAATCTTCTAAGTCCTATGTCTGAGATACATGTTGCCTTCAGTAATACAGGCTTACCTTCAAGATCTAGGAGGCAACAAAAGGCAATAGAAATATCCTATAGGTTTTGGAAGTCTCTTAGACTTTTCTGACCAATAACTTGAAAAGAGTTATCTCATGCCTAGTTCTGAAGATATTTTGTTTTGTTTGTCTCTTTGTGTTTTTTAAACATGGATTATGGCTTTTGTGTAATGTATTATCAGCTCAATTGGCAAACTTCACTTAGGATATAAATGTATATATCACATCTAAGTTTACATAAATATAAACCAATGTTTTCTTGATCATTTTTCAAATATTTCTTAATGTTATTTATTTCTCTTCTATCTCCTGTGATGGCTTCCCTTCACTAATCCTAATTAAAACCCACCCACCTATGAATCTTGGTGCTTTGAAGTTTTTTGTTCACTCTAAATATTAATGCTCCATCAGATGTTTGGCTAGTAAGGATTCTTTCCCATTCTCTTGGCTTCTTCAGTCAGTTGATTTTTTTTTCTTTAGCTGTGTAGAAGCTTTTGGTTTTGCTGAGATCCTACTTGCCAGTTGTAGGTCTTAATTCCTGAGAAAAATGGAGTACTATTAAGAAATTCCTTTCCAACAACTTTATCATGTAGTATACTGTGTGTTTTCTTTTATCAGTTTCAGTGTATGATTTTCATATTTATGTTTAATCAATTTGGAGATTATTGTTGTACAAAGTGATTGATAAATATCTAATTTCATTCTTTTGTAGGTAAAATGAAAATGTCCATTTTCCACAGGAAATTTTGTTAAAGATACTGTCATTTCTCCAATGTGTGATTTGGAACCATTGTCAAATATTAGATGACTAAAGTGATGTGTGATCTACTGTTTGTTTCTGTGCCAGTGCCATGCTGTTGTTACTATAAATCTATAATATATCATGAGATCTATAATGTTAATCCATCCAACATCATCAATTTTTCTGGAAATTGCTTGAGCTATTCAGGGTCTTAAGTGGTTCCAAATAAACTTTCAGATAGTTTTTCTTTCTTTTTTAATCTTTTATTTATTTATTTATATGTCAGATTTTATTCCCCTTCTGGTCCACCCTCCGACTGTTTCACATCCCATACCTCCTCCCAGTCCCCCTTCTCCACGAGTTTATCCCCAACCCCCACCATACCACTAAACTCCCTGGGGCCTCCAGTCTCTTGGGTGTTAGGTGTATCTTCCCCTATTGAACCCAGACTTGGCAGTCCCCTGTTATATATGTATTGGGGACCTCATATCAGCTGCTGTATGCTGCCTGTTTGGTGGTACAGCGTTAATTGAGACTGCTGGTCCTCATACAGGGTTGCACTCCTCCTCAGCTTCTTCATGCTTTTTTCCTAATTCAACCAAAGGGGTCAGCAGCTTCTATCCATTGGTTGGGTGCAAATATCTGTATCTGACTCTTTCATCTGCTTGTTGGGTCTTTTGGAGGGCAGTCATGATAGGTGCCTTTACTGAGTGCTCCATAGTTTCAGTAATAGTGTCAGGCCTTGGGGCCTCCCCTTGAGCTAGATCCCACTTGGGATTGTTGCTGGACCTTCTTTTCCTCAGACTTCTCTTCATTCCTATCCCTGCTGTTCTTTCAGACAGGAACAATTATTGGTTAGAGTTTTGACTGTTGGATGGCAACCCCATCCCTCACTTGAGGCCCTTTCTTTCTGCTGGAGGTGGGCTCTACAAATTTCCTCTCCCTACTGTAGACATTTCATCTAAGGTCCCTCCTTTTGAGTCCTTAGAGTCTCTCACCTCCCAGGTCTCTGGTACATTCTAGAGGGTACCCCCTCCCCAACCTCCTACCTCCACAGATTGCCTGTTTCCATTCTTCCTGCTGGTCCTTGAGGCTTCAGTCCTTTCCTTCTACCCAATTCCAGGTCATGTTCCACTCTTCCTTCCCCCATCAACTTTTCATTCCAGATTCCTCCCTCCCTTCATGATTGCTTTCTTCTCCCTCCCAAATGGGACTGAGGCATCCTCACTTGGGCCCTTCTGCATGTTGAACTTTTTGAGTTCTGTAGACTATATCTTGGGTATTCTGGTTTTTTTTGTTTGTTCTTTTGTTTTGGTTTTTTGCTAATATCCACTTATTAGTGAGTGCATACCATGCAGGTCCTTTTGGATCTGAGTTATCTCAATCAGAATATTTTCTAGTTCCATCCATTTGCCTTCAAAACCAGAATATCCTCTTTCTTAATAGCTGAGTAGTACTCCATTGTGTAAATAAACCACATTTTCTGTATCCATTCTTCTGTCATGGAACATCTGGCTTATTTCCAGCTCCTGACTATCACAAAAAGGCCTGTATGAACATAGTGGAACAAGTGCACCTGTGGCATGGTGGAGCCTCTTTTGGGTATATTTGTAAAAGTGATATTGCTGAGGCTTCAGGTAGATCTATTTCCAATTTTCTGAGGAACCTCCAGAATTGATTTCCAGGTGGTTGTACCACTTTGCAATCCCACCAGCAATGGAGGACTGTTCTTCTTTCTCCACATCCTAGCCAACATGTGTTGTCACCTCTGGTTTTGATCTTAGTCATTCTGAATGACATAAGATGGAATCTCAGGGTCATTTTGAGTTGCATTTCTCTGATCACTAAAGACTTTGAACATTTCTTTAGGTGCTTCTCAGCCAATTTGAGATTCCTCTGTTAGGAATTCTCTGTTTAGTTCTATACCCCATTTTTTGATTGGGTTGTGTGGTTTTTTTGGTGGTTAGCTTCTTGAGTTCTTTGTATATTTTGGATATTAGCCCTCTATTGTATGTGGGGTTAGTCAAAATTTTTCCAATCTGTAGGTTGCCAATTTGTCTTATTGACTATGTTCTTTGCCTTGCAGAAGCTTTCCAGTTTCATGAGGTCCCATTTATGAATTCTTGATCTTAGAGCCTGAGCCATCAGAGTTGTTTAGGAAATTTTCCACTGTGCCAATGAGTTCAAGGCTTTTTCCAACCTTCCTCTTTTATTAGATTCAGTGTATCTGGTTTTATGTTGAGGTCCTTGATCCACTTGGACTTGAGCTTTGTGCAAGGTGACAAATATGGGTCTACTTTCATTTTCTACATACAGATAGCCAGTTAGACCAGCACCATTTGTTGAGGATGCTTTCTTCTTTCATTGTGTATGTTTGGCTTTTTTGTAAAATATCAAGTGGCCGAAAGTGTGTGGTTTTATTTCTGGGTCTTCAATTCTATTCCATTGATCAACATGTCTGTCTCTATACCAGTACCATGAAGTTTTTATCACAATTGCTCTGTAATAGAGCTTGACATCAGGAATAGTGATTCCACAGCCATTCTTTTATTTTAAGAATTTTTTCACTATTCTGGAGTTTTTTGCCTTTCCAGATGAATTTGAGAATTGCTTTTTCCATGTCTTTGAAGAATTGTGCTGGGATTTTGATAGGGATTGCATTGACTTTGTAGATTGCCTTTGGTAGGAAGGCCATTTTTACTATATTAAGTCTGCCAATCCATAAGCGTGGGAGATCTCTCCATTTTCTGAGATCTTCAATTTCTTTCTTGAGAGACTTGAAGCTATTATCATACAGGTCTCTCACTTGTTTGGTTATAATTACCACAAGATGTTTTATATTATTTGTTGCTGTTGTGAAGGAAGTTCTTTCCCTAATTTCTTTCTCAGCCTGTTTATCATTTGTATAAAGGAAGGCTATATAACAAGAGAAACAGAGGAAATTCAAAAATAATCATCAGATCCTACCACAAAAGCCTGTACTCAACAAAACTAGAGAATCTAGACGAAATGGATGGTTTTCTAGACAGATACCACATACCAAAGTTAAATCAAGAACAGGTAAATTATCTAAACATGCCCATATCTCATAAGAAAATAGAAGTAATTAAAAACCTCCCAACCAAAAAATGCCTGAGGCCAGATGGATTTAGTGAAGAATTCTACCAGACCTTCAAAGAAGACCTGATATTAATATTCCTCAAACTACTCCATAAAGTAGAAACAGAAGGAACACTCCCCAATTCATTCTATGAAGCGACAATTATTCTGATACCTAAACCACACAAGGATGCAATCATAAAAGAGAACTTCAGACCAAACTCACTTATGAATATCAAAACTACTCAATAAAATTCTTGCAAATCAAATCCAGGAACACATCAGAACCACAATTCACCACAATCAAGTAGGCTTCATCCCAGGGATGCAAGGTTGGTTCAATATATGAAAATCCATTAACGTAATCCACTATATAAACAAACTCAAAGAAAATAATCACATGATCATCTCCTTAGATGCAGAAAAAGCATTTGACAAAATACAACACCCCTTCATGTTAAAAGTACTGGAGAGATCAGGAATTCAAGGCCCATGCCCAAACATAATAAAAGCAATTTATTGCAAACCAACAGCCAATATCAAATTAAATGGAGAGATATTTGAAGCAATTCCACTAACATTGTGGACAAGACAAGGATGCCTACTCTCCCCATATCTATTCAATATAGAATAGAAGTGCTAGCTAGAACAATAAGACAACAAAAAGAGATCAAGGAGATACAAATTGGCAAAGAAGAAATAAAGGTATCACTATTTGTAGATATGATATGATAATATACATAAACAACCCCAAAAATTCTACCAGAGAACTTCTCCAGCTGATAAACAACTTCAGCAAAGTGGCTGGATTTAAAATTGACTGAAATAAATCAGTTTTTCTTTCTGTGTAAGAGATAAGATGAAATTTTAACTGAGATTGTGTTTAATCTTAAATCATTTTGGTAGAATGATGATTTTCACAATATTAATTATATCACCCCATGAGCTTGCATTTTTCTTTCCATTTCTCTAGTGTCAATTGTAATCTTTTTCTTCAGAGATTTAAAGCTAACATATGAATACTCTTCATGGTTGATGGTACATATCAACATTTCTCAAATTTAAATGTCTCTTGATTCTTTTTATTTTATTCTTTAGAGTTATTTTAAATTTAAATTAAAAAAAAAAAATTTAAAATTTCATCTATGTCCTTTTTTCTTTAAGCACAATGGTAAGGGTACAAGCAGATATCTTATAAGCTGAAAGGGCTTGTTTATGCCAGTCTGGTAACCTGAGTTCAGTCCCAGAGCACTTGATACGTGGAAGGAGAGAAGCAATTTCACAAAGTTCTACTCTGACTTCCATAAACAAGGCAGGACTCACAAAAACATACATACAACATAATTTTAAAAATAAAAATTTAAAAATCTAATGTGGTTAACTTGGCACCCAATTCATACCTGCCACTGTCATATAGAGTCACATACCAGACTGAAACCTATCAACCAAGTGACCAGGATTGTATGCCAATATGACACAATTTTGTAATGCACTAGAAAACTGTATTCACAGCATGGCTTTTGTCTTATCATATCTCCCACTGTTGAGCACCTGGCCTCTTGTAACTATAAAACAATTTTATTCACTTAGATGATATAGGCATAGCAATAATATGTTAGGATATCACAAAATTTATCCTTGGTTCTTATTGGCCTGGTGAATAATTTTTAAAAATGTACTAATGTCATTTAGTAAGACATGTAAGACATTTAGTAAGACTAGTAAGAATGTCTCTATAATTTCACTAATAATAATAATAATAATAATAATAATAATAATAATAATAACAGCAACAATAATTTCACTTGGTATAATTCTTAACAGAGAAATCCCTAAGAGATTTTCAAGATAATTAATTTCAGGGTTCTCATTTTGTTCAGAAAACAAACAAGTCACTTCACCCATGGGACACCTTCAGGCAGTTAATATATCAGGCTAGAGGAGGTGCTTGAAGACAATGAATCTGCATGAAATGGATATCTTCATGAGAATACATCAGATGAAAGGAAATGTGATCACAGAGAAAAATATGAGTTTGGTAAGTCGTCTTATCTCCCTAATACTCTAAGATGATTCTTGAAATATTTATAGGTATCTTTTTGATCAATTTCATCATGTATGGACTTGAGCATGTTTTCATCATGTCCATTTTAGAAACCAATTAAAAGATTTCACTATCTTTTGAACCACCAGAATTTTCTGTAGATTCACATCAGTGCTCCTACCACCAAAAAGGCACACCCTTAGAGAGCCTAGATACAGTAGAATATTCTATTACTTCATCCAGAACTCTTTAACTTGGTGGCTAGTCTCATGAAAAGTACTAACTTTGGCTTTTAAGTGAATAATATTTAAAAAGTTAATAGAGAGAAACATACCAAATTGTCCTTTTAGTAGCATTTAAACCAACTATGTATTATTTACTCTGATTTGGTATCAAAGTTTAAAACTCTGTAATAGTGTCAATATTTATATTTTGTAAGAATTTGTGGATAGATTCATAATTATATGTTGTGTTCACATTATACACAATTATACACCTTAATTGTGTATTGTACTTGTACTGCAATTGCTTTTAAAGTTATATGTGTGTGTGCAAGTCTGTGTGTGTGTGTGTGTTTAGGTGTAGGTAGTCTGAAACAAAGTGTTAAACTGAACAATAAAATAATTGCCTAAAACAGTACAACCAATATTGTTTTAAGATGTACATGAAGTCTAAAGGAGACGATCATATGAATCGTTTTACTACATATACTAGAAAATCTTGCTGATTTCTCTATATGTGTACTTTTTAAGTCTTCCCAATACTGTATAACTTAAGTGCGTTAGTTTTGCAAATAATAAAGTGTAAACAAATACTTCTAAGATAAGGCCATACATATTAACTGATACACACACACACACACACACACACACACGTATATATTTAAAACTCTATGCTTAAATTAGTAGCCAGCTAAGCCTTAGTTAATATTGATAGAATAGTATGACCATTCCTCCATGATTCCAAATAATGTCAATATAAAACTTAATTTCAAAATTGTTACATTTTTATTGGGGAATGGTTTTCTAAGAATGTGTATGGTCATCTTGCAGAAAAATTTTGTCTTAAATACATGAAGTATTACTAAATTTCCATCATCTATGTAAATTGTATAAGAAGATACAAAATGAGTTTTTGAAAGCTATCCTGGGAATTTTCAGGATGACAAAAACTCATTTAGAGGTAAAATTCAGAAAATTATCAAAATTTCAAGCTTCATAGTCATGTTTGGTGTAATAGCAGTGTATTTACCTTAGAGAATCTAGTACTCTGCAGAAATTATACATATTTATGTACCACACAAGACTCCTATCATGTTTTTATAGCAAATGGAGGTGTCACCTAATGCCTTTAGACCATTCTTTTCATTTTTACCCTTTGGAGTTCTCAAAAAAAGAGAAGGTGAATATAACTCTGATGATAATAAGAGAGATTTGATAATTCACTTACTCTATTCTTTCATCACAGAGATTTCAAAGACTAAAATAATAAGATCTAAACATTGAAATCACCAGGAAAATTACTGAAAATGAAGAAAATGGGTGATGATTTCCCACCATCCAGCTTCAGTGTTTTTTATTACAGATCACTCTCTACACAAAGCCTGGGCTTTGAAGTGAATAACTGCTGTTCACTAAAAGTCACCATTACATTCCTCCAGGGTCGACAGTCAAAGGCATCCTTTCCTTATTAGTTCATGTAATTTATTTTCTTCTTTCAAACAATATAGACTATCAATAGGTAAGTGATATAGTGAGAAAACATGATAGAAGAATGATAGATAACATACTGTTCATGTCAGAAAACTAAAATATTTCACTGTAAGAATTCTAAACTTTCATAAGGATTCAGTTAACTTTCATAATTCAGGTTTGAATATGATGCCTTCTTCATTGGTTATCACTTCTATATGTATTTGCAGTGGTAGCTCAATAGGCAGTTTAGATGAATAAATAAATTTTATGATAAAGTTTGTTAATAAAATATTGTAATTCTGGTTTCTACTTCCCAGGCTTAAATCATGTATTTCTTATATGGTGTTCTGTATATCATATCCCCCAAAATAAGGATAGAAATCTACCTTAAAGATTTAAGCCAATCTTTTAATTCAATGATATCAGAGAAAATATTCTACTGATGATCAATGGAGTCATTATACATGCTGTTAAAAAATGGCAAGATCCTATCAGAACTTTTATACTGAAATCTAATGTAATTCTTATCAAGTCCAAAGTTTACACTTATTCATAGTATAATTCTCATTTCTGTTATGAATTGTTATGATTGCTGGTGACACTAATGGTCAGAAACTCACTGGTGACACACACACATTTTTAGGCTTTCAAGTTGCTGTCTTGCTTCCTCACTGCATCCTGTAAAAGGAATTTCCTAATAGAGCATGTGTATAACAGTCACACCTGATTCTTCTCCTTTTGGGGAGTTGCTCTTGGTTCATTAGCTTTCACATTGGGCACTGATGTTTCTCAAAGCTGGCACAGACTTATTTTTCCATTTGTGCTTTTCTATTTCAGGTGTAGATGTTAATTTACAATGTGAATGTCAGATTCAATTTAGTTAAGTCATTTTCTACTTGCCTCTAAATGATTTCTCTTTCCCTGAAGGTTGTTTCTGAAGACACATGAGTAAAATGGATGGAGGTAATCAGTCCCTGGTATCAGAATTTGTGCTTTTGGGACTTGCCCACTCACAGAATATTCAGGCCCTACTCTTCATGATGTTTTTAATGCTTTACCTGCTCATTGTATCAGGAAATATTGTCATCATGGTCTTAATAGCCACTGACCCCCATCTCCATTCCCCTATGTACTTCTTGTTGGCCAACCTGTCCTTTGTTGACATGTGGCTTTCCTCAGTCACCACTCCTAAGATGATCACAGACTTTTTCAGAGAAAACAAGACCATTTCCTTTTCAGGCTGCATGTCCCAAGTCTTCTTTGCCCATTGCATTGCTGCAGGAGAGATGGTGCTGTTGGTGGTAATGGCTTATGACCGCTATGTGGCCATCTGCAAACCACTCCACTACTTCACCATCATGAACCTGAAAAGATGCACTGGGTTGGTGTTCACTTCCTGGACTGTTGGCTTTGTGCATGCCTTGAGTCACTTGGTAGTGATTGTGGAACTGCCTTTTTGTAGCCCCAAGGAAATCGATAGTTTCTTCTGTGACATGCCACTTGTAATCAAACTAGCCTGTACGGATTCTCATAATTTGGATATTTTAATGTATGCTGACTGTGGGGTTGTAGGTGTAACCTGCTTCATTCTGCTGCTCGTATCCTACACATATATCCTTATCACTGTTCACCAGAGCTCTAAAGCTGGGGCATCTAAGGCACTATCTACGTGTACAGCCCACATCACTGTGGTGATGATCTTTTTTGTGCCCTGCATCTTTATCTATGTGTGGCCCCTCAACGTCACTTGGCTGGACAAATTTCTTGCTGTATTTTACTCTGTTTTTACACCTCTCCTAAATCCAGCCATTTATACACTGAGAAATAAAGAGATGAAAAATGCTATGAAAAGATTCATAAACAACTACATGAATTCCCAAGGAAAGTCTTAATATCCAGAAACCTGCACTAAATACTTGAAGTAATAAAGACTGACCTCACAGAATAAGTTTCAAACCAGAAAGTTTATTTTTATTCAATATTTTACCATCCCCCACTTCTGATAGAGGTTTAATGCACTTCAAAGAACTTAGTAATCAGCCACCGCAACATTGTGAATTATTCACCTACAGTAAGAATATGATTAATCCTTTATACAGGAATATTATTCAACACATTCTCTTATGTCTTCAATAAAGTAGAACAATGTCTTTTACCAAACTTACATGTTTTTATCTGTGAATCAAAACTTAGTAAACTTCATTTGAATATAATTCTACATATCATCACATTCCCCAAACTTACAACTAACCCCTTGCCAAACTGCAACATCATCACTTTTGATTAACACAGATATCTACAAAAATGCTTAAAAAAAAAATTAAAAAGAGTTCAGACAAATGTAATAAGCTGTGCATGGAATAGCAATGGACTTTACTGCATATTCTTATTTAACTCAATGGGCATAATATCATAATAGAAGTTTAATAATGAAGCCTGATGATGTTTTCTAAGTTGCCTCAGTCATAAAGACTGAAATTTTGTCCTATATTTGTTAACATTTATGTAAAATTTTAAATATTATCTCCCCAAGCACCATGAGTGCAAATTCACTATTTAATTCATGAATTTGTATTTAATCCATTCATTAATATATAACAGACCACCGGGCAGTGGTGGTGCACTTGGGAGGCAGAGACAAGCGGATTTCTGAGTTCGAGGCCAGTCTGGTCTACAGAGTGAGTTCCAGGACAGCCAGGGCTATATAGAAAAACCCTGTCTCAAAAAAACAAATATATATATATATATATATATATATCAGACCCCTGACATATACATTTGTAAGAATTTGTGCTGTTCTAGCTTCCTATATTTTATAGGTTAAAAAAAATGACCCAGAGGCCTCCAAAACAGTTTCTCACCATGACGATGATATAACCCTCTTGCAACATACTTTGGCTCCAAGACATAGAAAAATCAGTTTCAAAGTCATAGATACTTCTGAGCTGATTCACATTCATAGTATAGGAAGGTCCTATGTAGGTCACTGGGGAAGAAAAGACATTAATGATTTTTTTAATTGGATATTTTATTTATTTACATTTCAAATGTTATCCAGTTTCCCCTCCAGAAAACCCTTATCCCATCCCCCTCCCTCTGCTTCTAAGAGAGTGTTCCCCCACCCACCTACCCACTCCCACCTCCTCACCCTGCCATTCCCCTATACTGGGGAATAGAGCCTTCACAGGAGCAAAGACCTCTCCTCCCATTGATGCCCAACAAGGCCATCCTCTGCTACATATGCACCTGGAGCCAAGGGTTCCACCATGTGTACTCTTTGGTTGGTAGTTTAGTCCCTGGGAGCTCTGGGTGGTCTGATTGGTTGATATTGTTGCTCTTCCTATAGGGATGCAAACCCCTTCAGCTCATTCAGTCCTTTCTCTAACTCCTCCATTGGGGTCCCCGTGCTCAGTACAATAATTGACTGAGAGCATCTGCCTCTTTATTTGTCAGGCTTTGGCAGAGTTTCTCAGGAGAAAGTTATATCAGGCTCCCGTTAATAATTTTTTCTTGGCAATTGAAATAGGATCTGAGTTTGGTGTCTGTGTATGGAATGGATCCCCAGGTGGGGCAGTCTATGGATGACTTTTCCTTCAGTCTCTGCCCCACACTTTGTCCCCGTATTTCCTTTAGACAGGAGCAATTCTGGGTTAAAATTTTGGAGATGAGTGAGTGGCTCCATACCCCAACCGAGGGCCTTGCCTAACCTCTGGATATGGTCTCTACCGTTTCTCCTTCCCTTTTGTTGGGCATTTCAGCTATCTCAACCCGTTGGGTCTTGGGAGACTCTTGCTTTCCTGGCATCTGGAACTTGCTGGTGGCTACCCCCAGTTCTCCATAGCCCATTGCTACACACTTCTGTTCAGATTCCTGTCTCCTTCCATACCTGATCCTGACCCTCCTTTTACCCATCTCCCACCTCTCTTCCTCTCAAGTCCCTCCTACCCTCTACCTCCTGTATTTTGTTCCCCCTTCTAAGAAGTACTGGAGCATGCACATTTTGGTCTTCCTTCTTCTTGAGCTTCATATGGTTGATATCAGTGATTTCTATCTCTGAAATCTGCATGCAATGAGTGACCTACCATAAAATATGAGCCCACTGGTACTATAATGGCTTTGCTCCTATGGAGTAACCCACCACTTTCTGATTAGATTTGAGGCCTTTTCCGTGGACAGACTAATAAACCTGATCAAAACCTACAGCTGGGAGAATCAGATGCAAAATACCTTAGGAATCTACTATTACTAGTTTGCAAAATGGTCATGTTGTCCAACTCCCTCGAAATGCTTGTGATTGTGGCAATAGATCTATGTTATTCTCAACCTTAGTGAGAGAAGTTCTCTTTTTTTGGAGTAGGTAGTGATTAATGTACAAACGCAATAATATTCAAAGTGCTGAAAAGCCAATTGAACCCCAATAAAAGTGTTTCTGTTCACATATCTTTAGGTGATTATAAGTGTGACTCTGAAATAAGAAATGTATCCCTCTAAGTAAAGATAAAAGTGTACAGATATTCTACGAGACCAAACAAGTATTTTACTGATTATATTATTTGTTCTAGAAACTTTGATTGAGTTTCCTTTCCAGGAAGCCATAGTTTGTGTCAACTTGACAAAAAAATTTAAGCAATGATGGTTTTTTTTCAATTATCAATTTGTACATGTTGAATCATCCCTAACTGGAATAAAACCGACTTGACCATAGTGATTTTTTTCAGTTTTTATTCTATGTGCATGGACTTTTTCTGCAGATATATCTGTGCGCCACTTGTGTACCTTGTGCTCATAGAAAAAGCAGATCCTAAAAATGGATTTCCCATATGAACCTCCATGTTGTTGATGGGCATCAAATCTGGTCCACTGCAAGTACAGCCAATGCTTTCTCTACAGCTCTACAAATAATCTTTTGTTGTATTTCTATATTCTATTTGCGAGTATTCTGTTGAGGATTGTTTGATTACTTTTATTTTTTACAGTTCAGTTGTTATCCCCCTCCTGGTCTGCCTTCCCACAGTTCTTCATTCCATTCCTCCTTTCTCCTTGTCTCCAAAAAGATGTCCACCCCCTGCCAGGCTTCCCCATTCTCTGGGGCCTCAAGTCTCTCCAGGGTTAGGCAGCTCTTCTCCTACTAAGGTCAGACCAGGCAGTTTTCAGCTGTGTATGTGTCAGGGGCCTCGATCCAACTCCTGTATGCTGCCTGGTTGGTAGCTTAGTGTCAGAGATTTCAGGGGTCTGGGTTAATTGAGACTGCTGGTCTTCCTATGGGGTCACCTTCCTTCTCAGCTTCTTCCCGCCTTTCCATAATTCAACCACAGGGGTCCCTGACTACAGTCCAATGATTGAGTGTAAGTATCTGCAACTGTTGCATCTATGTTTATCATGTATATTTGTCCATTATTCCTCATATTATTTTGTTGTGTTTTCATGTGATTTTAGTATTAGAGGGATACTAGCTCCTAGAAAAGTTTAGGAATATACCTTTTGTTTCTATAAAATAATTTTGGAAGCACTGGTTGTATTTTATCTTTAAATGTCTGCTAGTATTATGTAGTCAGTCTATCTAGAACCTTTGCTGTTAGAAGTAGATATTTTATTAGTATTTCATTTTTGTTTGCTTGTTGTAGGTCTGCTTGAATTATCAATATTCTCTTGGCTTCTCTTTGGTAGATCAGCTATACATAGAAATTAAGTACTTTCTTTGTGTTTTCTACCTTGGTAGAATATGTGTTTTAAGATATGGAATTATAATTTTCTGAATTTCTTTGATGTTTCCTGTAATGCCCTACTATTCATCTCTAGTTTTATTAATTTGGGTATTCTATTTTTTATGATTAATTATGAAAATAGTTTGTCAATCATTATCATTTAAAAGAGCCAAGTCCTCATTACATTGACTTTCTTCATTTATTTTGTTTATTTGTTTGTTTCCAATGAGTTGCTCTATGGGAGATTCTGACAACCATGATGACTAAGTCACTTAAAATTTTTCAGCTCTTTATTAATGGCCAGACCAAGAGCAGGCTCATATCTCTGAAAATTCTCTTGGTGTTCAAGCTCATTTATAAAGATAAAATCATAATTACATCAGTGCTGGCAGGTGGGGTTATTTTAATAATGGATTTCAAGTTGTCTAAGAATACCTGCTTTCATTGCAAAGCTCAGTGGTATATTTCAAACACTGCATATTATATTTAAACTATGATGAAGATCATGGTTGTTCCCTGAAGCATTGCTAAGGTGATTTTGACTGTTGTGGGAGAAAGACTGAGAATGACCAGGTAAGCAAAGAATAACACTGGACCAATGTGGTGTTACCTTTATCATCTCAATGTTTCATTAACTTCTATCATTGTTTCTATTATTTCTTCAAGTTTACTGCTTTTGAAACTGTTTTTATGGGGGTGGGAGGTTGTTATTTTTTTTTTTTTTTTTTTTTTTTTTTTTTTTCAAACTCTCTAGGTACATCCTTAAGCTATTTATCTGGGCTCTTTCTGAGTTATTTATTTTTTAAAGCTTTATTTTTCTTATTTTTAATTGAATGTTTGTATGTGTACATGCATGTGTGTATCTGTATGGGGATTCTCTCTCTCTCTCTCTCTCTCTCTCTCTCTCTTTCTGTGTGTGTGTGTGTACATGTAAGTGAAGATTCTCACAGGGCCCAGAAGAAGGCCTTAGATCCCCTGAAGCTGTGTTCTTTGGAAGAACAATCTGTACTCTTAAACACTAAGTCATCTCTCCGTGCCTAGAAGATAATTTTTAAAATTATGTTTAGCTGATCAAAAAATAATGTTATAAAGATTTGTCATATTCTGGCAGCACTCTGACAATGAGAGGAGGGAATTTCATGGAAGAGAACACTCATGAAAGAATGACTTTATGTATAATTTTAATTTTTGTCAAATTCTTGTTTTATATATTCAAAATATAGAATTAGACAAAAAATACAACTTGACAAAATGCCTACAAAATGAATGCAAATAATGTTTTGATATTTGAATTAAGGGTCACTGTATGTGTCATAATAAGCCAGGTTCTACCACCTGTTCTCAATAAGCCAATTAAAGAGCCAAATTAATAGTACAAAGCTGAAAAAAGAGATTTATTCAATGTGTCCACTGACAAAAGGAAAAAAGAGATTCAGTGACTTCTCCAGTTGCCCTTTGGGCCCTGACATGAGAGTAGAGTTTAAATAGAAAGCATGAGATGATCATGTGATTTTTTTTTTCTTTGAGTTTGTTTATACAGTGGATTATATTAATGGATTTTCATATATTGAACCAACTTGTATCCCTTGGATGAAGTCTACTTGATCATGGTTGATGATGTTTTTGATATGCTCTTGGATTTGGTTTGTGAGAATTTTATTGAGTAATTTTGCATCGATATTCATAAGTGAAATCAGTCTGAAGTTCTCTTACTTTGTTGGGTTCTTGTGTGGTTTAAGTATCAAAGTAATTGTAGCTTCATAGAATGAATTAGGTAGTGTTCCTTCTGTTTCTATTTTATGGAGTAGTTTGAGGAATATGTGGTTCATTTACACAATGGAATATTACTCAGCTATTAAGAATGAAGACATCAGGAGCTATGCAGGCAAATGTATGGAACTAGAAAATATCATCCTGAGTGAGGTAACTCAGACCCAAAAGGACATGTATGGTATGTACTCACTACTAAGTGGATATTAGCCAAAAAGTTACAGAATACCCAGGATACAACCCCCACGGGATTTAAGAAGGTTAACAAGCAGAAGGACCCAAGTGAGAATGCCTCAATCCCACTTGGGATGGAGAAGAAAGAAGTCATGGGGGGCAGAGGGAGGGAGGGACCTGGGTGGGAGATGGGACAGGGTAGAAAAGGGGGGAACACTATCAAGTATTGAGGGGAACAGGACTGCAGCACTGAGTGACAGCAGAAAGATTGGAAACAGGTTACCTTGGGAGGTAGGAGGTAGAGGCATCCGCTAGAATGTACTGGAGACCTAGGAGGTGAGAAACTCTCAGGACTCAAAGGGAGGGATCTTGGATGAAGTGTTCTACAGTGGGGAGGGGGTACTTGTAGAGTCTACCTTCAATGGAGGAACAGGACATCAAGTGGAGGGATGGGGTTGCCATCCCACAGTCAAAAGCTCTAACCCAGAATTGAAACTGTCTGAAGGAACTGCAGGGTCAAAAATGGAGAACATGAGAGAAAGGAGGTCCAATGACAGGCCTGAATTGGGATCCAGCTCAAAGGGAGGCCCAGGGACTTGAGACTGTTACTGATGCTGTGGTATGCTTGCAGACAGGAACTTAGCATGGCTGCCCTCTGAGAGGCCAAACAATTAGCTGAAATAGTCAGCTGCAGATACTAGCACCCAACCAATGGACAAATGCTGGTGACCCCTGTGGTTGAACTGGGAAAAAGCTGGAAGAAGCTGAGGAGGAAGGTGGCCCCGTGGGAAGACCAGCAGTCTCAACTGATCTGGACCCCTGAGATCTCTCCGACATTGAGCCACCAACCAGGCAGCATACACCAGCTGATGTGAGGCCTCTGACAAATGTACAGCAAAGGACTGCATGGTCTGGCCACAGTGAGAGAAGATACACCTTACCCTCGAGAGACTTGAGGCCCGAGGGATGTGAGGGGATAGTGAGGTGGGGTTGGGAAATCCTCTTGGAGGGGGAGAGGTATGGGATGAGGAGCAGTCGGGGGGCAGACAGGGAGGGAGATGAAGTCTGGATTGTAAAAAAGGATTATAGAATAAAAACAAATAAATTTTGAAAAAGAAAGCATGATATATATATAACTAAGCAGAGAAAACAAGGTGTGGTCTCATACCAACTGTTTTTTCTCAGTGTCTTATCAGGGTTTCTGTTCCTGCACAAACATCATGACCAAGAAGCAAGTTGGGGAGGAAAGGGTTTATTGAGCTTACACTTCCATGCTGCTGTTCATTACCAAAGGAAGTCAGGACTGGAACTCAAGCAGGTCAGGAAGTAGGAGCTGATGCAGAGGCCATGGAGGGATGTCACTTATTGGCTTGCTTGCTTCTCCTGGCTTGCTCAGCTGGCTTTCTTATAGAGCCCAAGACTACCAACCCAAGATGGTACCACTCACAAGGGGCCCTCCCCCCTTGATCACTAATTGAAAAAAATGCCTTACCGCTGGATCTCTTGGAGGCATTTTCTCAATTGAAACCCCTTTCTCTGTGATAACTCCAGCTTGTGTCAAACTGACACACAAAACTAGCCAGTACACTCACCAACAAGTTTCTCCTGCAAGACCATTTTATAAATTGTAAATCTTTCTGTCCCAATTGCAAGTGACCTGAGAGATGCTAGATAACACAAGAAGTAAAAGGTGAATTGAAAGTAGTACCCGATGATGCAACTTCCATGTGGTCCCCATCCATAATGCAAACCACAGATGTTTAGGGATTATACATACTCCTATAAGTAACCTCCCAGCTGTGCTATGTAATCAACCTCATAAACTCACTTATGTCATCAAGTTGGATTGATGAAATCACACGTTGACCTGCCATTGTTGACCTTCTTGAATTATTAAACATTAAATAGTGTCTCATGGAGAACACTAACACAACAAGAACAAAAACCTATAACTTGAAGCAAATATATATATTTATTTTATTGTTTTAATTATTCACTTTACATCCTCCTCACTACCCCACTCCCAGACATCCACTCCCACAATCTTTCCCCCATCCTCCCTCCCCTTCACCTCTGAGCAGTTGGGACACCCCTGGGTATCTCCCCACCCTGGCACCTCAAGTCTCTAAGAGGCTAGGCACATCCTCTTCCACTGAGGCCAGACAAGGCATTCCAGATAGAAGATTATATCCCACATACAGCAACAGCTTTTGGGATAGCCCCCATTCCCATTGTTTGGGACCTACATGAAGATCAAGCTGCACAACTGCTATGTATGTGCAGGTGTCCTAAGTCCAACCCGTGTATGCTCTTTGGTTGATGCTTCAGCTTCTGAGAGTCTTAAGGGTCCAGGTTAGTTGACTTTGTTGGTCTTCCTGTGGAATTTCTATTCTGTTCAGGCAGCAATCCTTCCTTCTATTCTTCCATACGAGTTCCCAAGCTCCATCCACTGTTTAGCTGTGGGTGTCTGTATCTGTATGAATCAGCTGCTGGGTGGAGCCTCTCAGAGGATAACATGCTCCTGTCTTCAAGCATAACAGAGTATTATTAATAGTGTCAGGGATTGGTACTTTCTGATGAGATAGGTCTCAAATTGGGCCAGTTATTGGTTGGCTATTCCCTCAGTCCCTGCTCCAACATTAATTTTTTGTAGACGGGATAAATTTTAGGTAGAAAATTTTGTGGGTAGTTTGGCTTCACTGTGGTTCCTGCCTATCTACAAGAGATGGCCTTTTCAGGTTTCATGTTCCCAATGTAGTGAGTCACAACTAAGGTTACCTCCATTGATTTTTGGGTGCCTCCCTTATCCTGGGTCTCTGTCTCATCCTGGAGATGTCCACTATCTCCTTAACCCTGTCAGTTTCACATTTCTGTTCAACAAAATATATTTTAAATAAAAAAGAAATCATGAGCAAAACTGAAGGAGAAAAATTACTCTGATACACACTTTGGCAGGTAATTTTTTATAATTAATTTTTGAATAAAAAATAGAGATGTTTCATTTGGGACATACAGAAATAATCTAAAGAAACAAAATCACACCTGAGCTTAATACAGAAAGTGTGCTTAGAGAATCCAGAGTAGGAAGCAATAAGACTTCAGAATAATTAAAGTAATTGTCCAGAAATAAGATTTCTTGCATAAATAAAAGAACATTCTTTATTTCTATGAGTATTTTAACATATATTTCACTTCTTTTTATCTCCAAATGAGCTTTGGTTTCTTAGTTATTTGCTGTTACATCATTTCATTTTCAATCTAAAACTATTATATTTTAAATTTATTCCTCTTTTTAAAAAAACATACAGCTATCTTTTAAAAATACTGTGCTTACTTATGTAGCCACTTCTATGAGGGACTTTAAACGCTGAACTTTTTCATTATTTCACAGTTATGACTGGGAAGGTTACTATTATGAAAATGCACAGAAATAAATATGAAGCAAGGTGAGGCCATAAGTGTGAAATGTTGAATTAGAATCTATGTTGTTGATGTTATATTCTCTCACTCTCTCTCTCTTTCTCTCTCTCTCTCTGTCTCTATCACTCTAAGTCTCTCTCTATCACTATATCTCTCTCACTTATCTTATTTTGCATATATAAATGTGTATATGCAAAAAAGATATATTCTAAGATAAAGCAATATATGTGTGTATACATAAATACATGCATATTTGCACATTTATTAATATTAAAAGTTAATAGCTGCTAGTAAGAGAAAACATAATTATGCTTCCTAATTCATGCACACAACACCACTATGTTACCAAAAATAGAATTTAACATGTGTCTAGTCAAACTTCTGTATCTAGCTTTCTATTTAACAAAATTCAAAAGCAATTAAAAATGTTAACATTAACAGAATTGAATCTATAAATGTAAAAATTTCAAATTTAAAATCAAATGGCAAAAAATAACTTTCAACAAATAAAGTAAAGAATTATTGTGGAAGGAACTCTATATTACATGAAGTTCTAAGTTTAATATTTTAATGAAAAAGAAAAATTAGGCAAAACTAAATTATAGTATTTTTTAATGCATACTTGTGACTGGAGGCCATAGGCATCCTCAGGGAGTCAGAACAGCATACAAATTTTCTGTCATTGCATGACCTTCCCCTGTATAAAGAGTGTTACACAACTCTGGCAAAGATGTCATTTGTATTCTTTACTAAAACCAAATTGTTCTTCCATTTGTTGCTACTGATTACTAGACTAATGTGCATTTTCCTTGTTCTTAATATAACCCAGATCATTCCTACTTTTTAAAGTATGTTTCTTTATCCTTTAATAAGTTCATTGATGAATACAATCATCACACACAATACAATCATACACACTCCCAGCCCTTCCCCCCTGCAACTCTTTATTGCCCTCCCTATAACATGCATGCTCCATTTCAATCTCCATGTCTTTTTTCAGCCTCTGAGTCAAGTTATTGTTGCCTGTACACTCATGTATGTTGGGCTATGCACTAGAACGGAAGCACCCTAACAGGTGCCACATCAATGAAGAAAAATTATTCTCCTGCTCTCACTGGCTGTCAACTACCATTAGCTCCTACATTAGGTATGAAGACTCATGGGCCACTTTCCAATCAATGCTGGAATGTGACTAGCTTTACATCATGGAGGATTTACACAAATAATCAGAGATGCTATGAGTTCATGAGTGGTATGATTCTGTTATATCCAGAAGTCTCTCATTCACAGCACTCTTCCTCAACCTCTAGTTATCATGATCTTTCTGTTACTCCCTTCACAATTTTCCCTGAGCTGTGGTCGGGGATGGGATGATAGAGATGTCCATTTAGGGCTGAGAACTCCACATTCTATACTTTGACCAATGGGAGTCTCTGTATTAACTATTGTATGTAGCTAAAAGAAGCTTCTCTGATGAGGGCAGAGAGCTATGACAGTCTGTCAATACAAAGATGAATATTTACAGTATGTAGGATTAAACAGAGCCACTTAAGAATTTTTGGAGTAGTTGGAAAATTCTATTTATAGACTTGGGCAGGGATTGCAAGAATGCTCACTTTATATAAATTCATTTTGTTCCATTGTCTTTTCTGTATTCTAGTTTTTGCAATATCAATAAAATGAATAAATAAAACAAAATGTAATGCTTGCTAGAAAACTGGAAATACATAAATCCAACTCAATCTTCCTTGTCTTGAAGCCAAGATTCAACTACCATTGCTAAAGGCAAATCCCATCAGTACATTCTCTATAGACAATGGAATACAATAAACAGGAGAAACTTTGGTCTTGTGACTGGAGGCAGTAGGCATCTTCAGGGAGTCAGAAGAGCATACAAAGTTTCTGTCATTGCATGACCTTCCCCTGTGTAAAGAGTGTTGTGTAACTCTGGCATAGTAAAAGCAACCAATTATGAGTGCTAATTGTGCTTGGACAGTGACCAAGGGAAACTTCAGAGACCAGGTATTGACTGCCAGGAATCAGTCTATCATGGGACTTATGTTTTGGAATCACATCAGCTTACTCACATTAATGAGAGGAACGGTAGTTAATGAGTCACCCAGGGATGACACTGATTTTTGCACATTACCATTTCTTTGCTCTTCTAATAATTTTATTGCCTATGAGGCCAAATAACAAACAAATTAGAATTAAATACAAAATGAAAGAGAAGAAAATGAAACAATTGTGAGAACTATTTATGTAATATCTATTGTCAAGAACAAGGAACCATCATCTCAGGAACCCTTAAATTGAAGCTAGCAGGAAAACTTACTGCTTTGTAGTTTCTTATTAATTTCATCATGGAAAATGGAAAAAGAGTAATAGGATAAATAAGATGGAAGGCACAAAAATCTAAAGGGGACAAATACTCACTACCTGGCTGGCCATAATAATTTTAATTAGAAATTATATAAAGAATAGACACCAATGATTTCACCAATGTGGTGAAAATTTAAATCCACAGCTAATAATAAATGAAATATGTTGCCTAATAATTGATGGTGCCAAACAGTATATTTTCTACTTATCCTTTAGCCTAATCACAAATGGATGGATCTTATATTTGAAAACAGGAAATATGCCTCTATGCACATCTATCCAGTTCTGCTCATGTTTGCTACCTATGTTTTTGTATATATGTATACATACATGTGTGTACACATGCATATATGTGTGTATAAACATATATGAAATAAAACGGAAGCATATGTATACAAACACAAAAGTATAGAGACAGAAGATAGAGAAAGCATGTTAGAACAGAGTGGTATTACTTAAGATACTCTCACAATGACACAATCAACAGATTTGTAAGTCATCTACATCAAGTAAAAACAGAGAACAAGAAACTAAACATGTCCACCTGTGTTATATTTCCACCATTGAAGTCTCAAATCAATATTTCAAAAAGACACTTTAATTCATCAATGTTTGCTGAGTTGCTATAGGACATCAGAAACTACAGTTGACAAACAAAATAAAGCTAAGGTGCCTCTCTACTTTATCTCAGTCCTGTTATTATTCCCTGTGAGAACCAGCAAGTAAACAGAAACAGAGGTTATGGGAGAGATCATATTATAAAGAGCTGTATAGCTAGGTTGTGAAGCTAATACAAGGTAAGAGATGAAAGTATTTAAGAAAAGTCCTCAGAGGAAATGCAGAAATTGTGAGGGGATTTTTGAAAGCAAGTAAACATTGACGAAGTGGTCATATGGGTACATGTTCTAAACAAAACCAGGAGTACATGCAGTGAGCTGAGAAACAAAGCATCCTCTAGAAGCATCCCCAGGTCTGTGTTACTGCCAGATCACTGCAAGCTATTTGAAATGTGTCTAGGCCATATAATTCTGTCATTATTTAATCTCCAGGAGTTTGGTTAGCCTATCCTGGAATACGGGAGACTTCAGTACGATGGCACTTGACACAGGGTTCTGAGGCTGGGATCCTACTTCAAATCCTTAGGAGCTGGTAAAATAAATGCAGACACTCACCCAACTATAAGAATGATATTTCTGTGTTTGTTCCCTACATCAGAAAACGTCCAAGCTTCTCATTCTTTATAAACACCAATTTTGGGAACAACCCAAAATGAGTAATACGTGGAGTAGAGAAACCTCCATATCTGCCCTGTATCTCTGGGGCCCCAGGTCCTAAACTGAATACTTATTCCTCCTGAACAGTGTCTCTGCTGGCAGCTGAGCTGACTGTTCCATTTACTAATGGATCTCAACTCCCAGAATCTGTTTTGACTTAAAGATCCTCTGAAAAGATTCATAGACTGGACAATGGGTATCTGTTGGACTCTACAGGGTGCCATGACTGTTCCCAAATGCTGTGAGAACCTCTGAGTGTGACTTCTTAGAAAAAACAAAGAACTTTTGTTGCAGGCTCTATCACTCATTAGTCATCACACGGGGCCTGTTCTCCTCCCTCACAGGATGTTTCAGTCTCTGATCCCCATTGTGGCCATGCCTCATTTCATCAGTACTGAAATACCCCCAGGTCATATTGCTACCCCTGACACTCTGAAAAAAGTTCGAGTGTTTCACCACTGGAGACCTATTCAAGAAGTCATTGCTTAATGGTGATATTTTCAATTATTTCTCCTCTAAGATTTACTCTAAATAGGTTCAAATTTTCAAATCTAGCCATTAGATCAACTTTTAGTGGATGCTGGGAACCTGCCCTGCTTTAGTAGAATGGAACAGAAGTGAGGCATAGTGAAGGACAAAGGACAAAAGACTGATGATCTCCGGACTTTTAACTCTCTCTAACTGTACCAGGGGCTGGAAGCTAATAGCTTCTGGAGACTTAACATTCTTTTCCTTTTCTATGGCTGAAAACCACTGGTTTCTTTTCTCTTTAATTATCAATGCTTTATTTTACTTTATAAATTTCTGTGTTTTATTAAATGCTAGAGTCTTAATTCTTTCTTAGTGTTCTGTGCTTCAGTACACACTGAAGACTTAACTATTATTGTTCTGTGCTAAAAACTTAACTCTTATGGTTCTGTGACCAAATAAGCTCTAAATGCTTAACTTTTTATGCTTAAATATACGCTGATCTCTTACTTTGTAACTCTTTTATTATTTAGGCTTAAATAAGCACTAAACTCTGTCAAATTAATACATGCTGTTTAGCAGCAGGTGATTAAGTAAAGGATTAATTGCTAGAGTTCCTTTCTCTGGCCAGTCAGCCAGCAGCACCTCCCTGGCCAGGCTACTCCAATGTTTATGCATACCTACACAAATAGGTAAAAAGACATATACATTTGTCATATGGATGGATGGAACAGAACCCCCCAAGCCAAAACTTTACTTCTTTTCTCTGGCCTTTTTATAGACAAAAGTTCTTAGAAAATTACCATATAGATAGAATGTTACATAAATGAGGAGTCACAAAGGATGTTGATACTAAGTTCAAAGCACTGTATTATTCTGTAAGTTCATTATAAGTTCAAAGCAATAGTTTCACATGGCCTTGCCTTATCACAGTACACACCTGTGACTTCATCCTTGGCCCTGAATGTTTTTCCATGAACAGAAATTTTTCCCAAGCCCATTTCTCCTTTTAGTGTAATGGTAAAGACTCATTGTATTCCTTATTATGCAGCCTTTACTTACTATTTTTTGAGGAGTGAGCATATTCTATTCTTGATTCTAACTTTATTACATCTTTCTAGCCAAACAACTAAAATCATCTCTTAGACCTTTCTACTTAAAAATTAAATCAGAAATTCTAAAAATTCATTAATTCATCTAAATAGTATTAAGCCATGGAAGTTCATTTGTATGTTGATCTGCGAGAAATTTGCTCAATATTGTGGGTTAATGCCCAGGAATGCTTAGGCTATGTAATAGTGATAGGAAAGCAATATCAGGTACAAGAAACAAACCTGAGGTTAAATCTTTTAGGACCTTGCCTCTCAAAGCTCACATATCTTAAGCCATGCAAAAGAGTGGGCCACCTCCTACAAGGCCACCTGATAACCATAACCTTTCCTAGATGGCTTCTGACAAGTGGATTAAAAAAATAGATTCTCTTCTTATACAATACATTTTTGTCAAAAATCAAGAGTCTGTGAAGGTAAAGGCTTGAAGATTTCTGGGTCTTCAATACAATTCCATTATCCACCTGTCAGTTTCTATACTAATACCATGCAGTTTTTATTACTATTGCTTTGTAGTATAACATGAAGTCAAGGATAGTGATATTTCCACAAGCTCTTTTATTTTTCAGGATTATTTCAGCTATCCTGAGTTTTTTTGTTTTTCTATATGAAGTTGAGAATTGTTCTTTCAAGACTACAATACCTTCATTGTTTTGGGTTATGTGCCTTGTATCTCTGATCTCTCCAAGCTTTTTGTATAATAGGGTATTTGATTTTGTCAAAGGCCATTTTAGCATCTAATGAGACAATCATGTGATTTTTTTTTTCTTACAGTTTGTTTATATGGTGGAATAAGTTGAAAGATTTTGATAATTTGAACCCTGATGAAGCCTTCTTGATCATGGTTGATAATGACTTTGATATGTTCTTGGATTCGGTTTGCAAGTATTTTATTGAATATTTTTGCATCAATGTTCATAAGAGAAATTGGTCTGAAATCCTCTTTCTTTGTTCAGTCTTTGTGTGGTTTAGGTATCAGGGTAATTGATGATGGCTTCATAGAATGAGTTTTGCAATGTTCCTTCTGTTTATATTTTGTGGAATAGTTTGAGAAGTATTGGCATTAGCTCTTCTTTGAAAATCTGGTAGAATTCTGCACTAAAATCATGGGAATTTTAATGACTCCTATTTACTTGGGGATTATAGGACTATTCAGATAGTTTACCTGATCTTGATTTAGCTTTTGTAATTGGTATCTCTCTAGATACCAATTACAAAATATCCATTTCATTTAGATTTTTAACTTTGTGGTTTTTTAATTGTTTGCCTTTCCTCAGTGTCCTTCATTATGTCTCCCTTTTCATTCTGATTTTGTTAATTTGGGTACTGTCTCTGTCTTTTACTTCATTTGGCTAAGGATTTGTCTCTTTTACTTCATTTGGCTAAGGATTTGTCTATCTTCTTGATTCTTTCAAAGAACCCACTCTTGGTTTCATTGATTTTTTGCATTGTTCTCTTTGTTTCTAATTTATTGATTTCAGCCCTGATTTTGATTATATCCTTCCTTCTACTCCTCTTTATTGTGTTTGCTTCTTTTTTCTGGAGATTGGAGATGTAGTTTTAATTCATTAGCCTGAGAACTTTTCAATTTCATCATGAGGGCATTTAGTACAATTACCTTTTCTCTTAGCACTGCTTTCATTTGACCCATAAGTTTGGGTATGTTGTGTCCTCATTTTCATTTAATTCTAGAAACTCTTTAACTTCTTTCTTTATTTCTTCCCTGCCCCAATAATCAATGAGTAGAGAGTTTTTCAGTTTCCAAGAATATGTGGTTTTCTCTTGTTTCTGTTGTTATTGAAGTCCAGCTTTATTCCATGATGATCTAAGATGTATGAGGTTATCTCATTCTTCTTGTACCTGTTAAGGTTTGCCTGGTGACCAATTCTATGATCAATTCTGGAGTAGATTCCATGATGTGCTGAGAAGAAAGTAAGTTCTTTTGTGTTTGGGTGAAATATTGTATAGATGTTAGGTCTATTTGAATCATAACCTCTCTTAGTTTTACTATTTCTCTGTTTAGTTTCTGTCTTGATGGCCTGCCTGCCCATTGATGAAACTGGGATTTTGAGGTCTCCTACTATTAATGTATGAGGTCCAATATGTGATTTAAGATTTAGTAATTTAAAAAAAAAATGTGGGCACCCTTGCATTTTGGGCATAGATATTCATAATTGAGATGTTGTCTTAATAGATTTTTTTCTCTGATGAATATTAAGTTTCCTTCACATATCTTTGGATTACTTTGGATTGAAAGTTTATTTTATTAGATATTAGAATGGCTACTCCAACTTGTTTCTCCAGTCCATTTGCTTGGAAAATGATTTTGTACTGAGATAGTTACTATCGTTGTTGCTGAAATGTGTTTCTTGTACACAGCAGAATTATGGATTTTGTTTATACATTCATTCGGTTAGCTTATGTCCTTTTACTGGAGAACTGAGTTCATTGATATTGAGAGTTATTAATGGCCAATTAGTGTTACTTCCTGCAATTTTGATGGTGGTGGTGGTTGTGTGTTTGTGTGTTTCTTTTCTATTGGTTTTAATGGTGTGACATTATTTATTTCTTATGTTTTCCTGAGTACAGTTATCCTCCTTGGGTTGGAGTTTTTCATCTAGTACAGTCTGTAGGGCTGGATTAGTGGAAAGGTATTGTTTAAATTTGGTTTTCTCATGGAATATCTTGGTTTCACCTTCTATGGTGATTGAAAGTTTTCCTGGGTGTAGTAGTCTGGGCTGACATTTGCAGTCTCTTAGGGTCCACAAGAACTTTGCCCAGGGCCTTCTGGCTTTTAGAGTCTCAGATGAGAAATTGGGTGTAATACTCATAGTCTGCCTTTATATGTTACTTGGCCTTTTTACCTTGCTGATTTTAAAATTCTCTCTTTACTCTGTATATTTAGATTTTGATTATTATGTGGAGGGAGGATTTTCTTTTCTGGTCCAATCTGATTGGTGTTCTGTAAGCTTCTTGTGAATTTATAGGTATCTCTTTCTTTAGGTTAGGGAAATTTTCTTCTAGGATTTTGTTGAAGATGTTTTCTGAGTCTTTAAGCTGGAAATCTTTTCTATTCCTATTATTCATAGGTTTGGTCTTTTCATAGTGTCCCAAATTTTCTAGATGTTTTGTGTCATGAGCATTTTAGGTTTTGAATTTTCAGATATAGCTGGAATAGCAGGCTGTTCCAGATGAACCAGCTAGAGTGGCAGGCAGATCCAATTAGGATGAGTAGTCAGACAAGGTTTCAAACTGGTTAGTTTTGGGCTCCCTGAAGGTTTCCAAGGGGGCAGGAAGCTCTTGGGGTCCCACAAGTTTCTTCCAGAATGAGGAGCAAGGCTAAAGCTAGATAATAGACCCAATGATTCTTTGAATTTCCTCAGTGTCTGTTGTTATGTCTCACTTTTCATTTCTGATTTTGTAAATTTGGGTGTTCTCTCTCTGCCTTTTAGTTAGTTTAACTTAGGTTGTGTCTATCTTGTTGATTTTCTCAAAGAACAGCTCTTGGTTTTGTTGATTCTTTGTATTGTTCTCTTTGTTTCTAACTAATTGATTTCAGCACTGATTTGAATTCTTTCTACCTTCTACTCTTGTGTGTGGTTGCTCCTTTTTGTTCTAAAGGTTACAGGTGTGCTTTTAAATTGCTTGTATGAGATCTCTCCAATTTCTTTATGAAGACAGTACTATAAAGTTTGCTCTTAGCACTACTGTCATTGTGTCCCATAAGTTTGTGTATGTTGTGCCTTACTTTTGATTGAAATCTCGAAAGTCTTAAATTTCTTTCTCTTTTTCTTCCCTGACCCAGTAGTCATTTAGAATAGAGTTGTTCAGTTTCCATGAGTATGTAGGCCCTCTGTTGTTTCTGTTGTTATAGTAGTTCAGCATTAATCCATGGTGGTCTGATAAGAAGAAAGCAAATTTCTTGTATCTGTTAAGGCTTGCTTTGTGATGGAATATATAGTCAATTTTGGAGAAAGTTCCATGTGGTGTTGAGAAAAAGGTATATTTTTGTGCATGTGTTTGGGTTGGATATTCTGTATATATCTGTTAGGTCCATTTGATTTATAACCTCTGTTAGTTTCATTATTTCTCTGTTTAACTTTTTTCTCGATGACCTGTCCATTGGTGAGAGTGGGGTGTTGAAATTTTGCACTAATAATGTGTGGAATTTGGTGTGTGATTTAAACTTCGGTGATATCTCTTTTGTGAATTTGGGTGCCCTTACGTTTGGAGCATATGAATCAGAATTGAGATGTAATCTTGGATTTTTACTTTGATGAGTATTAAATGTTTTTTCCATTGCTTTTGATTAATTTTTGTTGAAAATCTATTTTATTAGATATGATAATGACTACTCCAGCTTGTCTCTTTGGTCCATTTTCTTGGAAAACCTTTTTGAACCTTTTACACTAAGGTAATATCTATTGTTGTTGCTAAGTTATGTTTCTTATATGCAGAAGAATGATGGATCCTGTTTTCACATCCATTCTTTTAGCCTGAATCTTTAATTAGGGAATTGAGTCCCTTGATGTTGAGAGATATTAATGACCAATGACTGATAGTTCCTGTTATTTTAATGTTGTTCATGTTAGTGTGTGTGTGTGTGTGTGTGTGTGTGTGTGTGTGTATTTCCCTTACGTTGTTTCTGCTGCTGTGGAATTATATATTTCCTGTATTTTCTTGGGTCTCATTAAATTTCTTGGATTGGAGTTTTTCTTTTAGTATTTTCTATAGGATTTGTGGATAGTTATTGTTTAAATTTGGTTATGTCTTGGAAAATATTGTTTTCCTCATCCATGGTGATTGAGAGTTTTGCTGGGTATAATAGTCGAGGTTACATCTGTGTTTTCCTAGAGGCTACAAGACATTTGTCTAGACCCCTCCAGCTTTTGGAGTCTCTGTTGAGAAGTCTTATATAATTCTGATAGGTATGCTTTATATATGTTATTTGGCCTTTTACTCTTGCAGCTTTTAATATTCTTTGTTGTTGCTGTTGTTGTTGTTCTGTACATTCAGTGGTTTGATAATTATTATATGACCAGCAGATTTTCTTTCCTGATTCAATCTATTTGGTGTTCTGTAAACATCTTGTATGTTTATAGACATCTTTTTCTTTAGGTTGGAGAATTTTCTTCTATGATTTTGTTGAAAATACTTTCTTGACCTTGGAGCTGGGAATCTTTTCCTTCATCTATTCCTATTATTCTTAGGTTTGGTCTTTTCACAATATTCCTGATTTCTGAATGGTTTATGTCAAGAACATTTTAGATTTAATCTTTCTTTGACCAATGTATTGATTTCTTCTATTGTATCTTCTACACTTGAGATTCCCTCTTTTGTCTCTTGTATTCTTTTGGTGATACTTATTTCTGTAGTTCCTGTTCTCTTTTCTAGGTTACCTCAGTTAATGTTTTCTTTAATTTTTTTTTCCATTTTCAGGTCTTGAACAGTTTTATTCATTTCCTTCACCTGTTTAATTGTATGCCTTTAAGAGATTTATTCCTTTCTATTTTAAAGTCCTATTTCATCTTTATAAGATTGGATTTAAGGTCATTTTCTTGTGCCTTGGTTGTGTAAGGATAGCCAGGGCTTGCTGTAGCAGGATATCTGGGTTCTGTTTGTGCCCTGTCTCATATTAATTGAGTTCTTATGCTGACTTTTAACCATCTCGTTGTCTCTGGAGCTGACAGTCCAACAGGGATGCAGGCAGAGTTGTGGGCTGGAAATGGGGCAAAGAGGTGGTGAATACAGTTTATTGCTTCTGGGTATGCCTTAGGGGGACTTGGCACACAGAGGATTGAGGGAGGATTTTTATTTGGCTGTCCTTGGTGCCTGCAGGCCTCCAGGAATGCAGGCACAGTCATGAACCTGGAAATGGAGTACAGGGGATAGGGTGAAGTTCCCTGCTGCTGAGTGTTTTTAAGGAGACCTGCCAGGCAGGGGCTTAGGGCAGTCCTTCCTGATTTTCACAGATGCTGGCAGGCCTCTAAGAATGTAAGCAGAGTCATGGGCCAGGAAATGGACCTCAGGGAACATGGCATAGCTAACCATTTCTGGGCTTGCCACAGGGGAAATAAGCAGTCAAGTTATTGGGAAGAAGGTGTCTTCCCTGGTTGTTGCTGGTGCCTGCAAGCCTCCAGTACTGCAGGATGGACAATGGAGCTAGATGAAGGGGCACAGCTAACCTCTGCTGAGTGTGCCCCAAGGGAAGCAAGCAGGAAGAAAATTCGGTGGGAAGGGTCTATCCCAGATGTTCCTGGTGCCATCATTTCTCTGGAACTGCAGGCAGAATTGTGTGCTGGAAATAGAATGCAGGGGACAGGGGACAGTTCCCTGATGCTGGATGTGCTTAGAGACCTGGCTAGCAAAGATTCTGGGGTGAATCCTACCAGGTTTCTCCAAATGTTGGCAGGCCCTGGTGCTGGTAGGCCTCTGGGAATGAAGGCAGAGATGGATGTTCCTGCTGCCAGCGGGCCAAGAAAATACTTCTGAGGAATAAATCACATTATTCCTATAAAACTCCAATAGAAAATTTAAGAGATGGAAATATACTTCCAATAACTCTAAAAGGCCAACATTATTCTTATACTAAAACAAAAAAGTAATTTATAAAACAGTATTGATTATAAACTTTAAAAATATCCTTTTAAAACATAAATAAATAGAAACTTCAATAAGAAAGGATAGAGCAATGTGCATGACTAGAATGTATTATATACATGTATAAAGTTGTCACAGATAAATAATTTAAAAATAATCTCTGAAGAGACAGAATCAAATCTGACCATCTCTTATCACCATAAGTAGCTACAGTACTAGGACTGGGTTGCATCCAAAAGAGTTATTGGTCAAAAAAGTATCATGGAAATCCCCAATCAGTGTCTCTGCAAGCTCACAGCTGGGTCCCATCGTTGAAGACAGGGAAGTAGCGTTGGTGCCTACATAGAAACTTCACCCCCATGTTCTAGTGTCTTTGGTATAGGTAGGTACTCTGCAGGCTACCAAAAAAGAAGCATATACCCATTCCACCCACAAAATCTTTGATATACAGTGCTGTCCTGCATGCCAATTATGAAAGGGCAATGGTGGCATAAAACTTGAGGGAGGGCCACATATGTGGCAGAGATTGTTATGGCATATGTTAGCCATCGGGGGGGGGGGGGGGGGGCCCTTGGGGGGGGGGGGGGGGGGGCCCCCGCAGAGGGGGGGGCCGAGGGGGGGGGGGAAAGGGGGGGGGATACCCTAATAGAGGTAGGGGAGGGGGAGGTAATAGGGAGGTTCCAAAGGGGAGATCTGGAAAGGGTGAAACATTTGAAATGTAAAGAAAGTATGGTCATCTCTCTTCTTTCTCCCTATACTTGATCTTAGCCCCCTTCCCCTCCCCATCGCCTCTCCTATCCAGTCTCCTCCTTCCCACCCTCTGCCTCCTATGACTATTTTATCCCTGTGTCTATGTGAAATCCAGACATCCTCACTTGGATCTTCTTTCTTGTTTAGCTTCTTTGAGAGCATGAAGTATTTATGGGTATCCTATACTTCATGGCTAATTTCTACTTATAAGTGAATGCATATCATGCATGTCCTTTTAGGTCTTGGTTACCTTATTTAGGATGATATTTTCTAGTTCTATCCATTTGCATGCAAAATTCATGATGTCCTTGTTTTAAATAGCTGAATAGTAATCCACTGTATAAATGAATCACATTTTCTTTATCCATTCTTCAGTTGAGAAACATCTAGATTATTTCCAGTTTCTGGCTATGAGCATAATAGAACTCTCATCTTTGTAGTATGGAGGAGCATCTTTTTGGGTATATTCCCAGGAGCAGTATAGCTGGGTCTTCAGGTTGAATTATTTCCAATTTTCTGAGTAACTACCAGATTGATTTCCAGAGAGGTTGTACTAGTCTGCAATCCTACCATCAATGGAAGAGTGTTCCCTTTGCTCCACATTCTTGCCAGCATGTGCTATTGCTTGATTTTTTTTTTTTTATCTTAGCCATTCTGATGTATATAAGATGCATTTCCCTGATGACTAAAGATTTTGAACTTTTCAGCCAATCAAGATTCCTCTGTTGAAATTTCTCTGTTAGCTTTGTACCCCATTTTTTAATTGGGTTGTTTGGTTTGTTGGAGTCAAACTTCTGAAGTTCTTTATATATTATAGATATTAGTTCTCTATCAGATATATAGTTAGTGAAGATCTTTTCCAACTTTGTAGGCTGCTGTTTTGTCCTATTGACAGTATTCTTTGCTTTATAGAAGCTATTCAGTTCCATGAGGTCCAATTTATCAATTGTTGATCTTAGAGCCTGAGCCATTGGTGTTCTGTTCAGAAAATTGTCTCCTGTACCAATGCACTCAAGGCTATTTACCACCTATTCTTCTAGGACATTTAGTATATCAGGTTTTATTTTGAGGTCTTTGGTCCACTTGGACTTGAGTTTGGTTCAGAGTCATTAATATGGATCTATTTTTATTCTTCTGCATGAAGACATCCAGTTAAACTACCACCATTTGTTGAAGATGCTTTTTCTTTTTCTGCTGAATGATTTCGGCCTTTTTTTTTTTTTTTCAAAAAAAAAAAAAAACAAATATCTATAAGTGTACGGGTTTATTTCTTGATCTTCTGCTCAGTTCCATTGATCCACCCGTCTGTCTCTGTACCAATATCATGTAGCTCTTTTTTTAATCGCTATTGCTTTGTTGTACAGCTTGAGATCAGGGATGGTGATTTCTTCAGAAGTTCTTTTATTGTTCAGGGTCATTTAAGCTATCCTGGCATTTCTGTTTTCCATATGAAGTTGAGAATTGGTCTTTCAAGTTCAGCAAAAATTAATTAATTAATTAATTAATAATAGTGTTGAAATTGTATGGGAATTACATTCAATCAATAGATTGCTGTGTCCTTCCCCCAGCCTTGAGTGTGACAAACAAACCTGGCTGGAGCCAGTTTGGCCTCTCTGCATTTGCAACTTCCTCCAGGAACACTGAGGAGTCCACTGCCCAATGAGCTTGCTGAAACAAAGGATTGGGTCTTTGGGGCTTCCTTTTAAAAGCAGTAGGGAATAATAAACCTTGGGCTTTGATCAGAATACTTTGTCTTGGCCTCATTCTTCTCTTGCACATTCCTTCCCTTTTTCATTTCCAGCCTCCCTTTCAGGTAGACCTGGTTCGCTGGACAGCTACAGATTGCTTTTGGTAACATGGTGATTTTCACTATGCTAATCCTACTAATATGAGCATAAGACATATTTCCATTTTCTGATAACTTCCTTAATTTCTTTCTTCTGGTATCTGAAGTTCGTGTCATACAGGTCTTTCACTTGCTTGGTTAGAGTTACACCAAGATGTTTTATATTATTTGCGGCTATTGTGAAGGACATTGTTTCCTTAATTTTTTTTCTAAGTCTGTTTATCATTTCTATAAGGCAGGACTACTGATTTCTTTGAGTAAATTTTATAGCCAACCTCTTTGCTGAAGGTGTTTATCAACTGGAGGTGTTCTCTAGTAGAATTGTAGGCTCCCTTATGAGTACTATCTTATCATCTGGGAATAGTAATACTTCGACTTCTTCCTTTCTAATTTGTATCCCCTTGGTCCCCTCTTGTTGTCTTACTGCTCTAGAACTTCAATTGCAGAGGTGAGTGGCATGTAGTCCCCTTAACCCCATTGTTTAGCTCTGGGAATGCTCTTTCCTCCAGAGAAGCTCTGCAGGACCCCAATAGCATCTTCCCTCCCTGTGCAAACCTTCAAGGGCCCTAAATCTAACCAGCTTGAACTGCCTAACCAATTACATCCTAGTTGGATATGTCCACCTTCCCAGTTGGTACAGCTGAAACACAGCCTGCAGAATCAGATCTGCCTGCCATCCCAATTGAGTTTGATTGAGACACAGCATGCAGAGTAGGGTCCTCCTAGGACACGGCCTGAAAGTTGTGGTTGGCCTGAGGTATAGCTAGAAGAGATGGATACCCTGATCTTCATTGTCTGGTCCATGGTTTCCCCACCATCCCAAGAAGACCTGTTGCCATCTGGATCATCCAGCCATCATCAGGGAAAACCAGATGCCTAAAGGACAGCATAAGAACAAAATCAACAAGACCCAGGGCAATATGGCAACACTAGAGTCCAGATATCCTTCTACAACAAACCCTGGATATCCTAATGAAACTGAAGAACAAGATGAGGATCTTAAATTCCATTTTATAAAGATTATAGAGGCCTTTGAGGAGACATGAATAAATCTTTTAAGGAAATACAAGAAAGTAGAGTCAAACAAGTAGACGTATTAAAAGAGGAAACAAATAAATATAAAAAATTTCAGGAAAATACAAACGGGTGAAGGATATCAATAAAACTGTCCAAGACCTGAAAAGTGAAATAGAAGTAACAAAGAAAACACAAACTGAGGTAATCCTGAAAATGGAAAACACAGGAAAAAGAACAGGAACTATAGACATCATCATCACCAACAAAATACAGACGATAGAAGAGAGAATCTCAAGTGTATGTGATAGAATAAAAGAAATCAATATAGCAAAGAAAAGGCAAAATCAAAAAGGGTCATGACACAAAACATCCAGGAAATTTGGGACACTATGAAAAGACCAAACCTGAGAATAATAGGAATAGAAGATTACCAGCTAAAAAGCCCAGAAAACATCTTCAACAAAATCATAGAAGAAAATTTCCCTAACCTAAAAAGAGTTGCCTATAAAGGTAAAGAAGCTTACAGAACACTAAGCAGATTGGAGCAGAAAAGAAAATCCTCCCATCACTTAATCATTAAACACTAAATATACAGAACAAAGAAAGAAGTTAAAAAAAAACAACAAGGGGAAAAGGCCAAGTAACATATAAAAGCAGACCTATCAGAATTACAGCAGATTCATTATAACTGTAGGGTTTTGTTTTCTAATTAAATTGTTGGAAAGATTGCAATTTTTCATTTTATCTCCATTTCAGCTTGAGTTTTCTTCAAAGTTTCTGTTTCCTTATTGAATTCTATTCTCAATTACTTCATTGTCTTCATCATTTCCATCAGACTTATTTATGTTTTCTTGGGTATCATTTGGCAATTCATTTTCCTTAAGTTCTTTCTCCTGAATTTCACTGATCTGTTTTTCCTGTCTTCTTTAAATTCCTTGAAAATTTTTTATAAAGTTTATGATTGTTCTCCTAAAATCTGTGTCCTGAAATCCATCTGGGTAGTTTTCATTGGCAAATATTCTATAGCACTGGTAGGTTCGGAGAAGAGATAAAGGCTTGATCTAACTTTTTTTTTTTTTTTTTTTTTTTTTTTTTTTTGGTTTTTCAAGACATTAGATCTAGTCATATGGACTTCTTTTGTTAGCCGGGTGTCTGATGTGGACAGAGCAAGTTGGAGCAAAATAGAGAATGTGTGGGTGGGCTAGGCCTAGAGGGTGGGAATAGCTTATGTGAAATAAAATTGGGTGAACAAATGGGACTAAATCAGAATGTGAATCCTAGCCCACATTTGGGTGTGGGGATATATATGGCATGGAAGATACTTGGATTTGGTATTGGAGAGAATTGTAGATTGCAACACAGATGGGGTAAGTTCTGACCAAAGCCTAGAGGTTGGTTGTAGAGGAGGCAAGATAGAATAAGCTAAGGCATTTTATGTGGGACCTGGGTTTTATTTGCCACATTAAGAAGATTGCATTTAAGAAAGGGTCATAGATACTCCTGGGAAAAACAGTACAGGATCCGGCTTGGGAGAGAAGCTGGATGTGATGTGTCTGCCTACAAATATTAAAGTGAAATACGATAGCTTGTAATAGTCATAAAATTTTTTTGATAAGACAAGGATATTTTCTAACACTAAAAGAAGAAGAAAATTAACCATCATTGTTGAAAGTAAGAATATTCAATGACAGGTGAATAATTAGTATTTTAATAACTATATAAGTAGCTTGAAATTAATAACAAACTGATAATTTTGAAATAAAATAAAATAAAAAACTTAAGCTAGAAATTGAATATATTTGCCACATATTTTTACACCCTATATTAATCAACATATAGTTTTAGTTGACTGAATCTTTCTTCATTGAATGAACAAAAGCATTGTTAAGTGTAACTTTAATTTTTCAAGGCCTCCTTTAAATGATGGTTCTTAAACACTTTAACCTCCCACTACCCACCAGAGGTAATAGAAAACAAAAGATACTGGGGGAAGTGAACCTGTTTAGAAATTGTTCTTTGGAGCAAATCCCATCTGCATTGTCAAGAATTCATCAGTTCAGTTTACAGGTCAGCAGTAGCAGCTCAATCCACTGGCAAACACTTCACGAATATACCAGCAGTCCAATCCTGTGAAGTTGGGATAGCAGGCATGACTCAGCAGTGGTAACATGACCTAACAGAAACAGCCACGCCTCAGCCTGAGTCAGCAGGAGGATCAGCAAGGATGTCAGGAGAAGTTCACAGCTGCGCTTCTCTGAACAATGCAAAGATCAGCGAATACACAAGACCAAGGAGTGTTGCAGAGCTAGCTCTACCAGCAGCCCCTCTCACAATTCATTGAGTCCTATTTATACTCCCTCCAAACATCACGTGTCCTCAAAGGGTCTTGCCTCACCAAGTGCCTTGCCTTAGCATGTGAGTCTGTCTTAGCAAAACTCCATGTGCATCTGTCTCAGCTGACATCACTCTTCTAATCAGCCCAAGTCTGCAGAAATGGAAAGAAGCTGCAAGAAACTGCCAGCACACCACCAAAAGTGTGTCCATGGAGTCACAACAAATGGAGCTCAACAATGAATGTAAGGCAAACCAATACATGGCTGTCTTTAGGGGAAAATCCTTCATCATGCATCCTTTCATGTGCTTGTGTTAGTGAAACATCCTTTCACCTGTGTCCACTTCAGGAAAACATTTCTTCATGTTTTGGCCCCAGCAAAACAACAGAACCCTTGTTTCCACTTCAGTTAAGGAACATGGAAAGACTCGTTAATTATGCACACCACTGATTCCATTTCAAAAATGCCTCATACAGGACATATTTTATTCAAATAAAGATGTTATACTATTTATGAAATATTTCTAAAAGTTAATACTATTTTGAAAACTCTCTTTATTGCTACCTTCATCTCTTTATTTCTGAATGTGTAGATGACTGGGTTCAGAAAAGGAGTAAGAACCGCATCAAAGAAAGCAAGAAATTTGTCTATCTGGGATTGAGGCTGGGGCCATGTATATATAAACAGAGTGGGACCAAAGAAAAGAAGCACCACTGTGATGTGAGCTGAGAGAGTAGAGAAGGCTTTGGATGAACCACCTGAAGAATGTTTCCAGACACTGAACAAGATGAAGATGTAAGAGATAAGAAGCAACAAGAAAGAGCCAACACAGATGAACCCACTATTGATAGTGACCATGAACTGCAACTTGTAGGTATCTCTACAGACCAATCTGAGAAGTCTAGGAAGGTCACAGTAAAAGCTGTCCAGTACATTTGGGCCACAGAAGGGTAAGTCAATAAGAAAAGCCAGCTGGAACAATGAGTGGCTAATGCCCAGGCCCCAAGCAGCAGCCAGAAACAAAACGCACACCCGTGGGCTCATGATGGTCAGGTAGTGCAGAGGCTTACATATGGCCATATATCTGTCAAATGCCATGGCCACAAGTAGCACCATCTCCACTCCACCAACTAAATGAATAAAAAAGATCTGAGTGATACAGCCTCCAAAGGAGATGACTTTGTTCTTTCTAAACAAGTCATAAACCATCTTGGGGGAAGTAACAGAACAGGCTACCAAATCAATGAAGGAGAGGCTTGCTAGTAGGAAGTACATAGGTGAATGTAAGTGAGGGTCAATGGTCACAGAAAATACGATGAGGATGTTTCCAGTCATGCTTAATATGTAGAGCACAGAGGAAAGCACAAGGAGGAGGAGCTGAATCTCCCATGAGTGGGTGAGTCCCAGAAACACAAATTCAGACACCACTGTGTGGTTCTCTCTATCCATTGATTCAGCCAATTGGATTACAGATACACTTATGAGAACTAAGAAAATGATGAAAAAGTATAATTATTAGGAATGATAGTAATTTGATTACTTGCATTTATACTGTAAACAAAACTACTTAATTATAAAATCATCACACTGACTAAATTATAATGATACTAATGATAATAAAGATTACAATAATACTATATAATAAAAGCTTAATTCAAAGTTCATAAAATAAACTAACAATAGAGCCCCTAACAGCCTAAAATTAATGAGGAAATTACACAAAACTAAAATTTTCACAGATATCTACACCAATAAATATAATATTCATGCAAGTATTATATTTGCATACAAATATAGAAAGAATGAGTGGGAAATGTAATTTTCTCCAATGGTAAATAAGACCACAGTGTTACATATGACCATGAAATACTAAATCATTTCTTCACTTTATTACAATTTTCATATTTCACACAGAAGTTACACAAAGACTGTTAAATAGAAACACAAACTAAAAATTAATTGTTGACTCTCAATCTAAAAGTGAAAACTATATAATACTTAATCTGGAATTGAATTTAAATGGTATAGGCTAAATCATAAGATATTGTTTAATATTAAATAAATGAAACTAATATAGTATATGAAGAGCAATTATTTTATCAAAGGCAGAATGTACATTGTTTGTCATGTTAATTAGGCTCCCTTTTCTTGTAATTCATCTCTTTTTTTTTATCTGATTTTTTAAAAATAGGACATAAAATCACCATCCTGACCAGTTTGAATGTATAGTTTGGTAACATGGACTATCTCATATTATTGTGAAATAAATATTCCAAACTTCATCACATAACTTTGAAATCTTATGTCTATGAAGCGTCTCTAAAGCATGAGTCTTAAGATTCTTTTCTTGTTTCTGGTACACATTCTACTTTCTGTGTCTGACAGCTTCATATGTTGACTACAATTGGAATCACATGGGACTTTGCTCTCTGTCACTGTTTTTTCTCTCTTACCAGAATCTACTTCAAAATGGTCCACTGACTCTTTTCTCATCTGCTTCCAGGTTTCATCCAGATTATAGCCAGCCTCTACTGGCCATAGCACTACAAGGATTGTTCTGGAGCCTATTATCTGCTCCTGCAAGATTTTTCTCTAGGCCTGAGAAATACACCGACATTTAACATTTTGCAGTCTCTTCTCCTAATGAATATGCCCATCTGGTTACCTTGGATGATAGATACATCTACAAATCCATTAATTGTACACATTTCCTAACTTGCTCGTCTCTGTTCTTATAAAAGAAGATAAGTGAAGCTTTCTTCGCTATTGCCCTAACTTTACCCATCCATTCCTTAGTTGTTGGTTGGTTGGTTTTGTTTGTTTGTTTGTTGTTTTAGTTTAGTTTTTTGCTCCCTTTAAAGTATTCAAATTCTTCTTTCATGCTCACTGGTCTTGTATTTTATAACAGTATCTTCACTATGTCTGACATGATGCAGATATTTTGTATGTTCAGACCTTCAAGTTTTTAACTTATTTTTACATTTTAAAAAGTGAATTAGCAAGTAATCTATGAAAACACTACAAATGTTTTACTTAGCTTTGATTATATATAACTAAATCCAGTACTGAAGGACAACTGACACCTTTAATTTTTGACTGTGCATGAAATTGAGGGGAACAAAATGATGGGAATTAAGATTAGTACATAGTGGGTTTGGGATCTAAAAATTTTATTCCCTTAGAGGACATTAAGATGGAGAATCAGTTTTCTAACACTCTTCCATTGTAGACACAACCTCAGAAACTGATGATACCTTTTTTGATTTACCTCTTTGCCTCAAACATGGCAGAAGCTTTCACCATGCCTTCATCTTGTTGAGCTTATGCAGGCTCAGCCAAGTTTGCACATTCAACTAAATCAAATGGTTTTGCTGTCATCTCCTGAACCCACAGTCCACAGTCCACAAAATACATTTCCTGCTTTTTTATTCTCAGAAATATGAGACCTTGGAGAAGAGAATTCCATGTAATCACTGTATGGAAAGAATAAACAGAATGAAGAGTTTGTTAAGAAGGAAACATGGATGGAAACATATGAACAACTGATGAACTGATGAGAGGGCAAGGGATATTCTACTGATAAAAATAAATCAAGGTTTTGAGCAGGAAAATATAATCACCTAGTAAACACTGACAACTATTTCACTATGGATTTACTATTATTGTGCTGAAAACAAAACAAAAGCAACAAACAACAACAACAACAAAAAAAAAAAAAAAGAAGTGAGATTTGTCAGTATAAACTGAATATTAACGGAACTAGGAAGAAGAGCCCAGGACTCTTGGATTCTTGATCTATAAACTGAATATCCTGTAGAAAATTATCTAAGAAAAAAAGAACCAAATATCAAAATGCAAAATGTGACTTCTGTATTAAAACTAACAATTTATGTATTGACCCAATTTTTCTGTTATTTGGACTAAAATGTTTTGCACAATAATAATAATAATTAAAAAATATAAACCAATAACTTAATAAAACTATCAAAATATTTGTTACTGTCACACATCATTTTCACATATTACTTTAGTGCTAATTTGAAAAAACCCAGAATTTTTTTAAACATTTAAGGAATATTTATTATTAGAACATCTGTTCTGCCTCCACATTTTTAATCTTCTAAAAAATGCTTAACATCCATGATCGTCATTGATATGCAAATCAAAACTACCTTGAAATTTTATTGTACCACAACCAAAGTAGCTATCTTGGGAAAAATAACAAAAAATGTGATAAAATGGGAAAGGGAAACTTTGTCACTACTGTCCAAAAGAAAATTTGTCCAGATACTATACAAATAAGTATGCATGCTCCTCACAAAGTTAATGCTATAACTTCTATATACTCTATCATTATCATTGTTAGTTATATACCCACAGGAGAAAAAAGCATCATGCTACAAGGAGACTTGAATGTTCATGTGCATTGTGTCACTATTCACAATAACTACCTGTAGAACTGAGTTAGGTGCCCATCAGCAAATTAATGGATAAACAGAATGTGTTAGGTAAACACAGTTAACTTTCACTCAACAATAAAAAATAATTTTGTATTTATTTCAATAAAACTGATGAAATTGGAGATCGTTGTTAGTAAAATAACCCAAACACAGAAGGAGAAATACTGTACAGTTTCTATCATATTTTTGGAGCTAGAACGTCAAGCTAAAGGAAGAAGAAATTAAGGGTGAAAAAGAAGACTATAACAATGGAGAAGTCTTAATAAAGAGTAAGAGAAGGGGTAAATAGAGTCAACATATATTATGAGAATAAATTGAAACGTCATAGTAAAACATTTTGTAAAATTAATAAATACTGACAAAAAAATCAATGAAAATTCACAATGTTTTTCTTCACCATACCGTGTGATAAAAATCAGGATTTTGTCTACAATCTATAGGTTCTCCGCTCAGTAAATCAGTTAGAAAAGCATAAATTGCACAGATAGAATCTGTAATATAAAATATACAGATATATTGTATATGTAATATACAGTGAGTAGAGAGAACTATTTTTATATAGTGATATATATATTTATATATGTATGTTTGAAATAAAGCACTCATGTTATCTAGAAAATACAATATATTCATGGAGAAGATGGACTATGGTGGAAAATAAATAATAATAATAAAATAAAAAAACCCTTGGTCAACAATATGTAGATTTTTTTGCTTGATACTCTACATTTTTATTTCTGCTGCTCATGGTTGACAATGTGCATGAAAATCAGTAAATATTTTTAAAGTAAAACACTGCTAATAATACCTTATTTTCTTTCTTCCATGTCTTCAAATGGGCTCTATACACAATTTTTTTCTCATATCAAAATTGATACTAAACACGACTAGTATTCTATTCTCAAGCACCATTCTATTGTTCAAAACAATAGAATACATCATGCATGGGCTCTTAGGTAGGTACACAATAGCACTCAATTTTTATAAGCCACAAACTGAGAGGTAAAAAAGAATTAGGAAGAAGGTAGAAAATTGAAAAAAAAAAACTATGGAAAGTGATTATGACAGAAAGAGAGAGAGAGAGAGAGAGAGAGAGAACACCAGACAAAGGGGGAAGCCAGTTCAGATAACAATGAGTATGATCATAAAATCCAATTCCAATTTCCAGTCAAATTATCTAGAACTACTCGTGGCTCTGACATTAAGGAAGAAAAAGACCACTTTCCAGTACCTGCTCAATTATACTCACAATGTATCTAATTGCCAATATGATAATGGGTATAAAATTTACTCCTTTCAATGTAATAGACATGTGAGAGACCCATAAATTATATTTTTCATGCTTATTTAAGAAGCCCTGAGTGTACTGAAAAGGAGACCTTGTAATAATAGCATAGCAGACATATTGACCCAGTACATGCAAATTTTAAATATCCAAACACCTCTCAAAAAGTTCTACCTCTCTTTGTGAACATCTCTAAAAAGAGAAAATTTAGAGTGTTCTTTTTTTAGTATAGTACAGAAGAGTGATGAGTGGCTTGGGCTTTGAAACTACCCAGACTATTTCAAATTACTCTCCATTTTCTCTCTAAGCATGGGAAAGTATTGATGGAATTTTTTGAGAAATATATACAGCATATGTGGCACATTCCATCCACCACATACTATTTTTTATACATAGCCACATAGAAATGAAGAGCACCTCTACACACAATTCATGCAAATATAATAATCAATAATGGATGCAGAAGCCAAGTAGAGGCAAGTATAAACTTAGTTCTCTTTGATTTTATTCAATGTAACATTTTATTAAGTTAATTTATTAACTAAAGTGTATCTACTGAGGATGTACTCTGTATTAGAAATTTAAAAACAGTTACTATTAACGTAAATATAAATAGGAATAGTATGGGAAATATTACAGAAGCACCATGGACTGTATAATGCCTATATAAAGTACAAGTTTATACCTGAAGCAAGATGATCAGATAACAAAATGTTGAAAACGTGGCATTGAATGGTACTTTAATCAATTGAAATATTTAAAATAAAACGTGAAAAATCATTTCAAGCAAATGAGCCATAACAGGAATGGCAGGCTAGTTTGAGGAACTCTGGGATAATGGCGTAGAATGCAGGATGAGGTAAGGATAAAATTATTTAGAGCACTGGAAAATAAAATGACAGAAAGTTGAAGAGTGTTGCCTGGGCTTAGGCTATAAGATGACAGAGAACTATTAATAAATAAATTCCAGGTAATGAACAAAGGCATAAAAGACAAGAATTAATGAGAACATCTTTCAAGGTAGACGATCTGCTCATCAATGTGGAATATTAACTCTAAGGACCAAAAATTAAAAAAAGGTAATTGCCTCAATTTAACAGAAATAACAGTGAATACCTGAACAGAAAATTTTCATCACACAACCAAAAACAAAACAACAAAAATTTCCATGCCTAAAACAGAGAAACTTGTCTTCTCTGATATTGTAACTATGCCCCCTTAACCTACCTTTTGTTGTAAAGGAACAAAACAACAACTTCAGTAGAGATTGAGATGTAATCATTCCCAAAATGTTAACTAGACGCTCTGCAGGATTACTGTAGGCAAAAAATAGACCTCCATTTGTTAGTATGGAAGCTAACTGTAGCTTTAGGACGAAGTGACCACATAGTGCTGTAGAGATCTGGGATTTTCTGGGAAACTGAAATAAGATGGCCTGAAGAATATCCCACAGGAATATTTATTTTCCCATGGTAGCCAAATAGAGAAGCTGTTAATAGAGGGAAATAGGTTTGTAAATCCCTTATGAGGAGACATTTTGCTCTTCAGAAATATTTTGAAAAATTTACATATGTATACCTATACATATGTAAAATAGTATATGTTCATATATATATTCCCTTTTTCTCGTTATTGGAATGCAATTTTGCATTGACCTGGAAAATGTTTTATGTGGAAGACACCCACTGTCTGTTCAATGGCAGGGAAATACTATCAAAATCAGAAACCTGACACAGGAATAGAACTTTTAGAAATTCAAGGGTTTCAATATATATTTATATCCCTTTATTTGTATTCCCTAATACAAAAAATTTGAAGGCAGCATTGCTTTGCGTAATTTGTTTTATAACTGGTAGAGTCCAAAGTTTGAATGGGATGAAGAAAGGAGAGAAACAGAAGAGAGAAATTGTATTGCAAAATATTTTTTTGATTATTTGGTCATGTGCATGTTCTCTCTTTCTGTTTATATGGTTTATGTGTCTAAATAACAAATTATGAAAGAAAATAAAACATATTTATTTTAATGGTAAAAAATAAAGACATACAGGAAGCTTACGGAACACCAATTAGAAAAAAAGGAATATTTTCTTTATTTTATATTTTTTTAAAGATTTATTTATTTGTTTTCTGTATGTGGGTACATTGTCACTCTCTTCAGACACACACCAGAAAGGGCATCGGATCCCAGTACAGATGGTTGTGAGCCACCATGTGGTTGCTGAGACTTGAACTGAGGACCTATGGAAGAGCAGTCAGTGCTCTTTACCACTAAGCCATCTCTCCAGCCCCTGCCTGTTTGTTTTCTAAAGAGAAACAGAAAGGGAGTAGATTTGGATGAGAAAAGCAGGTAGGAGGATCTCAGAAGAACTGTGGGAGGAAAACAATAATTTAAATATATTGTATGAAAAAATCTATTTTCGATAAAAGAAAAAGAGGAAAAGTTATATCTGCTATAGGTTTCTTTTCTAAGTACCTGTTCCATATTTAAAAAGTTTTCTGTTTCTTTAGCTCAGAGTTTTTGTCAAGAAATATAATGAGTTTTTTTCACATGCTTTATGTTACATCAACTAAAAACTCACATGGCTTTTCTATTTTAATCTAAGAGAATAAATTTATAAGAACAGAGCTTATTTAGTAGGTGTTGGTGTATCAAACCCTATATATATAATTAAGAATTAAATTGTTTTTTCCCTTTTTTTCATATTTTATTTACATTTCAAATGTTTCCCCCTTTCCAGATCTCCCCTTTGGAACCTCCCCATTCCCTCTCCCCTCCCCTTGCCACTATGGGGGTATTCCCCCACACACCCACCCATCCATTCTCATCTTCCCTCCTTGGCATTCTCCTATACTGGGGGATCTAACACCCTCAGGCCCAAGGGCCTCTCCTCCCCCTGATGGATAACAAGACTCTCATAGGCCGCATATGACCACATATGCCGCATATATGGTCAGCACCATGGATCCCTCCATGTGTATTCTTTGGTTGGTGATCCAGTCTCCAGGAGCATCAAGCAGTCAGGCCAGTTGCCACTGTTGCTCCCTCCATGGGGCTGCAAACTCCCTCAGCTCCTTCAGTCCCTTCTCCAAGTCCTCAATATGGGACCTCACACTCAGACGTAATGTTGCTGCGAAGTGACTCTTGGGTATTTCAAACTTTGGGCTAATAGCCACTTAATAGTGAGTACATACCATGTTCATTCTTTTGTGACTGCGTTACCTCGCTCAGGATGATATTTTCAAGTCCCATTCATTTGCCTGCGAATTTCATGAAGTCATAGTTTTTAATAGCTGAGTAGTATTCCATTGTATAAATATACCACATTATCTGTATCCATTCCTCTGTTGAGGACATCTGGGTTGTTTCCAGTTTCTGGCTATAATAAATATGGCTGCTATGAACATAGTGGAACATGTGTCTTTATTACATGTTGGAGCATCTTCTGGGTATACACCCAGGAGTGGAATAGCTAGGTCCTCAGGTACTATTATGTTCTTTTTTCTGAGGATCTGCCAAACTAGTTTCCACAAAGGTTGTATCAGCTTGCATTCCCACCAACAATGGAGGAGTGTTACTCTTTCTCCAGATCCTCGCCAACATCTGATGTCACCTGAGTTTTTGATCTTAGCCATTCTGACTGGTATGAAGTGGAATATCAGGGTTGTTTTGATTTGCATTTCCCTGATGACTAAGGATGTTGAACATGTCTTTAGGTGCTTCTCAGCCATTCAAGTTTCTTCAGTTGAGAAATCTCTGCTTAGCTCTCTTCCCCATTTTTTGATAGGGTTATTTGGATCTCTGGAGTCTAGCTCCTTGAGCTCTTTGTATACCTTGGATATTAGCCCTCTATCAGATGTAAGATTGGTAAAGATCTTTTCAGAATCTGTAGGTTGCCGTTTTGTCCTATTTACAGTGTCCTTTGCCTTACAGAAGCTTTGTAATTTTATGAGGTCCCATCTGTCGATTCTTTATCTTAGAGCACAAAGCCATTGGTGTTCTGTTCAGGATCGTTTCCCCTGTGCCCATGTGTTCCAGACTTTTCCCCACTTTCTATTCTATAAGATTCAGTGTATCTGGTTTTATGTGGAGGTCCTCGATCCACTTGGACTTGAGCTTTGTACAGGGAGATAGGAATGGATCAATTCGTAATCTTCTACATGTAGACTGCCAGTTGAAGCAGCACCATTTGCTGAAGAAGCTGTCTTTTGTGCACTGGATGGTTTTAGCTCCTTTGTCAAAGATCAAGAGACCATAAGTGTGTGTGTTCGTTTCTGGGTCTTCGATTCTATTCCATTGATCTACCTGCCTGTCACTGTACCAATACCATGTAGATTTAATCACTACTACTCTGTAGTACAGATTGAGGTCAGGGAGGCTGATTCCCCTAGAAGTCCTTTTATTGTTTAGAATAGTTTTTGCTATCCTGGATTTTTTGTTATTCCATATGATTTTGAGAATTGCTTTTTCTAAGTCTATGAAGAATTGAGTTGGGATTTTGATTGGGATTGCATTGAATCTGTAGATTGCTTTCGGCAGGATGGCCATTTTAACTATATTAATCCTGTCAATCCATGAGCATGGGGGATCTTTCCATCTTATGAGGTCCTCTTCGATTTCTTTCTTCAGAGACTTGAAGTTCTTGTCATACAGATCCTTCACCTGTTTGGTTAGAGTCTCACCAAGATACTTTATATTGTTTGTGACAATTGTGAAGGGTGTCATTTCCCTAATTTCTTTCTCGGCCTGTTTATCCTTCGAGTATAGGAAGGCTACTGATTTGTTTGAGTTAATTTTGTATCCAGCCACTTTGCTGAAGTTGTTTATCAGCTGTAGCAGATCTCTGGTGGAGTTTTTCGGGTCACTTAAGTATACCATCATATCATCTGCAAATAGTGTTATTTTGATTTCTTCCTTTCCATTTTGTATCCCTTTGGCCTCCTTTTGATGTCTAATTGCTCTAGCTAGAACTTCAAGTACTATATTGAATAGATAAGGAGAGAGAGTGCAGCCTTGCCTAGTCCCTAATTTTAGTGGGATTGTTTCAAGTTTCTCTCCATTTAGTTTGATGTTTGCCACTCGTTTACTTTATATTACTTTTACTATGTTTAAGTATGCTTCTTGAATTCCTGATCTTTCCAAGACTTTTATCATGAGGGGATGTTGAACTATGTCAAAAGCTTTTTCAGCATCTAACGAAATGATCATGTAGTTTTTTTCTTTGAGTTTATTTATGTACTGGATTACATTGATGGATTTCCAGGTATTGAACCGTCCCTGCATCCCTGGGATGAAGCCTACTTGATCATAGTAAATGATCATTTTGATGTGTTCTTGAATTCTGTTTGCAAGAACTTTATTGAGTATTTTTGCAATGATATTCATAAGGGAAAATGGTCTGAAGTTTTCTTTTACTGTTGGGTCTTTGTGGGATTTTGGTATCAGTGTAACTGTGGCCTTATAGAGTGAATTGGTCAGTGTTCCTTCTGTTTCTATTTTGTGGACTAGATTGAAGAGTATTGGTATTAGGTCTTCTTTGAACGTCTGATAGAATTCTGCACTGAACCCATCTGGTCCTGGGCTTTTTTTGGTTGGGAGACTTTTAATGACTGCTTCTATTTCTTTAGGAGTTATGGGACTGTTTAGATGGTTTATCTGATTCTGATTTAACTTTGGTAATTGGTATCTGTCTAGAAACTTGTCCATTTCCTCCAGATTTTCCAATTTTGTTGTGTATAGGCTTTTGTAGTAGGATCTGATGATTTTTTTAATTTCCTCAGAATCTGTTGTTATATCTCCCTTTTCATTTCTAATTTTGTTAATTTGCATACTGTCTGTGTGCCCTCTTGTCTGTCTGGCTAAAGGTTTATCTATCTTGTTGATTTTCTCAAAGAACCAGCTCCTGGTTTTGTTGATTCTTTGTATAGTTATTTTAGTTTCCAGTTGGTTGGTTTCAGCCCTTAATTTGATTATTTCCTGCCTTCTACTCCTCTTGTGTGTATTAGCCTCTTTTTGTTCTAGAACTTTCAGGTGTGCTGTTAAGCTGTTAGTGTATGCTCTCTCCAGTTTCTTTTTGGAGGCATTCAGAGCTATGAATTTTCCTCTTAAGACTGCTTTCATTGTGTCCCATAGGTTTGGGTATGTTGTACTTTCATTTTCATTAAATTCTAGGAAGTCTTTAATTTCTTTATTTCTTCCTTGACCAAGTTATCATTGAAGAGAGCATTATTCAGCTTCCATGTGTATGTGGGCTTTCTCTAGTCGTTGTTGCCATTGAAGACCAGCCTTATTCCATAGTGATCTAATAGGAGGCATGGGATTATTTCAATCTTCTTATATCTGTTGAGGTTTGTTTTGTGACCAATTATATGATCAGTTTTGGAGAAGGTACCATGAGGTGCTGAGAAGAAGGCATATTCTTTTGATGTAGGATGACATGTTCTATAGATATCTGTTAAATTCATTTGGTTCATAGCATCTGTTAGTTTCACTGTGTCTGTTTAGTTTCTGTTTCCAAGATCTGTCCATTGTTGATAGTGGGGTGTTGAAGTCTCCTACTATTATTGTGTGAGGTGCAATGTGTGTTTTGAGCTTTATTAAAGTTTCTTTTATGAATGTGGGAGCTCTTGCATTCGTGGCATAGATGTTCAGAATTGGGAGGTCTTCTTTGTAGATTTTTCCTTTGATGCATATGAAGTATCCTTCCTTATCTTTTTTTGATGAGTTTTGGTTGAAAGTTGATTTTATCCAATATTAGAATGGCTAGTCCAGCCTGTTTCTTGGGACCATTTGCCTGAAAAATTATTTTCCAGCCCTTTACTCTGAGGCAGTGTTTGCCTTTAACACGGAGGTGTGTGTCCTGGATGCAGCAAATTCTGGGTTCTGTTTATGGATCCAGTCAATCAGTCTATGTCTTTTTATTGCGGGGTTGAGACCATTGATGTTAAGAGATATTAAAGAATAGTGATTGTTGCTTCCTCTTATTTTTGATGTTGTTTATATGTTTGTGTAGCTATCTTCTTTTGAATTTGTTGGAAGATTGCTTTCTTGCTTTTTCTTTGAGTGTAGTTTCTCCCTTGAGTTGGCATTTTCCATCTATTTTTCTTTGTAGGGCTGGGTTTGTGGAAACATACTATGCAAATTTGGATTTGTTATAGAATATTTTGGTTTCACCATCTTTGATTATTGAGAGTTTTGCCCGATATAGCAGCCTGTGATGGCATTTGTGTTCTCTTAGAGTCTGTATGAGATCTGCCCAGGATCTTCTAGCTTTCATAGTCTCTGGTGAGAAGTCTGGTGTAATTCTGATAGGTCTAACTTTATATGTTACTTGACCTTTTTCTCTTACTGCTTTTAATATTCTTTCCTTGTTTTGTGTATTTGGTGTTTTGACTATAATGTGACAGGAGGAATTTCTTTTCTGGTCCAGTCTATTTGGTGTTCTATAGGCTTCTTGTATATTTATGTTCATCTCTTTCTTTAGGTTAAGGAAGTTTTCTTCTATAATTTTGTTGAAGATATTTACTGATCCTTTAATTTGGGAATCTTCACTCTCTTCTATACTTATTATCCTCAAGTTCTGTCTTCTCATTGTATCCTGGATATCCTGGATGTTTTGTGTTAGGAACTTTTTGAATTTTGAGTTTTCTTTGACTGTTGTGTCCATGTTTTCTATGGTATCTTCTACACCTGAGATTATCTCTTCCATCTCTTGTATTGTGTTGGTGATACTTTCATCTATGAGTCCTGATTTCTTTCCTTTGTTCTCTAACTCCAGAGTTGTCTCCCTTTGTGATTTCTTTATTATTTCTATTTCTGTTTTTAATTCCTGAATGGTTTTGTTCATTTGTTTGATTGTGTTTTCCTGTAATTCTTTAAGGAATTTTTGTGTGTCTTCTTTAAGGGCTTCCCATTGTTTACCTGTGTTCTCTTGTATTTCTTTAAGGGAGTTATTTATTTCCTTCTTAAAATCTTCTATCATCCTCTTGAGATGTGATTTTAAGTCTGAGTCTTCCTTTTCTGGTGTGTTGGGGTATCCAGGGCTCGCTGTGGTGGGAGATCTAGGTTCTGATGATGCCAAGTAGTCTTGGTTTCTGTTCCTTGTGTTCTTGCCCTTGCCTTTCACCATCTGGTTATATCTGGTGTTATCTGGTTTTACTCTTTCTGACTGTTACTTGTCTTTCCTGCAAGCCTAGGTGTCAATACTCCTTGGAGATCAGTTCTCTCTGAAAGGAATTTGGGTTTGGAGAGTTGTGCTGCAGGGTCAGCTCTGGTGTACAGACAGAAACAAGAAGGATCTAATCCCCAGCTGACCCTTATTTCCTGTGTCCTGATGGCTCTGCTAAGGTCCCTCTTGGTTCAGTGAATTTGAAAAAAGTGGTGGTCTTGCCTGTGCTTAAAGGTGTGTCGGCACTCTTGGTATACCAGCTCTCTCCTGGCACTATTTGAGTATGGAGCCCTGTGTCACAGGATCTGCTCTCCAGCCACAGAAAGAAACCAGATCCCTGTTCCTCATTCCCTGTAACCTGGTTATTCCAGGTAGGTCCCTCTGAGTAGTCAGTCTTGTCCCCCACTCCTGGAAGGGTAGCTTTCTTCCAGTGCTATTTGGCTATGGAGCCCAGATGGCCCAGGCAGAGGACTCCTGCCACAGGTGGAAACCAGAAGGCTCTTCACACCTTAAGATTTCTAATGTTTCTGGTAACTGGCAATATGTCTTTATTGAAAAGGGCAGACCACTTAAAATATTAAAGAAACTATATCCTTGATGTCAAGGAAGAAACCACCAATCATACTTATGTGGTTTTTAACTCAGTGCCATCAGAGATATTAGCATGTGCATGTTATAATGTTTTTAATTAAAAATTTCTCACGAACTAAGGCTGGCCGTGACAACCTCCAATGTATTTTAATCATTCAAACAAATCTTGTGAACCGCATATGCCTATCGGCCGGATCCCAGCACCTATACAATCTATTTTCAAAAACGGTGAACAAATTGAAGAGATCTCATACTAGTATCTTGATGGCAAATCTGAAAACTCTAAAACAAAAAAGAAAGAAAGAAAGAAAGAAAGAAAGAAAGAAAGAAAGAAAGAAAGAGGGAGAGAAGGAAGGAAGGAAGGAAGGAAGGAAAGAAGGAAGGAAGGACATCCAGCAAAAGTATATGGCAAGAAATAATCAAACTCAGGGCAGAAATCAATAAAATAGAAACAACAAAAATACAAAGACTCAATGAAATGAGAAGCTGGTTCTTTAAAAAAGTCAATGATATTGATAAATCTTTATCCAAATTAACTAAAAGACAAAGAAATAATATCCAAATTAATAAAATTAGAGATTAGAAGGATGGCACAGCAACAGAAAATTAAGAGATTCATTAAGACATACTTTATTTTGATTTTTTCCTTTTACTTTTCTTTATTAAAAATAGATTCTTTTTTTATAATATATCCTGATTGAATATCCCCCTTCTTCCACTTCTCCCAGTTTCTTTCCAACTTTCCCCCTGTAAAATGAATGGTTTTAATATAAGTATAATCAATAAATTAATCTGGCAGTTGTATTACTTTATCCTAGCTAGTTCCCAATAATAACACTGAAAAACCAAGATTTATTTTAAATCTTCACTGCAATATCTGGGTGGCATTGGTCTATTGGTCCTCTAAGCTAATCTGACTAGCTCTAGGTCAAATTCTCACAATACCTCCATTTTATTATTAGTCTGGCTCTTTGGGTTTCAGTTGTGTTTCCATACACTCTCTCTAAACCTCTCCCTTGTGGCTCAAACTGAAACAACTCCTCTCTCTCTTTCTTTTTCCTCACTGGCAGAAGTCCTGTCCTATTCTCTCTTCTTCCCAACCATTAAGAGATCAGCATTTATTGACAAGGCAGAGAATAAATGGTAAGAACTGTTCATACAAACTCAAGACAGGAGATTCTTGACATAAGCATTAAAATTCTGTGTCCAGATTGAAACAAGATATGAGAGCAGAGAAATCAGCACATGGATAACAAGGATTTCCTTTACACAATACACAAACACATTATGCTTACACTCCCCTCTGGATACACTGATTTTCTATCTCTCATTAGAAAAGAACAGACATCTAAGAAATAATAACCAAATATAACAAAACAAAATATAATATGAAGCAAAAACTTTCACAACAAAGATGGACATGGCAACCCAACAGGACGTAAGAGCCTCAAGATCAGCCACAAGAGTTAGCCACTCATTCATTCTAATAGTCAGGAGTCCCATGAAAATGCTAGGCTAATAGCTATAACATATATGCAGAAGACCTGGTATAGATGCTGTGCTTACTGCTTCAGTCTCTGTGAGCTCAAATCCACCTTGCTTAGTTGATTCAGAAGGCCTTGTGTTCCTGGTGTCCTCCATCCCCTCTGCCACTTACAATCCTTCCATCTCTACCTTCCAAGAGGTTCCCCAAACTCTGAGAGAATGGGCTTGATAGAAGCCTCTAATTTACACTTTCTTTGTATGTATGGCTATGGGTCACTACATCTGTTTCCATGTGCTGTCAGAGGAAGTCTCTTTGATGATGACTAGATATAGCCCTGATCTATGAGTATAGAAACATATCATTATGAATAATTTTACTGATTTTTTATAGACTGGTAGTATTTGGTTTTACCCTGTATCACTTGTCAATAGAGCCTCTGATTCTTGGTTACCTGAGCAGTATTGGGTGTGGGTTCCTTCTCATTGAGTATTGGGCCTTTGACAAAATCCAACTCTCCTTCTTGATAAACGTCCTAAAGAAATTAGGGATACAAGGGACATACCTCAACATAATAAAGGAGGTTTACATAAAGCCTACAGCCAACATCAACTTAAAAAGCATTTTTTCTAAAATCAGGAATAAGACAAAGTTGTCCACTCTCCCTATTCCTATTCAGTAAAGAACTTAGGATACTTGCTAGAGCAATAAGACAAATGATAGCACTCAAAGGGGTACAAATAGGAAATAGGGAAGTAAAGGTTTCTTTATTTGCAGATGATATGATTGTATAAATCAAAGACACTAAAGACTCTTCTATAACTGATAAACACTTTCAGCAAAGTAGCAGGATACAAAAAACAACTCACAAGAACCATTAGCCTTCATACATAAAAATGAAAAAATGGGTGGAGGAAAAAGATAAGGGAAACAATCCCTTCACAATAACCTCAAAATATTTAAGGGTGAGTTTTATCAAGCAACTGAAAAGCTTTTATAGTAAAAACTTTAAGAAATTGAGAAAGATATCCCAAAATGGAAAGATCTCCCAAGCACATGGATTGATATAATGAACTAATATAATGAAAATGGTTGTCTATCAAATGCAATAATTTTCTTTCTTTTTTTTTTTTTTTTTTTTTTTTTTTTTTTTTTTTTTT